>CAXKVY010000108.1:1200000-1800000 GCA_964058915.1 Tetropium fuscum | reverse complement strand
CACAGCTGCTGTGTTTGGGTTTTCAAGGACAGAACGCAATAAATTAATCTCTGGCTCAATTGAGATTAGTGTTTCCAAAAATAAGTTTTGCCGACAAACAATTTTATAAAACAAGGTGCCTCTGTGATCATATTTGTTGTCGACAGGAGAGTTGCATGTGATAAAATGTAGAGTTTTCTCAAAACAAAAGTTTTAATAAAAGGCCGTCGAAAAGATATTATATTTGAAAACTGGCACAGTCAGATTTTAGTTTAATAATGTAAAAATAAGTTATAAACATCAAAAAACAAAAGTTTTAGCTACTGTTTATAATGCTAAAAAAGTTTTGAATGCTTTATTTAATACTGTCTATTTTTGATGAAATCAAATCTGACCAATATGTCTAATAGTCCCCTAGCACACCGTCCTTTTTTGTGGTAAAAATGGCGTTAGGGGCTTCATTTTAACGTGCTACTACACTGGAAAATTTGCAGAGTAAATGCCTAAACCTGTCATTCTTGCGCGGTTACGATTTTTCTATTACAAAACTCAATTTTTTTTATTTTAATTAAAAGATTATGCATCAATTCAAATGAAAATTTTGTTACCCGAAAAATAAGAGGCTGCCACTGTTTACCACTGTTGTAATAATTTTCAAAAGGGGACGGTGTACTGGTGCCTATAATGATAACTGAGGATTTGGTATTTACAAGTCTGTTGTTAAGAGATCGGTTTTTTCTAATATAACGTGCAGTTCAGTTTCCCTGTAAGTTCTCCCATCTGGAACTATCAAGCTAATCGGAGTCTTTTGGCTTTGTTTTTCACTACCATACTTTTGCCGTCTATAAAAAAGTTTATAATAAACCAGTAAACTGGAAACGACTATTATAACCAATGCAGATACTACACACGTAATAATAATGAAAATATAATGACTTGATATTACGGAACACATACTAGATTTAAAGTCTTTTATAACTGTATATTCTCCTTTATATAAGCACATTATATCGGTATAATATTCGGCCTGCGTGATTTTGTGATCTATGCTTGTGCAGTCGCATGTTTCATTAATGAATATATTCACAAATTTGGCATTAGCATATGAGACATGTAGTGAATCCCTTGTTAACGTGGAAAATGTATTAGAGTCAAAAGTAAACAGTGGATTTCCTAGAACCTCATCTCTTCTTAATGTAATTCCACGGAAAGCACCATCGTCCACTACATTAAATGTGTTGTTCCGGAATAGTACAGTACCTCTAGAGGCGATTTTAAATGCTTCGCCACTTAAATGAGCAATATTAGAGTTCATGACTTGAAATACTTCTGGATTGTAAATAGAAAATGCGCCGGAACGAACGGTGCGAAATGTGCAATTATTAATGAATACTCTCTTATAGACGGTTACATTATTAAAGGTTCGGCTGGGTATAAGATCTGCTGTTACTCCGTCTAAGTTCAGATATTCGGTACTGAACATTTTGAATGCCTGCAAGTCTACGTTCTTAAGTACTGAATCTTTAATAGTGATTTTTTCAGTTTGCAACAAATTTTCGAATGCAACTGGCAATATTCTCTCTATTTGTACATTGTTAAATGTTATTTCATTTATTCTTCCTCTGAAAGCATGACTAGAAATTACCGAAATATTGCTATTGGAAATGGTCACTTTCAGGGATGGCGTGCTTAAGTCAAAACGTTCCTCATGCTGGATGTTTGTGTCTCTATAGCCTAACCAGTTTATGCTCTCTTCGTCAAATGCAACTGATTGAATATCCCGTAAGTTAATACTTCGTAGATTCCTCATTTCTGCAATGGAATTGGCTCCAAATCTTACCGTTTTACATTTGATTACTTCTATTTCTATTGTTGCAAATGTGGAAATAGAATTTCTTTGGATGAACATCTAAAAAGCAATTAAGGTTAATAATAACTGGAAAGTGCTCTAGAAAAAAATGGGAATGCCTATTTTCATCACCGTTTGGGTGATAAAAATTACTTATGTCTGTAAATGCTATGCCGTTGTCTTTTACATCAGCAGTCTCTACACCAGTAGATGGTTCAATTTTAAGTATTTTTCATCATCCAAATTTTATATTACCGGAAACAGTTGTACCATGATTTTTAACATATTTATATTATTATGATACAAATGAAACAGAATTCTCTAATGTAAATAATGCTAGTAACTTATAAAATTTGTTATAAAGGTAGAAGCTTGTAAAAATAAACTTCCTTGATTAATACAGTATTTTGATAAATTGACTGACTTTTCCAAATGAGTAACAAATAAAATATGTAATATAAAAAAACCATGAAAAATAATGTGGCGATTCAGCGTTTGCCTTTAAACTTCTCTTATAATGTAGATATATAATGTAATCTGTAGAAATAATTAACTTGGGTGTTTCCCTTTTGTATTACCTACCTCAGCATTATCTTCGCAAGTGCAGGATACCCCCGAGCTTGACCCCCCAAACCACCTACATCCATATTCTCTATGTGCAGTGATATCATTATCATATGTTTCATATCCTGTTAGGACTGCATTACAAAATTTTAATAACAATGCTATTACAAATATAATTCTTGCTTCCCATTTCGACATCTCCATCTTCTTAGGAAACTACATGGTGTGATCCGACTATTGCGTTAACTGGTTTGACCTAAAAAGAATATATTTTAAAGTTGGCTAAAAACCTACCTACATTATTAATTTTAAAGTTATATGACACTTCATAGGTCAGTTCAGTTCTTTAGTATAAGTATTTAAATAGAAAAATAGACTATGTTTTATTTTTTAATACAAACATCTTGAAAAATTATTCTCTTTTTCTTTTCTTCTTGTAAATGTAAATAAATAACTATCCAATTTTTACTGAATGGAGAGCTTTTGTGTAAATGTAAACTGAATTTATTCAAGTTCAAAATATTGGACAAAATTACAATTAAAATAAAAGTAATATACGCAGGATGCATCGCACCATAAATAAACTTCATTCGTTCTAAAAAAACAAGATTCAAATTTAACTATTTTATAAATACAAGAGAGATACAGTTGTGTGGAATTATAGGGCAAAAACTAAATTACAAGAAAGGAGAACAAAAAAAACCGGATATATTAATCAAGTTCAAAGTATGGTTTTCCATTACAAACATTCATTGTTCCTTCTTTAAAACCGACTTCTTAGAAATATATTTAATTCTTTTTGGGATTATCCTAAATAGTTTAGGACCTAAATATGATATTAATCTTTGCATGTGACTTTTTTCAACGGGGAATATCTAATAATATTTGCTATATAGATCGAGTATTGTGGGAATGTGAAACATGGGGAACATTAGTATTATGGATCCGCAGCAAACAATGATAGACACATAATTCTCTCAGATTAAATTGATTATCTTCCTTATACAAAGTTGCAGTAATAATTTTTAATATACTATTTTGACCATTTAGACTATGCATCGATGTTTTATACGTACCACCCTTATACAGTTATACATTATATTAAAATAGACACTGCCAATGCCTCATAAACAATAAAATCTGTTTCTTATCTAAATGTCTCTTTATAAATAAGTTTTCTTAATTTTTTAAGTGTATTAATGTAATCAGCCCATCGTAAACACTGTCAAGCATTATACCCAAATACTTTAAAGATTTTACTTTTTGAATAGTAGAACATGAACAATTTAAAGTATTTGTACATGAATATTTATGCATTTTAATATTAGGAATAGAGGGTTGGATCAGTTAACGATTATATAAAAGTTATGTACTTAGTTTTATCCACATTAAGACTATGGAGACTACAATTTAGCAAGTTTAAAAATACTCTTAAGTATTTCAGCTTTGTGATTATACTTTTTATATTTATATAAATTAAAACAAAATAGGACCTAATACCGTCCCCTGAGGTACGCCCATGGTAATCGGTAACGAGTCATTAGGTATTTTGTTAATATTTACTATCAGATGTGTATCAGCCGAATCATTTTTAAATATATCTAATACGACTCCCCCTAATTCCATGAGGCTCCAAACGTGCAATTAAAATATCGTGATTAGTATCAAATGTGATTTGGTGAGATTGAGAAAAACAGTTAAACATTTTTTTGTTTATCTAATTCATTTGTAATGTTACAAACAAGTTGTTGCACAGCATCTTGTTGGACATTTGCTCCCTAAAACCAAACTGACCACTCGATAAAATCTTACTTTCCTCTAGAAAGAATTGCAATGTTTTTCAGAGGTTTCTCAAATACTTTAGCAAAATTATTTCTGAGCATGAATGGTCGGTATTATTCATAAGTTTTCATCACTAAAAATTGAAATAATTACAGACTCCTTAAAACCTTTAGAAACAACACTAGTAGAAAAAATCAAATTAATTATATACCTTAATGAAACATATATGATTTTTTTTAAATATCTATGGTTATAGATAGCATCGCGACCTGGAGAGATGTAGGTATCGATTTTTAGATTAGAGATTATAGAAACAATACCATTATTATTAATAGGTGGTAAAAACAAAAACTCTTTGTTTGTTTCTGATTGAAAAATTATAAGGTTTCTTTTCAATCTTACTCGCCATTTTCGTACCAATATTTGCAAAGAAACTTCGGTGTAAACTGTGGGATCCACCTTAATATACGAAAATATTATGGTAGATGTACCATAGGTACCTTAGTTTATAAAACTAGCTAAACATAAACAAATAAACAGTTAGTCACATGTCACATTTGTACTAATATAAAATTTCAATATAATATTGCCATATTGCTTTTAAAAGATGTTGAACCTTAAATAAAATAGTGTCTGCTTAAAAGTACTTTTACGCAAATAGCAGAAACGAAACCCATTCGAATATATATAATGCTGTGCAAATAAAAAGTGTACACAATGAGTCAGTGATCATATAAAGGTGTTGAATAGGTAAATCTAATTTTACGATGGTCTATTGTTATAAAATTGATTTTGATACGTTATGATTTAATTTATGCAAGTTGATTGTTTTTTTTCAAATCAAACAATTAGTTTTCTCCACGACCACTTGATAATAACTAATATTAATATATTTGAAAAGTGTTCTGTAATGGAGCCATTATACAATAATGTGGAATAATAACAGCTGATAATTATTATACACTTTACATTTACATTTTTTAGACCTTTTAATCTCGCATATTATACACATTCCGAATATTTGCACTGACAACAAGGTGGCTATCTGACCGAATCGTGCTAACTGTTGACATTGATGTTTTAAAATAGAAATATTTTTTTGTGACATATATCCCAAAAACGCATTAAGCATTGAAAAACAACTAGTTCAAGATAAAAAACGTACAACGTTCGTGGACAATATAGTATTCAACTTGCAATTAATGACCATTATTAAGTAGGGCGCTTTGCCTTAATAATGGCTATCATTAATTCCTCTCGTTGAATAATAATATACTATTTCCTACTCCCATACTTTATAGTATATTATTCAACGAGCGGTAATGTAGGTAATAACTCACGCAGATGAAGTTTACAGCTCGAGCCGCAGGCGAGTGCTGTAATTCATCTAGTGAATTATTACCATTACCGCAAGTTGAATACTATGCTTTATCTACGATTATAACAATAAATATTAAATAACAAATATACAGAAACAATACTTTATTTACAAATCTCAACAATAACAATGATATAGAAAATTTTATTTAAATTACTCAGTTTGTTTATTGATAAAATTAACTATAACGTTTGAACAACTAGCAAATTGAATATGTGGAACTGAATGATGCAAGTTCTTGCAATAATTAAAATAAGTGAACGTGGGTGACAGTGAAAGTGAAATTAAAAATTTAACCCCGCCAGAAGTTGTAGAAGATGCCGCAAACAATTTATTACCAGTAAAATCAGTAAAAACGAACAATTTTACTCGCAGTTCGTGGATTGGAGGAACAAAAATAAATTTAACAGCTTTTCAGAAAACGTCTTACTTGCATATTTTGATGAGTTATCTAAGAGATTTAAATCCACAAGTTTATGGACACATTATTCCATTTTGAAGTTTACCGAATCTCTTAAACATAAAGTGGACATCTGAAGGATATAGGTATACCGAAAAAGCTAAAACGTTTCCAACATTTTTGTATGTTTTATTATGACTGGTCGTAGAAAAAATAGTGCGAATCTTATATTTAATGGCTATTAAGACACTCGCATTCATTATGCATAATATACTATTATTGTTACGATATGAATGACCCTTATACCATTTTATAAAGTAAGTTTTATTAAGATACATCGGTTATAGTACTAGTATCTACTGTTCAATATGTATTGCTTGTTTTAATTGAGTTAATTTCAATACAAATAAATTAGGTCAGCATTACTATTGGACATATTTATTTGCATGTAGGTACGTAATGCATGTACGCATTTAAAAAGGCATAAAGAACTGTGGAAATACGGCGGTACACACAAGTGCCTGTAATTTAATATCCGCGACACACTATTTACTTAGCCCGTTGTAACCCACGTAAGTACGTAATTTAAATTATTATTTCTGATAAGATTAATCTAGGCGTCTACTTGCACCTATTTGCTTCTGCTATTTACTATGACCATCTATGACACACTGTTAGATTATTCTATATAAAGGTTTAACATTATTTTTATTTAGCTGAAGACTACCTACTTTTATTAATTAGGTACATATTCAGTGACATAACTAATCCTCAAAACAATTATAATAAGTAGATATATGGATAACTCCAATTCTTCTATTTATTCGTTTATCGCTTTATTGTTCGAAAGTTAGGTGTACATATTTTCAAATAGTTTTTTCATTGTTCAGTTTTAAATGGTATTACACATTTACAATACATACTTGATAGATATATTACCTGGTTCTTATTTTTCGGAGGTGATCACAAAATGAAACATTCACAAGCGAGTACCGGGTACAGACTGATGAATCAATTATTTGTTTAACAAAAAATATACCTACGCGCTTTTGACACTATTCCCGATAAGAGTTATCGCGCCGCGGGATAGTAATTTTCAGCAATGCTGAGTAGACCGATTGTCATCATCTGTTATATGCTCCGAGGTAGTAGTACGTTTACGTTATCGACAATTACGTACCAGTCTCGCGTACCCTTTGCATGTACGTTTATTTTGTTTAGCGTATTCCACAGAGTATGGCGGCCAGATTATACCTAATAGCAGAACCAGATGATAATGCATAAAGGCATCATTATTAATCATCACTTTCTGTCGTATGAATAAATTCGCTTGAGGTGTTTACAAACGGTGAAAAATCCAATTTTGCCGATACAAAATGATTTTACGTTTTACAATGTAACAGGTAACGGGGTCCGAAGATAACCAATAATCCAAAGACAATCTGTTGCTGTGCGAACTTAAAAAATTAAGTAAACATCTACCTCTAGAGATTTTGATTTTTGACGACATTTTCCTAAGGTAGCGGCAGGACGGATGTAGGTGGGGGCATGTGGGGACATCTGCCCCGTTCGGCATTGTTGACGGGCGCGTCCTATCTTTATCCAATCCGGAAAAACTGATTTCTGTCTATGAAAGCTGCACCGGTAACATATTTAACAAATGCTTTACGAATTAATATCGTATATTAATATCATATAGAAAAATGCCCTTACATGTACCGTTAATAATATACAGGGTGTTAAACTTTCAATTCTTTTACAGGCTTTCTTACTTAACTCCCGAAGAAAGTATAGCGTCAGCTTCAAATTTACTACAATTATTTAATATGCCAAAAGCAATATTTCTAAAATTATCGAGCTCAACTCAGGTGCGCTATAATACGCTATGGTTCCCCTTCCACGCGAGGTGGTTCAAATAACGTGATTTACGCCGTACTCTGCAAAAGTCTTCCAAACAGTTCGAAGGCTCATTTCATTTTTAGAAACCCAAACCCAGCGCCTGTCCAAAGGAGAGGGTGGTAAAAGCCACTTTGCCCCACAAATATATCTAGATCCGGTCCTGGATGGCGGCAGCGATCGTATTTTGCGTTTTACAACTTTCCCGCATATTTCGATTTCGAGAAGTACGATAAAAAATCCCATAAATACGTGCCGTTAATACGTAAAATTAGAACTAATCAAACAAAAAATAGGAAGAGCTGCATTTAAGGTATGGATTTTAATTTGTTCTTATTTACATTTTTTGTTTCATTTGTTCTTCATTGCAAGATAACGGCACGTATTTATTGGTATTTCCTTTACTTGCGTTTTAAATTAATTAACTATCACCTTTTTTGCAAGTATAAAGTTATCTACAAAAATTATGTCAACATGATTGGCATCATGATGTTACAGATAAATGAACTGATTTGGATTTCTGGATATTTTCCACAGATTTTATTTATGCATATAATATATTCAGCTACAAAGTACAAGGAACATTTTCGCGACGAAAAAGAGCACACATTAATGTGCTTGATTAAATCAGCTATCAGTTGTTGTATTTAGGTTGATTACAGGTGTGATTTATGATATCGTAGCAACTACAAACACTAGATACTAAATATAAGGAATATATTTAGTCTCTGAGCCGGTATAACTTGTTAAATGTTCTATTTAGAGAAAAACGCAAGTTAAAAAGAATATCTATGAATATCCTTCGCAAATAATATTTTTATAATGATAAACAGTATACGTGCTTTTATTAGTATAGTCTATATAAAAAAAATTATATAAAAGTATTACGTTAGCGATAGTGACGAATGTGACGAATCTGTAGGCGTTGACAAATAGTTGAAACATTGGAATTAATTGAAATCGATTATGTAGGTAACCTAAGTATATGGAATTGTACCTACATACTTGTTTTCTGATATATGGTACTATGGAAAAGGCTTAGTAGAATCTCATACTGTATATATTGCAATCAAAATCACATAGTCGGTAATTGCAAAAAAACTAATTACGCACTAGCTTATTGCCAAGGGCGCCACCAGAAACTTCTCCCGGGGGGGGGGAACAAATTATAAATATTTTTTTACCTATATTTATATTGATATAATCATATAAGAAAACAAAAACATGCAACACATACATTATAAAAAAACATTAAAATAAATGACCATTTTTAATAAAATAAAAATAATAAAAAACGAAATAGGTATTCACTAAATAACAATAAAGGGCCGTTCCGGGCATACCTCAGAGTCAGGCAATCTGCATGTCTGAGACCTGATCCCTGTTCATTTATTGATATAAAACTTGCATCTTTTTTAATTTGTGATGAACAATAATTTTATTATTATTATTATTATTTGTAAATACACACACGGTTTACTTGTAGAGAAAAATAAATATACAGCAAGGGGCGCGAATATGTTACGAGTGCGTCAGGCCACCCTCTGCCGACGCCCTTGCCTATTTGCTACCAACGAAAGTTTGTGTTTCATGTTTCCTTATTTCTCAACTACTAGGCTCTAATTTTGCTATAAGCGCTATATTATAAATATATTCCTCTCACCGCCACTGCTTTTTATTAACATACAATTTGTCTAGTTCTGGTTTAGCTTCCCTCGTGAAACTGTGCACCGTTTTTATTTTATTAGATCTTATTTCTATTTATATTGTTTAATGCCATGACATCACAGTTAAAATTCTATTTTATATACCTACGATCACCTTGACTTGGGTAAACTCATGCCAATGTTTATTTTCACATCAAGCCTACAACGTTTTGTCATCTCTGCTAAGAAAAAAATATTTACCAATCCTACGTGTTCTATAGAATTTGTTCTATCATATTTGCGCATGCATCTCAATTACTGTGTACTCATAGGAAGTCTAAATTTCGGCCTATATCAGTAGAAACGCGCTTAATTATTGGAAATACACTGTTCAACAATGTATAGGGATCAAGTTCGTGATATGCCCAGATATTGTTATCAAATATACACTATTTTTGCCTTTTTTTCAAATAAATCAGATCACGATTGATCTTACGTTGCCTTACCTTGTAAAATTGTTGCATAATACCTTTGAGTATATATAATCAAAGATAATACTGATCGTTTAGTTCGTTAGAAGTGTCTAGACGCTCTCGTTTTTCTCAGCTCGTTTCCAAAACTAAATAATCAATTTTACAGTATTTCACATGCAATCGACATACACGTATTTGAAATCGATTAAAAAAATCCGCTCGAAGGAAAAGAACTCGCTTTCAATGCGTGTGCACATTTCTAAGGCACTTGTCGAAAATTAGGCCCCTGGGCGCTCATGCGGCCAGCAAGAATAAAAATAATCCGCTAACTATTGTGGATAAAATGATGGGTAAATATAAAATTATTATTACACGTGACATATGTCTAATTTCTGAATTTTATTTTTTGTCAAGATCTACTTTTGGTACAAAGCTTATTAAAGTTTACATTTAAATCCTCCATGTTGGATTATTTTGATTTAACTGGTTGATATAAAGGGGGCCGTTATAAGGATTTTGCAGGGGAGGGGGGCAGATTTGAAATTCCGCCACTGACGGTGTATGCTTAAATATATCGTTTATATTCTGTAACGTGATATCGTGATGAATTGTTAGAAAAAACATGTGCCGGTTAAGCGCTAGTGTAGAAATTTGTTCAGTAACGATAAATTCGTTAAATAATATTACAAGTTTTAATCCCATTTCGTTTTTTAATATTAAATTAGCCTACTTAATTAACTATTGCCTCACCTGGTATTTACGTATTGCAAACGAAGTAGATTCACGTATTTATGAGAACTGCATGCATTTTTAAAAAATGTATGTCATTGATCGCGTATTGCACAAACTACTCGTATATCCCAATCCATGGACTGTTTCTTCAAACTGACGACCTATCCTAAAAATAAGGACATTACACCAACACTATCCTTTTTACGGCCATGAGACAAATTGCCATGCTATTAGCTATTATTTTACTACGAGTTGAGGCAGCAAAACGCACATCATAACTACTGTTTTGTTTTATGCTACCGGATATTTAATGTTCTTGGCATATATTTGTTATACATATGTTTGCGAATCCAACTTGTATTGACGCCAAGTTTCCATGGGGACGGCAGCACGAATGGTGCGGCGATGCGGCATCTCGGGCAAGTACATGCAATGCTTTACCACGTTTTACTTACGAGAACACGGAACTCATTGACCCCACATGAGGTCAGGTTTCAGAAAATTTCTTGATAGCTTGGAGAGTTTAAAATTTCAAAATTATCTCCCGTGTATGAAACTTCAGTGCAGAACTTGTCATCGTAGTGGCTCCGGGGGTAAGACGTGAGGTTGCGACGAACCCAAGCTAAGCACTCTAAGCAGAAATGTACAAATGATAAAGTGTTAGTGCCATAACTGACAGTTCCGTAACATCGCATCGATCGGTGGCATGCCAAAATTCAAATTGACAAAAGAAGTATAATTTTTGTAAATCAGTGCAAAAAATTATTGGGATTTTTAATTTAGCTAATAATAAAAAATTGAGGCTTATTTTGGTTTGCTAAAGCATAGACTATGTCCAAAAAAAAATGTAATTTTCGGTTACTCTACCATGCTCAAATTCTTTTTTCTAGGGTTTTCGTGTCTCGAAAAATCGTATTAATGTCGTGTACAAAAATTATAACATTATTAAATATATGTATTCATGAAACGGCTAATAAAACATGTTTTATTTCGTAATTTAATAATAATATTTAGTAACAATGAAGTTAGTCTTCATTATCAAATGATGACACAATATTGTGACCCCTCCCACTCCCTTATGTCATGATCAAATCGTCAGATTATTGAAATGCACACTTTTCAGCATGTAATTAATCCACCATACCTTAATCTGACGCGCTCGAAAACGTATATTTCCAACTAGCGATTTTTTTAATACTCTTATCGGCTGCCCTACACGCGAGGCCCTGCATAGAAGGCTTAGATATGATTGAGGACTCAACAGAATGCATGGTATACCCCCATATGTTAATCTGCCGCGCTCGAGTCTTGAGTGAATCCTCTGTTGGGCTCCTCTACTATAATGGAAGACTGAAGTTAAGTTTTGTTTACCTTGAAATGATTTACCTATTTTTGTGGGTCACATTCACGTTTTATATCCCAACATGTAATTCACGTGATTTAAAAAATAGTAGTTCTAATAAATGTACAAAGTTCACTGACCGGCAACTCTGACCACTCTGAAGTGTTGCTCATGAGCGTAGGCATTTTTTTAGGTGGTCGAAAGTAGAAGGTTTTTATATGGATATTTTAAACACCATAGCTGATATTGCATGCAAGTTTCCACAACACTCGTATTGCTTTCAGCGCGTTACCATTTTTTAGTGGGTGGTTCGCCAGCAGCCATTTCCCGCAAGAAACCAAAATGTACAAAACAGCTAAGTAGCCGTGAAAAATAAACTTTAAAACGGAAAAAAGTACATATTCCAAAATTAAGCAGCAAATTCTCTACAAAAAATAAAAACAATAAAATTACTAAAACAAATATACCTATACTCCAAAATAAAACAAAAAATTCTCTACAAAAAACAAAAACAATACAATAAATATACATATATTCCAAAAAAAGCAAAAAATTTTCAACAAAAAATCGAAAAAATAAAAACAATAAGATATATAAAATAAATACCTACACATATATTCCAAAATAAAGCAAAAAAATTCTCAACCAAAAATAAAATACCTTAAAAACGTGTAATTAATACCACTATTTTCTATGTCGCTATTTAATAATATTATAATCACTAATATTATATCTAATAATATACATACTAATAATATTATATCACTATTTTTAGTCACTTTCCACTTCATCTTCACTGTCGCTATCACCATTTCCAATATTAATCACAATGGGTTCTATGGCTTGATCAACCGCCAAATCCACATTCCACATCATCTGTTCCTCTTTCATCACGTGATTAACATACTCCTGCCAATTTTCTGCTGTGACATTTTCCATTGCTCCTCGAAGATGGCTGGCTCTCTACGCGTCAGCTAATTTAAAAGTTCGATTCACTCTCGCCACTTCCCCCTTTACTTTCGCCCAGATCAATTCAATGGGGTTCAATTCGCAGTGATTCTCAGCAATGTGACTTCATGCGTCAATCAATTCCAGTTCATCCACTGCCAGTTTCTTATATTTATGGGCATGTACCTTAGCAACTTGCAATAATTCCGCCTTCAAGTAATTTTCTTGGTAAGGGAAGGGATGCCCTTTTCTGTTAACCATTCTTGCATTCTGCTCTTTCTCCACGATAGCGGGGGTGTTACGGCACTTCCTGATTCCAAATGTTGTAAGTACCCCGGCAAACCATTTCTCGTATACTTCTAAATTAATTTCCTCGTGGTAGTCTACGGTCTTCTTGGATTGAATCAATTCTCCATTACGCAGAAATCCACTATCACTTGCAATATGCGTTATAATTAAACGTTTTCCAGACGGCATTTTTAAACCAGATGTCCAGGCTTCAATCGCAGCTTGCCGTGCATTTTTCACGTTTCTATACTGCCAGACTCTCTTCACAGTATGTCCATCGTTGACCCATGTTTCCTCAGTGTAATAAATTTTCCGCCCTTCGTTTCAAAACATTTTTATTTTTCGAAGATAATCCAGTAACTATTTCATATCTTTCTATGAGAATATTCTTTCTGTCTACTTTTCCATACGTAAAATTCATGTCTTTTAAGTTTTTTGCCAGACTAGCCCTGCCCACTAAAAGTGTGTATACGCTTGACTTTGATGCTTCTGTATAATCCGAACACATATCCACCAATTAATCCTTGTCGCGATGAGGGTTATCTCTATATGAAGTAAAATAGGCTTAAAATAATTTTCTTTTCAGCTATTGTCCGGTAGTACTTACGTGTTGGAATATTTTCCATCGTTCATTGATATTATACTCACAATCACAGTAAAACACCACTAGATATACGCGAATATCTCGACCAACGCACTACTCTATCGCCAGTGACCGTTGAAGATTACAGAATACGCGCGAAAATCCCGCCAACCAGCAAATGCTGGGTAAATAAAAACAAAGAATGTTTACCAGATTTACCGACTGTGACAAATGAAAGACAGACAGCGCGTCATTCCAATACGTTATAAAGATATATAATCCGCGTTCGATGTGCAATAGAGCGGCGTTGCCACTTTTAACTATAAAAATAAATATTTACGGAATTGCTATAGTAAAGTAGACACAATAAATCTAAAAATGGCTAACATCTGGGCGTATACTATATTATTGTATGCGCAATAATTCTTTTATCACATTCATAAATAATATATACAACTTTTACAGCACAACTTGTGGAATTTCATATGTTAATTGAATATTGGGAAATTTGAGAATTAGATATGGCAACAGCAATCTTTAGGCGGTCAGTGCACTTTCTATATTTATTAGAACTAGTGTAATCACCAAATCAGCACAGAACAATAGATTTTTCACAACGCTGACCGAAAAACGGCGCGTGAAACGGTTTACCACTAGCTGCGTTGCCACGTGTCTCTGAACACGTCTACCTCTGTATTATAGATACATACTTTGTATATAGACAGTGAGCATTAAATAAAACAGTCAATGTTTTGTGATCTATAGAAGCGCTTTTAGCTAAATGTGACTACATAATAAAATATAAATACGAAAAACTATTTTTAATCTTACCGCCCGATTATACATCTACAGGTATAAGCAATAATAAAGTGTAACGCCACTGACGATGACAAAACACGGTATGCTTAATCTATCCCGTGATAAATTGTATTTTTCTAGCAATTTAAAATTATTTAACCTCGAGTGTCGCAATTCGTCACAGCACATGTTTCTCTCTATTCAGATTCGCTTTGTACAAATTGTATGCCCTTTTGCCGTATTTATATTTCATATTGTTGGCGGCATCAGCATTTTCACAACCATTTACTGCTAATTTCGAAAATATACTTTGTCATAAAAATACAAAATAATGGATTTAGGAAACAAATTAAACTGAATAAAATTATATTATCTGCATTACCTATGTTATAAATAACCACGTACTTACCTGTAATAATTATGGTGTATCGCAGCTTCTAAAGTTCATAACAATTTATGTAGTTGTTATATAATGCACAAACAGTAAGCCCGGCGGACAATAATTTATATCAGTCAAGAGTTTAAAGTGGTACATTTTTATTAGCAATCATTGAGCATCGGCAGAAAATTTAAAGGTCGGTATTGTTAAATAAATATTTATTTTGTTGACGAATATAGCTCGTGGTCCTGCCTCCTACCGTATATGAATTATAACAAATGCAATCTGCATCTGTTTTAGAGATTACATTGAATAATTTCACATGGTAAATTGTAAGTATACGATTAATTTTTGCTGACCTTCATTCAATCGGTGTCATAAACGAAACTAATATTGAACCAGACATAGTATCAATGTATATTAAATTTAACCCCACCTGTTGATAATAACTAGGAGAGATACTGGGGAGGATTGTTGAAATATGAAGTTAAATATGAATTATTTATCTAATTAAACATGAGATTAAAGTTTGCTGATTTTGATTGGGTTTTTGATTTTCGAGTTTTTGCAAGCATAATAGTAATTATACTTCCGTTCGATGTATAGTATCAATCGTCGTAACCGGATCAACCGTAAATCAATAAGAAACATCTGATTGCATAAGATTGCCACTAAGAAACTACTATAAATTAATGCGATACAAAAATATAAACCTACCAAAGGACGATTTATCTCATCTTGTTTTTTAATTTCAAAATGAATGTCTTTATATCACCCTGACATTTCAAGTTGGAGGATTTCAGATCAGTAAAAAATATTATCCTTAAAGTCGTAAAGAGTCGTATATGATATGGCTTACATATACTTAAAAGATGATGCATATTTCGTTGTGCCGGTTTAGCTAAAGAATACTAAAAATATTTAAGATTTATTATTGAAGGTAACATATACGAATTTTTATGTATCCCCTTTGGAGTACGTACCGCCCCCTACCTGTTTATCAAAATTTTAAAACCAGTTTTAAAGCATCAAAGATCAATTTTTTTACTCCCAATAAATTACATCGAAGATTTTTTTCTCTTGGAATGTACTAAAAAAGCTTGTAGTAAAAACACAGCGTAAAGATGACTATTTGCCTTTTACAATCATAAAAAGGTTGATAATTATCGCAAAAGCCAATTAGTTCCCAGCAGAAAATTTTTGGGTTTTCTTTTAAAATCATACGTTAACCATGACTATTCCTCCTGATAAAATTAAACGAATTATTTAGACTTTAAATGATTTTCTTATTATTAGGAAATGCAGGCTTAGAAAAATTACGAAAATTATAGGTGGTTATACACAAAACGTTTGGAAAGATATAAATATTTAGTGTTAGAAAAATACAATTTTGCAATTTGTCACTATTGCAATTTGGAACCAGGTTTGCCTGCCTTACTACGTGAGAGTAGTGGACACAAAAATTGTGTTTTAGGTAAGAGAAAATTGCTTAAAATGTGGTATCATAATTATTTCCTTTCATATTCAGAAATCAGCTTGTTTTCTCCTTCAAATAGGTAATATGCATACTATTAAGGAAGAGGAAAATCTTCACACCAGCCTAGCGCTATATATATGAACAAGGCAAGCAGCGCCGAGGTAGGATATAGTACGTGGCTGGAATAGCCTTCCAAGACCTTCTACATATACTATTTTATTCACAATAATTCAATTTTAAACAAATTAACAGGGTTACAGAACATTGACAAGCAGTTGTCACGTTATTTTGTCATATATTTTTTTATTCTGATTCTTTTGCCGACTAATACGAATAGTAGTTATTTTCCGGGCTATTCCGGAAAGTAGCATTATTTTACCTATGAAATATTTTTATTAGAATGTTTAGATTTTTTTATTTCCTGTTATTGCAACATACTAGGTGAATTAATTTTAAAAAAAAGAAATAACGCTAAATAAAAAAAATGCTGACATTTTTTCATCCCCTGGGACAGGGTTACTTGAATTATTTTACCATCATTTTGTTACTTATATGATAGTTAATATTTCACCCCAATTACATTAGTGCACCCCCAGGTTTTGGAGATATGACATTATAAAGGGTCCGCCAATAGGGACGCTCGATCTTTGACAGCTCATGGCGGCCATGTTGTTTGTGGTAGAGTTGGCAAACGTAGTTGTTATTATTCAGTGTATCTTCACAAATCACCATGAACCAATTCAGCCGCGAGCAACATGTGCAAATCGTTAAAACTTATTACGAAAATCATTCATCGGTTCGAGCAACGTTCCGCGCGCTCCGCCAATTTTACGGTGCAATTGATCGTCCTGCTGAGTCGACTATCCGTCGTTTGATTAACAAATTCGAGGCAACCGGTTCGGTGAACAATCAGCCAACACCGACGCGTCGTCGAAACGTCCGATCTGCCCAGAATGTCGCCGCTGTGCGCGATAGTGTGCGTGAAAATCCGCGACAGTCAATTTCACGTCGCGCACAGGAACTCCACCTTTCGGAAACATCACTTCGCCGAATCTTGCATCTGGATTTGGGCATGCATCCGTACAAGATCCAGCTGACACAAGAGCTCAAAATAAACGACCATAGACAGCGCCGTATCTTCGCTGATTGGGCTTTAGAGCAGTTGGAAGTCGACCCCGATTTTGGTCGCAAAATCATCTTCAGCGATGAGGCACATTTTTGGTTAAATGGGAATGTCAACAAGCAGAATTGCCGTTATTGGGCCGAGAACAATCCACAGGAGGTCCACCAGGTCGCAATGCACCCAGCAAAGGTAACTGTTTGGTGTGGATTTTGGGCCGGAGGCATCATCGGGCCGTATTTCTTCGAGAACGACGATGGTGTGTCCATCACGGTAAACGGCGAACGATACAGATCCATGATAACGAACTTTTTCTGGCATGAAATCGACAATATGGATGTCGAGGATATGTGGTTTCAGCAGGACGGCGCTACGAGCCACACAGCGCGCGCCACAATGGATCTTCTGCACGAGCGCTTCGGAGGAATGGTTATCTCGCGCGGAGGCGACATCAACTGGCCACCGAGATCGTGCGATTTAACCCCACTAGACTATTTCTTGTGGGGTTTTCTTAAATCACAGGTCTACGCAAACCAACCACAAAACACTGATGCCCTCAAAGTCAACATACGCCACGCCATCGATGAAATACAGCCCGATTTGTGCGCCAGAGTCATTGAAAATTGGACTTCTCGTATGCGCGCCACCCAGCGAAGCCGAGGTGGACATTTGACCGATATTATTTTCCATACATAATGCCTTCGAATACTCTTTCAGACAAAAATAAATTTCATTTATACCTCTCACACAACTTGCTTTATTTCATTTTAAAGATCGAGCGCGCTTATTGGCGGACCCTATAGAAACGCAATAAGCCTTCTACCGTGGTACAAGTTCCATGCTTATGGTGAACCCCTTGGGCGGGGGATACACGAATTATTTTATCATCATTTCATTACGTATATTAGGTAGTTAATATTCCGCCGCACTTACATTAGTGCAACCCCCTAAGTCCTGAAGATATGACAGTATAAGCGTTATACCATGGTACAAGTTCCATGCTTATATTAAACCCCTTCGACGAGGGCGACACGAATTGTTTTACCGTCATTTCGTTACATACATTATACTTAATATTTCACCCCAATTACATTAGTGCACCCCCTAGGTTTTGGAGATATGAGAGTATTATAGAAACGTCAATGAGCCTTCTACCGTGGTACATGTTCCATGCTTATATAAAATCCCTTGGACAGGGGTGACCTGAATTATCTTACCAGAATTTCGTTACGTATATTATAGTTCATATTCTACCCCAATTACATTAGTGCATCCCACTAGGCTTCAGAGATGACAGAATTATAGAAACATAGATAAGCCTTCAGCCATGGTACAAGTTCCATGCTCTTATTAAACCCCTTGGACAGGGGTGACCCGAATTATTTTACCATCATTTCATTACGTATATTATAGTTAATATTCTACCACAATTACATTATTGCGGCCCGTGGGATTAGATAGAAATGGGGAATTCTACCAGGTAAGCAAGCTATTGAGACTAATTTTTCTCAATTTCTAATGGCAATCAAAGATCGTATACACAATAATTTTCTGTTACAAAAAAGGTATTTTCTACCATGTGAGAAATAGTTATTCTTATTATCACGAACATGAGAAACAAGAATAAGGCCATGAGAAAGTTCCCTATTAGTCGCTTTACAGAGGCAGTCATGAAATGAAGAAGAGCTGCGTTTCACATACTTTTTTTTTACCAATTGAATGGTGAATTGTTATCTTTTTGTAATGTAAGCAATACTAAAAATTTAGTACCAGAAACATTAGTCGCGTGTGGGTGCCAGACGGTCCTTAACATGTGTAATGTTAATGTAAATGAAGCCAACGTGTATTTATACAGAGTTAGGAGTCACTTCGAAGATGAGGTAGGTTTCGGGGACGAGAGATTTCCTGAAAATTACCATCTTATGAAACGGATATAACGTGAAGCAGCTTCGAAACAGCCAACTTTAGGAACAGGTAGGGATTGACAACAGAACATAGACCTTACGTGATAGTTATTTATTTCTAAATAATTATACAATAACTCGCACATTTAGATTAAAATACAAAATATACAACTAATACAAAATGTTTATATACTTAACTGTACATTATCACAGTGGGGCAAGACACTATTACTGCTTGCGTAAGATAAATTGCAGCCATTAGCAATTTTCAAGAAGGAATATATGAGTATTACATTTAATTTACAAACAGAATTAAAATCAAGTACTAGTAAATAAAACTTGAGTCTTTAATACTGCAATACAACTAAAACTTCTCATATCTGTTTACTTTTGTAAATAATAAGTAAAATTAACTTAGTACGTTGAGTGAGAAATTATAAAGGGGCGCAACGCTTATGCCGAAATGCGTGCACAATTCTGATGCTGAGATATATGATATATTAGCTAACAGCAGCTCTTTGTTTACGAAATTTG
Organism: Tetropium fuscum; assembly: GCA_964058915.1. Taxonomy (NCBI): domain Eukaryota; kingdom Metazoa; phylum Arthropoda; class Insecta; order Coleoptera; family Cerambycidae; genus Tetropium; species Tetropium fuscum. The sequence continues at coordinate 1,779,928 of CAXKVY010000108.1, read as the reverse complement.
TCGCTCTTTCCAGAACATATTGTTTGCGAAGGTTTTCTTTATCTCGATTTCAAAAAGCCATTCAAAAAGATTCTAAAAGTAACATTTTCTTGACTTTATTCCTTGTCTGAACTTAAAGAATATTGCCGTACAGGCGACTCCTGCCTTAAAGCACTGTGGTTGTGCAAAAAAAAATGAGGGCCTGAGCCCTTTTTTTCTCAGAAATATTGTAAAAAAACCTACTTACTAAATTTTCCTTTAATTAGTTCTAGTAGTTAAAAACTCCTCTTCTTCGATAATTCCTAACACAATTCTATCAATACTCAACATTTATTTTAGTTTATAACACACCTACTTATTCCTTAAAGGAAAAATCCATACGTCTATTTTTGGTAGCCACAAATTGTTCGAACACTTTTTCATCACAATTCGGTATCTCAAATACAAAGTCCCTTTTGATGGCCAACACTGCCAGTGCACTGATTCGATCGTTCGACATAGAATTTCTAAGAAAGGTCTTTACTATTTTTAAAGTGGACAAGCAACGCTTCAGTGGTATTCATTGGTGTAGTCATAATAATTTTAAGAAGTTTAACAAGCTCGGAAAACGTTTTTCATTTTTCAAAATAAATTCCAGTGTACGCATAGCCCCATGTATTTGTTTGAAATTGTCTCTAGAATAAATAACCTCTAATTCAGTCTTTAATGATTTAAGTCAGTTACACCTATACGGCTCCAATGCTTGTCCATGCTTGCAGTATAAAATAAGCAAAAAAAAAGGAATTCTTGACATTGCATCAAATGTTCATTTGTTACGATCGTATACACTTCTAGTAAAATGCCGAGTAGAAGACCATCTTTTTTTTTGTACACATGATTTAGAATTAAAGTCTAACAGTAAAAAGTTAACTTTTAAAAATATTATCCAATGAATTATTCACGGTATCACAATTATTTTGTCCATTAACACAACCCGAAGTAGTAGCCAGAATAATGATTGTCTCGTATGAACTTGTAAAGAACGAAATGATCTAATCTACGCTGTCATAAGAATTACTAGAAGTCTGGAAGGTTGGTTTTACAGTGCACGGCGGAATGCTTATTCGGGGTTTTTTTTACTAACATAGTCGGATCATTTCACAGTGAAAATTGGGTTGGCATAGATGCAGCAGGTGAAAGATGAATGGTTTAAAATTTTATTTTCACATGGGTGCACTTATTATAGAGCTGCCCCTGTTGCCATATAAACATTTTTTATTAAGGCCTTAATTTCCAAGATACAGGGCATTAACTTGTAGATTTGACACGCATTTCGCCACTATAATTTCTCACTCAATGCTTAGTATTTATTCTTCAGTGAATTTCAACGGATCACTACGCGTAATCATATTAGAGCAGTGCTTATAGGTTCTATTTATCAACTAGTAGGTTCAATTTGATACAAAGCAAAAGTTAAAATCAGTGCCTAATGTAAAATAATTTCTCTGCACTTGAATTGTAAAGTCGCATGGCAAATAAAACCTCAGACTTCGAATTCAATCCGATAAAAGTTGTGTTTCTCTTACCCATCATCATCATCATCCTCTAAAGAAACGCTAAACTGATCCACTAAAAATATTTCGCCATAAATTTAAAACATTCAACACGTCGTAAAATTCAGGCTGGGCGTTTCTTGACTGAGTTAGTACATCTTGTACTCTAATAAGCGAGATCATATTCTGTGGGAAAAATTGGAATGTGCAGTATATAGCAACATCCATGGCAACTAAGACTTATTAAATATCTTGCGATGTCAGATAAAGGAACCACAACTATTATTTGATATAATTTTACAGTTTAGACGAAGGCCCAGCCTCAAATAAAATATTTTTCTCCGGTTTATTTGGGAGTGGTCTTAAGGCAATCTTATCAGAATTACTTGCTTTCAAGGAATTTTGACAGGCGTTGCCATTAATTTTATCATTTTTATTTTTTAATTCCGAGTAATAATGCACAGCTGCATCTGTCGGTTCCGAATAGTCCCCTACTAAGGCCGGAGCCGTGTTAATTGTATCCTGTTCGTCCGCTTGCAGATTAAATTTTTCTTCCATCAATTTTAAAATACTCCTGGGGCCATTGGAAGGCCTTTCCTCTTCGTAAGGCGGAGGCGGTATTTGTAAATTCAAATTTCCAAGTTCCTCGTATAAGTGAGCCTCTTCGTCCTGTCGATTGTTGTTTTCATAGCTGTCTTCAACAATAAATGTCTCATAGAGCCTTTCGATCATTTCGGATGCTTCTTGGTGTGTCATGGGATCGTCCAATCGTTTGGATAGGACTTGTAGAAATTCAATGGTAAGCTCATCGGGAATTTCGAGCCTATCGTTTTCATCCACTGTTACTATTGTATTCTCTTCCTCGTTGCTCTGATCGTTATTATTATAGTGCATGTTTCTAAAGTATCCTTTTCTTTTCAACCACCTGCTACCTCTTATCAGCAGAACGACAAACGTTACAATTATTGCTATCAGGAATAATCCTACAATTGTGAATATAAATATTAACCAATTTTGCTTTTCAGTCTCATCGGTTTGTAAGAAGATCTTGCTTGTTGTGTCGATTGTTCTAGTTTCACCATTGTATGGTTCACATACGGTACTGTTCATACACGTTCTTGTGGTGAAATTCTGGATATTTATGTTTCCTACTGGTATTGAAAAACATTTTGATAAAAAGGAATCGATTGGACAGAAACTTGTGTTCATGATAATTTTTATTTTATGACTGCTATTTGCTTTTTCTTCTATCCATTTGTCCATATTACAATCGCACGATTTGTTAAAGAAATTATCGTCAAATGTCAGTATATTTTCAGTCAAATCGGTAGTGAAATGGAAAGCTGCTTCATCGATAATATATATTTCGTTTCCCTTAAATGAGAACCTTTGAATGTCTGTGCTTACTGAGAACCTTTCAATGTCTGTGTTTACTGGGGCTTCTATAAAATTACTATGCAGGTGTTTTATTATGTTGTCTTCAATTGCTATTTTGTTCCAGTTGTTGAAGACGAACCCTTTAGGTCGAAAGTCAACTATTTGGTTGCCTATTATTTCAACTTTAACTACGTTGGCAGGAACTATCGCCCTTGACTCTATATCCGTTATGCTAAAACAAAATACAATACAATTAATCAAACACTCATCACAAAATGCAATATATAAAATAAATGATTTTTGGCTACTTAATGCCTTCATAAAATATTTAACTAATGTTAACTAAAAATGTTGACAAGTACAAACTCAGTTCCCTTGTCAGTTAAATTAATTTTTGGTACTCCATCTCGTAATACACAATTTTCAACAAATGATTAAGAGGTTCTTGTTTGATATTTGGTATCCTTCAACAAATTTACTCAATTCACATAGTAACATTAAAATGAAACGGTTATTTTCTTCATCTCGGAAAAAAAGACCTTTCAAATCAAGAAATATTTTTTCGAATACTGACGCGATTAACATGTTCTTTATTTGGTTCTCTATACATACTTGTATCTTTCACAGTTACACCGTTTTGATAAAATTTTAAACATCTATCCCTATCCCAGTTCCTAACCAAAAATGCTAGGTAGCTTATGTAAAAAATACTACTTTACCACCACTATTTATATAATTTTTTAATAAATAAATTTAACTATATGGGACGCCAACTTTGATAAACAACGACTGTCAACTTACATTGAATAGCTTAGAGTTAGGTTCTCGATAGCGGCAATGATAGCTTCAGTTTGAAATTTGGAGATAGTACATTTGCTAATTTTGAAGTCGCAAATGAGAGTCCTATCTGTAAATGCTTTTGTATGGACGTTTTCTAGGCTACTATTTATTATAGTAACAGCATCTATTACAGCGGCTTTGAAGGATTCGGTATGCAGGTCTCCAATCCTACAATCACGAAAAGTAACACTCGCCAGAGTAGTGAGAAACGTTTCCTTAGGTATGTTTGGTATAGCGACATTAATAAATGTTATCTGAAACAAAAAATAGCCCGTTTATATATTGTATGTTGAAATATGCCGAAGGAGCTACGAGGAGTTAGATATACTCACAATAGTAACAGGTCCATGCCTTCCAATGTTTCCTAGGTTTTTGAATTCAAAAGATCCTTCGGATAACACCATTTCCGCGATATCTTTAAACGTACTATTATACAATTTACTGAAGGCAGATTGTTCTATGGCTACATAGTTCGTATTCACAATTTCGATAGAGATGGAACTCTGAAAAATATTAACATCAAAGCTGCTATACATGATATTCTTTAATTGGGGGTTGCGTATAAACTTCCCAGGTGGCACTTACCTGAACGTACTCGAATGCACCAGTCTTAATTATCAGTTCATCACAGTTTCGTATTTCGATTAAGAGACTAGGGGAGTTAATATTATAAAATGATTTCTTCTCCATCACAATTTTTTTGGTTCCATCAATTCGGAGTAACGTTAGGCCAGGTACGGCAACGAAGGTTTTAGCAGAGAAGGTTATTTGTCGTCCACCAGTAATAAATATTTCGAGGCTTTCGTTTGGGATGTTGCTGTATTCCAAGTTTAGATTCTGAAAAAAAAAGACGAATTTTAGGCAAGGGAAACAAATAGGCAAGTCTATAAATATTTGAGATAATTCAATTATGCAATCAATTAATTTCAGTCAGTGAGTCTTTAACTAACACACACAAATTAACATATAAAGATATATTGAACATATATTATTAACAACAATTACATTACAGCTCCTTTAAATGCGGAGAAAAATTGCTAGTGATATTAGCTACCCACTACCCACCCACTAACACTCTTTTTCTCGTCTTATTTGGAGGATAGGATGCAGTTTGTACAATATAATGTCTACAAATCTAATTACAACTTCTGGAGTACCTCAAGGTTCCGATCTGGGTCCGCTCCTAGTTCTCATTTTCATTAATGACGTGTGAAAGTCACTGATTGTTAAAAGTTATTACTTGTAGATGATCTTACAATTATTAAATATGTATATTACATTATGCCAAGTACCTGATTTGAGCCCCTGTATTAAAAAAATCTAAAAGAGAAACTTGGGTGTATCAAAACGCAAAGTTGCGCTAAATGTTAAAATACAATCAACACTGGAATATAACAACTATACTACGACATTTTGCCTATAAGCCATGCAAACATTAATATCGCTCTCTTTCACAGTAAAGGGCATTCATTCGTCTGGAATCCAATGTCCATAAAAATGTTGAAACGGTTCTGACGCACGAACTGTCAGTCTGCACGCACGACCATTGTCTTAGATATGGATACGTAATACAGATTTTACCAGATTTGAAACTAAATTTATACATAACTTGTTAATTGTTGTTTAAAATCAAATGATTGTGAATGAACAGTATACGCACTATATCCGACCTCGGCGCTACTCGCCTCGGTCGTATATTGTAGCGCTCGGTTGGTAATGAAGTTTCAACGTCGGGCCCAAGTTTGAGCTATACCGTTTGAAATATTCCATAAAATAGGTTCTAATTCACCATCAATCCCTGTTTAACCCCATAGACCATTATCAGTAATATGAATGTTATTAAATTGGGACCTATGTGTTGACATTTTTATGTAAATATCTGTCAAAGTTATTAAAAGCGTTCTATTATTTCCCCTATAGCATACAACTACATATATATAAACATTGCGTATGCGGTACGTTGTGTGTTTGTTCCTGTTGTGAGCATTCAGAAAGGCATCTGGAATGTGCATTATGCATTATTTAACTGGTCAACCACACAGCACATGTCTATCATATGTCATGTCAGAGCATCACCCCCACATATACGAGTGTCTTCCTATCTGGTACCTACATACATTTATTTCTCTTGTATATTTATGTGCCGATATAGATCAAGGGAATAACAGATTTCCGATTTTTATTGTGCAAAAGCAGACTCAGAAATTTTAATATTAAATGCATTCACATCAACCTCCGTCAAAAATTACGTCCAGTGCAATAATAGTTATTTATGCAACTAGTGCAGAAAGTAAATGTTTATTGTACGCGACGTGAAATCGTCCAACGAGGTTCATGTAAAATAAAAAAAAAATTATTTAGGTGGCATTTGGTAAATGTGAATTTTTTTGTTTATGGTTGCTATGATCAGAAAACATACGACAGTGTTTTGTGACAGATAAGTGCAATAATTATTGCACTAGTGTAATAAATAACCAGTTTTTGCACTAAATAATAGTTCAATAAAGTTTTGTTTTTTGCATAAACGTAGAAAAATACATTTTATCCACTATGATTGAAAAAAGACTTGTCTCGATTATTCGAGATAATTCTGACGAGTGGGAATAAACGACACGCCAGGAGAGAGGAGATGCACATTTGGTCTGGAGTGGTTCTGCATCATTAACAAATTCTTCGAATTATTGGTGCGTAATGTGAGTTAATCCGTATAAAATTGCAGCGGTTTATAAACTAATCAAACGTGACATTAACATTAAATAATAGAAGACGAATAACAGGCAACCATGAGCTCATGTAATTATATTATTCTACATTGGCATATCAAAATGTGCGATCAAGTATTTAAACCGTAGTTTTTGATTCCTATGAAGCGTATTTCCGTTTCGTACCTACACTATATGCGAGTACACGTGTATAAGATCGGTGATCGGCAAACCTCGTTGGAGACTGGAGGTTTTACAGTCTCCAAGACATTGCAAAAGCAATTTGTTGTCTGCAAGGTATATTATAGAAAGCATAGCTCTATGGTGGACCTGATAATTCCGAAGTTACTAGACATTGTACTTGCAGAAATATCGAGCATACCCGTATTGTATGTGATTAGCCATCAGCTGGGTGAAAGTATTAATGACTACATAAATATAAAAAAATACCAATAGCAAAAAACTGTGGGATTCGAACTCAAAACCTATTGTGTACAGAGCACACGCTCTACCGCTAAGCTATCATCGCTCTGGCAAACCTGTGATGAACTAATATGAATTGTAAGATTTAACCGCTCATGCGTAATGGTGATGTTGGGAATCATTAATAAACATATTGGCAACGTTGGATTCCTTTGCTACATAATATATAGACGCTAATGTAGAAAACATGACTGTTATTTAATTGCGGCGACCAAAGCCTGATAAGGTAGCACGTGTTTTTCTGGAAAATGATACACTTTATCATGACTATTATGGTGTGTTACTAATATATTTCGTAATCCTGGCGAAAACAATTCTATTAAACACTGCGGATCGGCTCACAACATAATGTCTAATATCATAGGTATCAATAGGCTCACAAGCAGTTGTTCGTTCTATCGACGTTTAGTTCGTATTTGTTTATAAAACAACAATTAAATAGTAAATTATGTAATTCAAAATCTATTACTAGGTTAATTTATGTCTTTCTTAATGTTTGTAAATCACACTTTATGCAGTTGTTAGGCAACTTATTATACAATACTAGGGAAATCACTAGATTGTATCATTTGTATTAACCTTTCTGTCAAATCTCTCAGTGACGTACATACACCTACGTTTAAAATCGTTTTAAATTATCACTTGGTATTATCTGCCTTATCTGAAAGTTATTGTTTATTAGTTAACTGATTTGATAAGTTAGCTTGCTGCGTATGGTGAGTATGAAGGCTTTTATTCGATAAATGAATACAAAAAATTACAAGATTTGTTTACAAAGCTGACAAAATGATCTACAATATTATAAATAATTTACTTTTATCCGACATCTCATTAGATATTTAATTGTATTCAAGAAATCTTGGCATTAAATGCTTTGTATACATTAAATTCATGATTTCCTCATTCTGTTTTCACATTTTGCACAATCACAATACATCCTCTGTGTTCTCCTCTATATGGAAAAGTAAACAAGTATTTTATATATTCACTGTGTATCATTTTACGCATATAGGGAAATTTATGTAACCGTAGTTGCGCTAATGATGTAATGTGGGCTGCAAACTTTCAGGAAGTCACCTGGTTTACAATCATCAATGAAGACCCGATATATAGAGTGTAAAAAAGAAGGTACATTTTTTTTAATGAAAACAATTTTTATACAAAACTAATTTAGGCAAACAGTTTACAATAATTCATTTCACATTAATGTAACCTCTCAGTAAACAGCTGAATTATGATTTTTTTTCAATTAATCGCAATGTAAATTTTGATGCATGCATCCCCTATAGGTATTTTTAAAATCAAGAGGCCAATGATGTAAACAAATGCACACAGCACGTGATACAATACACTAGATGGTTGGATATTAGGGAATATATTATTAGTATATATTATAAATAATAGATTATGATATTAACAATAAATAGATACATAAATGAAATCAAACTTCGAGTCTGTCTATACAAAGGTTAAACATTTTGAGGCGAATTAGCAAATCGGAAGCTAAGTGGGCGGTGTCATCCGCACTGATCACGTTGTTTACGTCTCGCCTCTTGATTTTGGATTTACTATCGATAGTAATGTAATAATAGTATATATTTTGTATAGAACTGGGACTCCTGCTTTGTAATACCGGTCGCTCGTCACTCATAAATAATAATTGGTAATAATTACTTAATTGTAGTCCGAAATACGCGTAGGCGGTTCAATATGATATCAACATTAATAATATTCCTTAGGGTGAGTTTTGTCAAATCATTTATTTCCCTCGAGATCTTATGTCAGTATGCCACTGGGACACTTACGTTGTCACGGAGGTGCGGCTAAATAGACACATCAGCATTTCTACATCGCCACGGCCTTTACGATATAATATAATAGAATCGACCTTCATAGTGGGCTTGATGTTGCTCCCATGTATGCAAATTAGAGAAGTATATTATCTCAGGATGGGTTAATATTATGTTCGGCGAATTTGTCGCTCATGCATTTGCTTTTAGTCTTCATCAAAAAAGTAAGAGTCCAAGCAATAATGCATTTAATTTTGCAAAAGGTCACGGAGAGATGATTTTTTATACTTTATTGTGGTGAGGTTAATAAAACCCCAAGTTTTCGATCTTGAGACATTGTGACCTTGAGACCGCCATCTTGGAAAATAGATGGAAAATGTCGTTAACACATTAACGTAAATTTTGCGCAGAATGAAATTGAGCCCCATGAGATTTTAAAAGAAAGAATACATAATTGACCATATTAGATAGGTTAGGAAAATCCGGGCGCGAAATTTGAAGGTTCCTAAACACACCAGCAAATATGACTGCCATGTATTTCTTATGGGAGATTCAAAAGAGTGATTTTTCAGACGGGGTTTTGGGTATTTCTTAGTATTTAAACCTATTATACGTCAAACTTAAAACATATTTCTCTACAATTCAAGCCCAAATTGTTTTTTTAGACCTATGAATTAAATATACAAAAGATTTGAAATTAAAATGTCTTGTTTTTATGGACATACGTCGCATATTAGTTTAACATTTCTTACGCAAGAGCGCCAGGCCAGCTGAGCTTTAAAAATTAAAGTCAAGTTACGGGTTATGTTATGGATTGTCGGTGGATTATTTATATATTTATTTTTTTATTACTATTTTGTCAATGTTTATCGATTTTTTGATATTAATGATGGAACAATATACCTATGTACACTTTTATAAAAGAATGGAAACATTTATTTAATTATATATTATGGACATTTTTTTAACTAACTAAACAGATACCGCACAGCAAACTTGATGATACTGATTGAAACATTGCAATTGAATCATTGCAATCCCAGTCGCTTTGAAAATATTAATTAGCCTTTTTTTTATAAAACCAGCAACGTATATCTCGAAAACGAAGCTTTAAATCATACAAGTTTATATGAACTTTTCATGTTATTTTTGCGAGTTCCATCGACTGGAAAATTTTCCCGAATAACATCTGAAACACGCTGTATATATATACCGGGTTGGACAGAATACGATTACAGATAGTATTATTAAGCGTTAGACGAATATCAAGCTATTTTAAAGAAGCTAGACAGAGAAGACAGATCTCCGCTGATGTCATACTGGGGCAAGCGGACCGCCTAAAAGTTAAATATTGGGGAGGAGTGATGGCATTCAGCACGCTTTTGGTAAGCGTAGGGTATCGCTTACCAATAGCGTGTTGAATGCCACCTACTCTATTTTTGAAAAGCAGCTATGCAGTTAAATTAGTTTTCAATTATTATAATAAATAATTAATATTACAATATGACCATAAAACTGCGTCTAGTTTTTTTATGAATAAATACAATTTTAAGTATCTAAATTTCGTTAAAAATTAATCATGATTTTCGTCGTGATTTTAACAAATCATCTCAACCCTGCGCAGAAATTACGATAATCGCATCAATACCGATATATTGGCATCGGCAAAAAAAAATGTCGGTTGAACACTAATATAAAGTATAATGGGGATAGATTCAGAGGCCAGATTCAAGAATATGCAATATGAGTAAAATAATATGGAGGGTGTGGTTCAATCGGGTGGTACCGTTGATTGAAAGATGTGAGTCCTAGTATTTACGTACTTTCTTTAATCCCGTACGACTAACCGCTTGAGGGGGGTTACTGAACCGTTCCTTCGTTTCAAACGTAATATTACAACGATATAAGGGCGCTAGGTGGCATATCGCCAAAGCATAGCGCTTTATTGCTTTAATTGCTTGTGTTAAAGGTCAACGGGCCTGTGTATCGTGACCCATTAGGTCTATTAAATGCTTTTGTCGTTCGTAGGCGCAACGTAAAATCTACAGAAACAACGTGTACCAACCATCATTGGTGCTAATAATATCCTGAAGTAGGGAAATTATGACCGACGATGAATGACTAAGATTTGGGAGCGCCACTTAACCGCACTAACAATAATGAGATAAGATTTGAATAATGAGATAAGTTGATGGAGTGCGTTTATCTATTATTATCTGGGTATACGCGTTGATTGAAGGAAAGCATCGATTGAAGTGTAAGCCTACCAATGGAATAGGTATTTATAGGTTTGTTCGTACAGCCAGTTTGGGAACCGTTGGAGACAGTTTGCAAACTGTTTCCACTGCGCATGATCTACCTTTGACCGTGTGCAAATTGTTTGATGCTTGTAAACTGTCCGAACGTGTAAAAAGAGTTTGTGGATTTCTCCATTGTCATCTGTCATCTATCAAGCGTCAATTCACAACACAAACGTCAAGTACAAAATAGGTTATATTTTGTGGGTTATGTTTACATGTTTAATAACATCCAGTAAGAGTAAGATAGATAACATTACAATACATGTTTGTTGAAGACGTCCACAGCGATCTCGATTAATCACGATAATCATATATTTATCATCTTACACCACGTACCCACCCACTATTTACATTCAGTTACAATTTATTAAAAGTGAGTATATCGATAAAATACATGTGAAATATTCATAATTACTGTCTGATTACAATTTACCTCCTTGTCCAGATGGCTGCTGAAAGTAGCACAAGCGGCAGTAGTAGCTCTGATGATTTTGAACAATATCTGGAATATTCAAGCGACGAGGATGTGTTTGATATTGTGGAAGATAGGACTCGGCCGAAAAATTTAAATTGCTTTGAAGAGACTATCCCTACATACAACGACGAAGAATTTATGGAACATTTCCGAGTGAGTCGTAGAGTTGCAGATAGTATTTCAGGAAGATTTCAGGACTCTGAATATTTCCACTATCAATCTGGGAAATTTGGCAAACTGAGTGCTTCACAACAAATATTAATTTTCTTATGGTTTGCTGGCCATCAAACTGCATCATATAGAGATGTGGCCGATAGATTTAATATATCTATAAGTACGTTGCACGTGATAGTAAGGAAAGTTACTTATTTTTTAAGTAATATCTCGCATGAAATAATACAGTGGCCCTCAGATGATGAGAAAGTACAAATTGAAAGAAGTTTTAGCGATAACAACTTTCCTGGTGTTGTTGGTGTTATTGATGGGACCCACATTAGAATAGACAGCCCAAGAGATGACCCCGATTCCTATTTCAATAGGAAGAACTACTTTTCTATTCAGGTACATATCAACTTTATTTCTTATTTTTCCCAATGTGATATTTTTAATTGAATTGTAGGTGCAAATTGTGTGTGATGACAATCGAAAAATACGAGATGTATTTATGGGCTTCCCAGGCTCCGTTCATGATAGCAGAGTTTTTCGTGCTTCACCCTTGGCTGCCGATCTCAATGAAAAATGTGGACAATTTTATATTCTAGGGGATAGTGGATACCCATGCTTAGCCCGTATAAATAAGCGTATAAATAATACGCTTTTTATCAATAGTATACATTTGCTAACTCCTTTTAAAGACAGAGGTCATCTAACCAGAAGACAAAGCAACTATAATGTGAAACTGGCTAAAAATAGGTACATTATAGAACATTGTAACGGGCTACTTAAGGGAAAATTTCGACAGCTCTTCCATCTAAAGCTTAGAAATATTAGAGATATTGTGCATTTCATCAGGGCTTGTTGTGTTCTACACAATTTAGCACTTGAAGACGATTTTCCTGATGAAGAAATTCAAATTGACAATGATGAAGATGATATAAATCTCGAGGATCCTGGTGATGACGATGCTGCAAGAGATGATGGAAATGGAATTGAAGTGCGAAATCGTGTTGTAAATATTTTAAGATTGTAAAAATGTAGTTGTATTTTTTTATCAATAGTATACATTTAGTTAACTATTGTAATTTATATTAATATACTTATATAAATTTTTTTTTGTTAATAATCCACTTTAAACCAAAGTTGAATGATATTTTTTTGTTATTATACGAGTTAACGCTCATAATTACGTGTTTTATTAGTCCTTTTGCAGGTCCTACCTACCAGCTCAGACAATATTAATTTGACATATATTGTATAAAAAAATAAACCCTAGGTAATAACGAAAAATTTAATTAAGAAAGGTAACAAAACGTATAAAAAATATAACTAAAATTAAATAAAATATTTATTTTAGTATATTATTACAATACATAGTTAGTATAGCTATTACTACTAACGTATGAATTGAACTAACTAAAGTATGAATCACATATCGGCAGGAAATGGGATTTACAACACTAATACAAAAAAAAAATAAATATAAAAATGGTAACAAAAGATTTCCTTTAATTTTAAATACATAGATATTAAATATACTAAATATAAAGTATAATATAAATATACTTTTTATAAAAGTATGGTTCACATATCGGCAGGAAATGGGAATACAACACCCTGGTCTAAATATTTTTGAAGGAGTTCATTTCTCTCCGTCAACAGCTTATTTCCTTGCTCGATTGCTTCCACTCGTCGCCTTTTCATTTCCGTGTTGTCAGCAAATTTCTGCCTCTCAAATATTAAACGTTCTTCATTAATACGTCTCATACCTTCGTAGTGTATTTTTTTATCTATTCTTAATAGGTCGAGGGTACAATTCCTAGTTGGTGCCTTATATCTCCTTCTGCGAGGAGTTTTAGATGATGCAGCATTAGGAGTCTCTTCCTCAGCTGGTGCCATTATTTGTTGTTGAGGGCTCATCAATTCTTCATCAACATTAAGCACAGGCTCTAAATCACTTGACTTATTGCTTTTCTTCACTGATTTATCTTTGTCTATACTATTTGTAGACAACAATAGTTCAGGGTGCATATTTTTTTTTTTACCAAAAATAGCGTTCATTTCTACTTCATATTCAAACTCTCTTCGCCCTCGACCTGTTTTATTACTGTTATCCACAAATTTTTTATAGTTCCTTTCAACCACCCGCCATCTATTTTCACAATGTCCGGATGTGAAATTAGTATTGTGTACCTTATTCACTTCTGTTGCAAGCAGCTCCCAAAGCTTCTTGAAACTTTTCATTTGTAGCGAACCAACTTTACTTCGGTGTTGTTTATAACCATCTAAAAGCGATAAAGTGGTATTTTGGGTCCAAACTTTTACTTCATTCAATGGACTGGCAGTTGCAGTTGAGGTAGCAGGAGCAGGTGCATTGTGAATTATGATGTATTCTTGTAAACCTAAATGTAAGCAGAAAGAAACATGGATAAATTAAAATGCAACATTCTAACATTTTTACTAATAGTTTACCTTCAATTTCCATTGTACCCAAGTCACCGTGTCCCTCTACTTATTTACTTATAGACATAGATAAGTACAAGGATTTTTTTAAAAATCCTTGAGATAAGTAAGGGTTATAGACCACGGTTGTCGGTTATAGCACGTTATAGGTTATGGTTATAGAGAGCTCAGAGCAGCTGCTGGAGAGGAGAAAGGTGAACTTGTGGTAGAAGTCCGTAATAGGCATGCGCAACATTCACAATTTGCTCGTAATTCGTGAACAATCCGCGAACTGATTTGACTGTCCGCAAACGGTTTGAAACGGGTTGGAAAAACTGACCGAACAGGAAATCCAACCGGTTGGAGTTTGAGATTGGTCTGTCCGAACGCCAAAAGTCTAGTGCGCAATCTCCTGACGGTTTGTAACTGTCGCAAATTGCTGTACGAACAAACCTAAAATATACCGTATATTATTGCGAATTGTCAGTCATAGGCGTCGCCAGGAGGGCAGCTGCCACTCCCTAGACCATAGAGCCATGGACAAATTATTACGATAGAATAATTACGGTTATTTTTTTTATTATTTATTTGTATTTTTTATCAATACTATATATGTTTCTAGTTTACTGTCTTTTTTTCCTTCCCTGGAAGTTGTCTGATCCCAGAGCATTTTAGCAAATTAATAAAATATATTTTATCCACAATCACATTATAATTGGAGTTTTATCCACACGTACGAGGCATATAAAGTACCACTTTAGCCACTAGTGGAATAATGAAGAATACGATCTTAAATCAATTATATTTAATTTATTCTTTATTAATATTACCATTAACATTTATATTAATAGACATTTCCTTCTTTGTTTTATCATATTTCATTTCGTTTTCATTAATAACAAGCTTGTAGTTGTCATCGGTTTCAGTGCTTGTCTAAGTTTTTGATAAAACAATGGATGTCTCATCTTGAAAGGAACGTAGTACCAGGAGTACCTTGGAATTTCCTTGCGATATCAAGCTTATGAATATAGAATCCCCGATATAATTTCTCTAATTCCTTTCTGCTATAACTTAACTCTCCACCCATCATGTCGTTTAATTGTTGTAAGGTCAGCACCTTTATTATCCCGTAAAGTTTTTGAGGTCCGCCTAATGCAATGGCAAACGCAAAGTTTCTGCGTTTGCCAGATCCAAAAATGAAGCAACTCTTGAAGGAATTTTCGACAAAGTGTTGATTCCAACCTTGCACCGCAACTATTCTAAATAGGGCCAGGGGCGTATCTCGGTTATTTGACGTCCTAGAGGGTTGAGATTTCGCCCTTGGGGGGTTGTATGTGGCACCCCCAGATGCGATGTTGCCACATCGTCGGGTGCGGTGTTGCCAGATTGTGCAGTTTTTCCCTAGATCTAGGGATTTTTCAATATATCGTGCACAATCGCTTCTGGCGATTCCGTAACGATATTTCAAAGTTTATTATCTACAATGTCTAAAAGGTTAAGAGATATTACCTTAATCATTAAATATTCTTTATGATAAGCCCTTGCCAAAAATTCTTCCACGTGTGCTCTTTCCAATACCGCAGCTTTCTTCACTTTGTACCCTCTCGACTCACTCTTCAGATAGGCAGTGAGCTTTCTACATTTTCCAATGTCTATGTTTTTATGAACCTTTACAGCTGCCTTCAGCATCGAGTACTTCGACCACATGGATGAAATTGCATACTTCTTCTTCAAATTTAAGAAATACGATAGCAGATTTTTTCATTTACAAATTTACATTTTCTAGAAATCTATAAGATTAAGTTTATTAACCTACAAGTAGTTAGATATACAAAGTATACTAAATACTAAGAGATATACAAAGTGCACTGACCGCCTAACAGGAACAATTACTGTTGCCACGTCATGTAATTCTCAAATTTCTCAATATACAATTAAAGAAGAGAAGAATATTATTATTTTTATTGTATTGTTTTTATTGAGTATTTTACTGTATACAGAGATCATCCTCATCGCGACATAAATGGTGGATTATTTATGGTGGATATGTGTTCGGATTATACAGAGGCATCAAAGTCAAGCACTTACACATTTTTAAGAGAAGAAAATATACATGGAAGTGTACAGCCACCGAAACCAAAAACCTGCCGAAATAAGATTGTAGTGGAAGAAGATGCAAAAAATGCGATACAGTACCTAAATAAAAACAGATATGGGGGTGTTAGCATTAAAAAAGTCCTTCGGTATATAATCAGGCCACAAGAAGTTGTTTCTAAAGAAATGAACTGTCTATATCTAAATACTAACAGTACGTATTACAATTATTTATAAAGGTCAGGCTGATAAAGTAATTATACATAATATATTATTTAAAACCACTGTTAGTTTTTTTGGTTGTCAATGACCTAGTAATAACAAATTACTTGAGACTGGGACTGGGAGGGAAAGCAGATTGCCATGTTTTTCTGATTGCATAGGTACTTGAATAATATTTCCAGGTGCCTAATCAATTTTACATAAACTCGATACAAGTATAAAGTAATGTAACACATTTAATATTGTGAAATATGTATACAAATCAAAAACAGTTTAATAGAAAATTAACAAGCAGTAAGAGTAAGTTAGCTGCTATATATAGATACGTCGATTTTAGGTTAAAGCTGAGGTCAGGCATACAAAGATAAACCTGTTTATTCATTTTTTCCAAATACGGAATAGACATTAATGCACTACCAATTTTAGTTACGTGAATTGGTTTCTGAATATTATTGGCAACTGTTAAATCTGATATGTAAGCATCATTTTAACCCTTTCAATACGGCTTTGTACTCGATATATTTGCCCATAAATTACCATTGGGACGTATATGTCCCACAACAACTTTGAAAAATACTGATGTCACATTTCTGCCTTGTATATCAATAGTACGTTGTCCCATTCGTATTGGGAAAATCTAACTTCAGTTTCGTAAGGCCGATATTCGCATGGACTGAAACAACTCACAGTATAACCTCATTTTACGTTGGCGTGCACACGTGCGAAGCAGTTTTAGCGACATTATTCCCTTACTGCAGCTAAATAAAGTTTGAAAATTGTGTATTTATTGTAAAAATGTCTAGGTAAGTACCATATTACGTTTTGTGATAATAATTTCTTATATTTTACAAGATAGTCATTGTTTTTAACCTATGGGACCTATATGTCCCAGTAGTATTTTTCATTGGGTGTACATTGTCCCAGTAGTAATATAATGTTCATTGCTTTCAGAAAGCGAAATTTGAATGAAAGAGAGCTAGAGCACTTAGCAGAACATTTATCAGACATAGAATCCCTTGTCGACCCATTTGAAGACAGCGGTTCTGAGTATATTGAATCAGAACACAGTAGTAGTGATTCGGACCTTGTTGTGCCTAAAAAGTCCCGGATTATAAAAAAAAAAGTTGAACTACCAGAGTCTAATCCTGAAGACAATTCTATTGATCAAAGTCAAATTAATTCAGATATTTCAAGTGATTCAAGCTCAGATGGCGAAGAGGCAGATCCAACCACCAGTACCCCTCATCGTGCTGCTAATAAAAAATCAGATGTAGTTATATGGGAAGAAGTGGAAGATAGCTTTAGTCCACGTATGAAAATACCCGATGTTGAGCCGTGTACTATATTAGTTGACTTGAACAGAGGATCTTCAGAATTAGAAATATTTTTGAAACTATTTCCAAAGAGTTTATTTATTTATATCGCTCAGTGTACGAACGAGAGATTAAAAATTCTAGAACAAGCCACGAACAAAAAACAAAAACCTACTGACTCGCATGAAATAATGATTGTTATAGGTTGTCTATTTATTATGTCATACAATAGAGTACCAGCTATATGTCACTACTGGTCTTCTAACAAGTCTTTGGGGAATGAGGCTATAAAGTTAGCTATTTCTAGAGACAGATTTCAACTTTTAGCCAGTAAACTTTATTTCAACGCTCCAAAGAAACCTAAGGATTGTAGTAAACTGTATTATATTGAAGATGTAGTGTGCTGCCTCAAAAAAACTTACTCTCAAGTGAGATCAGAGAGTAGTTATCAGTCAATAGACGAGTCTATGGCAAAATTTAAAGGCAAATCGTCCTTGAAACAGTATCTACCACTAAAGCCCATCAAAAGAGGGGTAAAAATTTGGGAAAGATGTGATTCAAAGACTGGTTATGTGTATGATCTAAACATATATTCAGGAAAAGAGACCGAGGCTGCTGAAGGTACTTTGGGCGAACGTGTGGTGAAAAAATTAACTGAAACTGTGAGGAAAAAAAATGTTTCAATTTGTTTTGATCGGTTCTTCACTTCTGTGAATTTAGTAGATGAATTGCCATTTCCTGCAGTTGGAACATGTATCTCAACCCGAAAAAATATGCCCAAATTTGAAAAGAAAAAACGAACAAGGGGTGAATATGAATGCATGAAAAATAGTACCGGTACAATAGCTTTTCTCTGGATGGATACCAAAGAAGTAATGATACTCAGTAACTGCCACCAAAGTAATTCTGTTGATATAACAAGAAAAGCAAAAGATGGTTCGAAGGTTACTTTGACATGTCCAGAAGCTATACAGTTTTACAACTCACACATGGGAGGTGTCGATCTGTCAGACCAGCTCACTGGACTGTATGAAGTTGATAGAAAGTCTTTGAAATGGTGGAAGAAGGTGTTTTATAAACTATTGTTGACAACTGCAGCTAATGCCTGGATCGCCTTCAAAGAGCTCCACGGTAAACAAAATGCTCCTTTCCTTCCTTTTCTAGTTAATCTGGCAGAAGGACTTATAGGAAGCGGCCGCAAAAATGCAAAGTCATCAGAAAACGCTCATACAGTCGAACAACATTGTCTTCAAAAAATTTTATAAATGTAGGTGATCATCTTCCAGTTGTTACAATGACTAGAAAAAGGTGCCGTTTTTGCACCCAGAGAAAAATAGAAAAGAGAACTAAAACAATATGTTCTGCATGCGACATTCCATTATGTAATGGATGTTTTATGTTATATCATACATAATTTTAGTTCATACATATCTTTTCATGTAACTATAAAAAATAATACACCTTTTGTTTTGAGTACTTATTTGTTTTATTATACCAATGGGTTATATACGTCCCCTTAAACCACACTAGTGGGACATATATGTCCCATTACTTTTTCGATACTAGGGCCTTAAAAAAATATATATTTTACTGTCAGTGGGTTCTAATCTTTATGTTCATCTGCAATATATCAAAAAACAATACAACATTAGTAGTTATGTAAACAGTGTTTTTTGGCACCACAGCATGCTGGGACATATATTCCCATTAGTAGCGAAAGGGTTAAGTCAGCAGTCAGTCAAAATCATAATTAGTAATTGCACTTAAATTAACAGTGCATATTTACATTGTTGATTCTGGCTGTAACACTACTTCAGCATCTGCAGGAATAAGATAGAAAAAGACCTGCGATATTTTAAGTAATGATCTTTCAAAGAAATCTTATGATGCGGAACAAATAACGAGTTACAAGCTTGTTTGCTACAGGTAAAACTGCCGCCGAAGCATTTGTACGGACCATGGGCCTGACCCGAGGAAAGGTACAGTTTTAAGTAGGTACCTACTCAGATAAAAGAAAGAAAAATAAGAAAAACCTCGCGTCAAACTCAGATGGCGAAATCGGTCACAAACCGTTATACAGGGTGTCACAGGATACCTATTACTAATTTTTAGAAATGATAGAGGACACTTAAATAAACATTTTTTATTAATAAATTAGTGTTCGGAAATTTCTCGGTGTCAAGAAAAACTAGAAACCTTTATAAGAATCAATCTCAATTACAACAGTAATTCGTAGTTACTTACTTACTAAATTGAATCAGTTTTAGAAAAATTGTTCGAAGATACGACCACCATTTTCGATGCACAAGTTGTAACTTGTAACGATGTGTAATCGACTGCCGAATTCTTCGAAATAGCTGCGGACGTTCACGAATATCATCAAACGCTAGAATAATTCGAGCCACTAACTCTTCTTCTTTATTCACAGGCGTGTCATAACCCAGTGATTTAATATTACCCCAAATACAAAAAAACAATTGGAGTCATATCTGGTGAACGTGCAGGCCTGTAAATCGCCCCCCTCTTCCGATCCATACATTTGGAAATTGTGCATTTAGAAAATTGCGGCAATCTAATCCATAGTGAGCTGGTGCACCGTCATGCTGGAAAACGATATCTCTTTGAATATTAAGAATATTTTCGAGCAATTCTGGTAGAGTATGTTTCAGAAAAATGCTATATACTTCTATCATCTAACCGTGCAGGCAGTAAATATGGGCCTACTACATAATTATCAACAATCCCAGCCCAAATTACTAGAAAACTTCCATTGATGATGTAACCTGTGAACAGCGTGAGGATTTTCTTCGCTCCAAATGTGACTATTATGTGCATTAAATAAAATAGCCTTCTCTTGTTAAACATACCTCGTCTGTTAATAATACACTCCTAGAAAATCTTGGTTCGTCGTTAATTCTATTCAAGTACCGGCAAATAGAACTCTGTTGGGATAATCAGCTGGAATTAAGGATTGTACTTTTTGAATGTGAAACGGATGCTTCTGGTGTTCCTTTAATACCCTCCATACAGATGTGTGGCTTGTATGCATCCCATGGGCAATAGCACAAGTGCTTGTTTCCTGGTTATTTTAAAGTCAACATTTCGGACAGTACGATTAGCTCCCGAATTAATTTTCTCTACTTGGAATTCACCAGCATCTCGAATACGCTGATCCAACCTTTGAGAGACTAGTTGTGTCTAATTTGTGACACGTAAAATGACAATTAAATACGCTTATTTAATAAGGAATAATTTATGACACACATAAAATGACAAATACGAGGATAGTTGTTGTTTATCAAAGGTTGCTATGATTTAACTTTTACTTTCCCGAGAAGGGATCCCGGGGTGACAGTCGATTTATTTCATGTTATCTCGATTCGGAATAATTTGCGGACCCTAGTTTATTAATAGAACATGTTTATTGAATAAGTGTCCTCTAGGTATCATTTCTGAAAATTAGGAATAGTTATTCTGTGACACCCTGTATACAGACAGCGCAAACGGTCTTTGACCATAGAAAAGCCGAACGCAATTGACACGTAAATAAGTGAATACAGTGGCGCCCGTATTAAGGTCCTTAGACATGTGATGGTAGGTACAGTAAAAGTAGAAAAAGTTCATATTTTGAATTCCAAATTTGTCGCAAACAAATACAGTGGCGTCCGAAAATATTTTTCTCCCTAGGCATTACGAGTTATAAAGCAAAAACCGGCAATAGAAAAAAGTTCATATTTTAAGGAAAATATCGTCATATCACCCTTAGTTCAATGGTATACTCCAAATTTGTCGCAGAGGAATACAGTGGCGTCCGAAATTATTTTAATCACTAGACATTTTACGCGTTATAAAGCAAAAACCGGTAATAGAAAAAAAAATCATATTTTGTAGGAAATTAACGTCATGAAAAAATTGTCGCAGACGAATGCAGTGGCGTCTGAAATTATTTTCGTCATTGGATATTACATATTATAAAGCAAGAACTGGAAATAGAAAAAAGTTCATATTTTAAGCAAAATAACGTGATACCGGTAAGTTCAATTCGTCCAAATTTGTCGCAGAGGAATACAGTGGCGTCCGAAATCATTTCCGTCCATAGATATTACGTGTGATAAAAAGTTTAAAAAATCACTTTATTTTACAGAATTATTTTGGCCGCTTCATGATACGTTAATAATACGAAAAACAGAAAAAAGAAAATCTATTTCAAGATAAATAACATTAATATAATACACTTACTTGTCTATTTGTATATTGTCTATTTGTCCCAGACGATTAATTTAGAATTGCTGCTTTTCCGTTTTTAATTTGATCCCTTAATAAATAGTAACGCCACTGGATGGTTTTCTGATATAAGAATCCACGTCAACTCTAAATCGTCATTATTGAACTAAATCTGTTTATCCACTTCCGGCAATGTTGCCAAGTTGCGCACATGCTACTTAATGTTAAAATTCGTCGCTAACTTCTCACCAATAGATTTTCCGCGATCAAGAATTAGGGCCGTTTTAAAAATGGTCTATTTAGCCATTCGTTGCTTATTTAGTAGTAAAGCGTTTTAGACATTTTTAGTTCAACATTTTTTATTTTTCCATAAAACAAATTTCGCGAAGCATAAATGAAATATTTACGCGATGTATTTATTTATTATGTATGCTTTTGTTACTTAATACCTGAGAGTTGACTGACAAATGAAATGGATAAATAACTACTGTCAGATAAAATGAGACACCGAGCTACTTGATATTAATGCATAGGTATCTATTCTTTTGGAGGGCATTGTACCGAATTGTATACTTGGAAAAAAAATTGGAGAACGAAATGTTTTTAACTGATTTAAATTGTTAACAACGATCTGATCTTTAAAATTCGTAAATAAAATTGAAGATATAATTTTAAAAGATATTAATTGGTAACAGAGTTTTGGGAGAAGTTAATATAAATGCAGAATGTGACACAAAAATTAATTAAAATCCGTTATAGAATATTGTAAAAAATAATGGATATTGCAACCCTGTCTAAAGCACCCTGTATATTTGGAAATTGAAAACCTCCAACAAAGAGTAACTAAATACGTGTAAAGCCAATAAAATTTTCCAGCTAAAGTCAAAGGCAGATTCATCTACATGCCTCCATGTAAAAAATACAGGGCCCTAAAGAAATACAAAAAAAAACATGTCCCTATTGATGTTTGAGTAGTTTATATGATGAACTGTGTACAGGTCTGTATTCAGGGGTTGCAAAAGGGGAGAAAGTTAACGTCAAAATCTTGTCGATATTTTTGTTACCTATTTTTTTGGTCATTTCACTATTAATTGGGTTTATAGACAGACAAAGGACTAGGTATTTTTTTTGTAAGAGGAATTATAGTTTAATTATTTTGTTATACAGAACATAGCGTCAATTTTACTTTTGTCGTTTTTGCATTGATATTTTTTTAAATTAAATAATTGAAGTAATCAAAAGAAAACGAGAAATGTAAGTGTGTACATAAAATAATTTGTCAGGGAACAACAATCTGGTTTATCCAATTCTGGCGCGATAAACGACGACCAGAGATTTTTAGTACAATAAATCTTAGTAGTAATCTTTACTCAATCTGTACTCAATTTGGGTAATAAAGAGTGAATTAATCTACAAGATTAAAGGTTGTCGGTGCGGTTATAAAGTTAAACATACCGTGTGTTTCCAAGCTAAATAATTAATTAATTTTATATCACGGCTTGCATAAATCACCTAAAAATAGGTGCACAAAATTTCGGTATAATTTTAAAATAGATTAAAAAAAGTCGAGAACTCGATAAGACTAAAGCATACATATAGTTGCCAGAAATAAACATACATATACATTTTTTACATTTAACAGGAAGTTGCTACATCTAAAATTATAAACACTAACATTTTAAAATATTGAAGACGTTCTGCTCGCGATAACCTCTCGAAAATAGGAGCTTAGGTAAACACGAAATTGGCGTGTGTTGTGTATACGTATTAAAATTATTATTAAAATCCATAAATTGCAAGTATCAAGTATCGATATTGAAATGTATTTTTAGTAATGCTAAAATATGGAATGTGATGTTTGTCTTGTTGGGGTAATTTAAACTCGTCACATACCTAGTCATTGAATTATTATTTCAAACCTGTAAATGTACCAATATTACACAAACTAGAGACAAAAAACTAATTAAATAAAATACTTGTAATATGTGACCTATTTTTCATAAACTCATTTAACAAGTTTAGTTTATAAATAATGTAATAAACTGTATTTAAAATATGTTGGGCAACAGACATGTTTTACATCAGAAATATTTGTTTTAGGAGCCTAGAAAATATAAACTGATGGGCTTATTAAATAAACCCGTGGATGTTTATATTCATATTCACCCTCTCGTCATAGTATAAATATTTTCTAAATTATAGTTGCTCTCGTGGGATCCCATATGTTCGTACCCATGTCTCCGATTATAGTCATATTATCATTAGGTACATACTATTGCAGTAGTTAATATAATATACATTGCAGTTATTTACATATTATTTACTTCCAAAGTCTCAACAGGAACCCCCTTCACAGTCCGGTTTCTAAACGTCCACTCGATGTTTCGTTACTCTTGAGGGATGGCGGTTGATTTAAAGCGGGTCATGCATTTTAGCAACAAAGTGGAAATGAAAATCTTTTTTAAAAACAGTAAAACCACAAGAGGGTTTTTGGTTTTTATCATCAGTGTGAACTTGGCAGAACAACTTTGAGCAACGGAAAAATGCATAGGCTTATTAATTGCCGCTAATTATCGGTTAATTTTAATTAATCGTGAAAGAGGTAATTTTACCGTTCTTCATTTTTAAAAAATATTGAACTTCATGTGAAGTTAGCAGAACATCTATTAAAAAAAATATTTTTCTTAAAAGTATGCACATAGGAAATCGCCGCTTTTTAACCGTAAACCAATGGTGTAAACCAAATTTTAAAAAAATGTTTAGGCAAAAAAACAAACAAAATAAAATCAACGGAAAATGCATAGGCTACTTAATTGTCGTTAATTAACCGCTAATTTTATTAATCGTGAAAGTGATATTTTAACCGTTCATTTTTTAAAAATGTTAGATGTTCTGCTAACTTCACATGTTTTTTCGAGGTTACCATACCATGGTTACCATAGTACAGATTTTGACCAATATTGTTACAACTGTCTTTAAGCACATAAGTAACAATAGAAAATAACAACTTGTAAAGTTAACAAGGTGTCACCATAGTTAGGCCGTAACTTTACTTTTAACTTTTAACTTTAAACGTAATTTAATTTATTTTTTATTAATGTATTTAAATGGGGCATTCAACATCATTTAGAGCATTTAGAGCATTTGGAAACAACAGTAGGTAGGTATTAACATTCAACTTTGTAAAAATCGCGCCTAAAATCATGTTGGCGAGAAATACGTCATCTGAGTTGCATGCGCACGAGTGACCAATTTTGGTTCGACAACCTGACATACCATTGTCTTTGTATCATGACGATTTCGTAAATTTTTACGGCTTGCGGAATTGTTCTTTGTAATTTGTTCAGCCGAAATTTTTCCAAAACGACTCATATTGTACAGTATATTTTCCATAATACTTAAATTATAGCTGACATTTTTATCGGTGACAAAAAACGATATCAAAGTGACAAGAATGTGACTTTCAAATAGACTTTCTTATATAGGAGTTAAATTATCGAAGAAAATTGATAAAGACTTCTTCATAGGTACCTCGATTTTATAATTTCTTACAATAGTCAAACTGTTTTGATGTCATACGTTTTCAACAGGACTTGTTTCAGTGCATTATTATCATTTTGATTGGCCTGCGCCACATTGAATATATAGTATAGTTACTTTCTAAAGCGTTATTGGCGACAGGTACCTGAGAGAATTATTATTATAAATAAATCAAACGTTGGCTTCTTCGTTTTTATATCCGTTGCTCATGAAGCTTTCGTTCCCCTCCTGTTTACTTAAGCGTGTCATATTTAACAATTTCGAAACCCGGAAGCGAGAAATAAAATAAAATAACAATGGGTTATGGATATCATTGAGAGTTCTGACACGTCCACAACCCAAAAAAAACTTGATTTAAGATAACACCGACAAATCGAGGATAAGTTGACCAGACCGCGAGCGTTGACTGAAAGTCATTTAATGCCACAAGCTCGCAAGCCGCAGGTTCGCAAGTGACACACATAAAGATCGCAACTCGATATCTATAATATCCGAGTCGCTATCGATAGAGTTGATCAAGTACTCATGGGTTCACTCAGATGAATGTTCTTTTTTTTATTATTTCCACCATACGACACGGATAAAATGACATTCAAATGAACGTTATCTGCTCTATTTCTAGATAGAATAAATAGAATGGGAACTTTCTGGTAGAGAATTTAGTCTCTTTTTGTCGTGCTTTTTTGAAATTTGAAACTTTTTGTCGTGGGAGTTCGTATTTTTGAGAAAAAAACGATTGTTGTGACCTTATGGCGGAAAGTTGGCAAACGGAATTAATGGAGACGTTTCTGCGTATTTCTTTCTGATTCCAAAAAGATGACGCCTGTGGAAAAATCTGGCTTTAATTATATCAAATTAAGTCAAATCCTATATAATGCCCGGACTATTTATTAAACGTCTTGTAGGTTTTTAGTTAAAAAAAAAATATTGTAAAGGTGATATTTTCATTAGGTACTATTAATAATGAAATCTAATATGTTCACATTAAGAGTACGTGCATGATTATGTGTATATGTTTTGGATTAGAAAGATGATGTTATTGACACCTGTTGTGAAATGGTTAACGATTCTTCAGGTTGATACACTTACTATGAGTTCGGTTGTTGTCGCATTTAAACAAGTAAGTGAGCTATTTAACAAGTCTGTTCAGGAACTCCCATATTTGAAATCAGAGGAATCGGTTAATTTAAAATGTCTTGAGAACAGACAGTCCATTGCTGTAAAACCAGTTACCCATGGCTGTAAAACCAAACACTTAACTGCAGATTAACATGTAGATGAAATTGGATAGTAAAGCTATAAATGAGCACCCGATGTTCGCCGCGAATAATAAGCAAACGGCATTATCCGATAAAATAAAAAAACATTATCCGAACTAACGGAAGAATTTCTTAAAAGTACCATATGGTGGACAGGCATGTGTCAAAAAATGTTACTTAGGGATATTTCTAGAGCAATATTAAATTTACCTACTACCTCGGCAGCGACGGAGCGTTCTTTTAGTAGTTACTCAGTGCATACAGCAAAAATCAACTATAAAAAATGCAGGAATGCTAGTTTACGTTAATCATAACCTTAAATTAACTTTAAGATGGGATGAAAGCAAGCAGAATTAAACAGAACAAATAAAGTATAAGAATAAACAGACGGCGACTACATCAACCTTAAACGATGAAGAGTTAGTAGAATTAGTGGAACACGATGAAGATGAAATGAGGAGTACTACTAGTACTGTCACTGGTACGGAAAGCACAATGAGCATCAGAGACACAGACACTTCTTCTGATTCTGATGAAGACAATAATAATAATAAAGACAATGATAAAATGGAAGAGGATACTTAAGTTGTTGTTTTGTATTGTGTAGAGTAGATATATGGTATATTTCGAGGGGTCAACCACTGTCGGCAATACGTATACAAATTTTAGGCAGTCAATCTGCAGGCTAGGTAGTATGCCGGCAATATCAGAAATCATTAGGCAGTCTTGATAAAATCCGGCAGTATTGAGCAGTCGATCGGCAGTCATAAGCAGTCGATGAGCAGTCATAAACAGTCTATGGGCAGTCATAAGCAGTCAGTCGGCAGTATGCGACAGTCAGACGGCATTTATTGTCAGTTTGATGCTACATTTTGTAGTGCAAGTGTCTCAAGCGAGGTCTCAAGACAAGACCTCTGTAGTGAAAAAAGTGAGATAAGGGTACATTAGGTAGAAGTTAAATTCTATGAAGTAAGTAAACCACTAGTACATTAATATTACGGCTATTTAAGGTACTTAATAGATCTCTGCGTTTTCACTAAGTTTGTAATAGTCTGTATTCTAGATAAAATGTATTGTACCTTGAGCGTAAAAAAATAATGAAATAATAAAATACCTATATGAAAAGTTTATGTTTCTGTCTCAGTTTCTGTACTCCAAGCAGTAGGCCCTATGAAAATGTATGTAAAATACGATGGATTAACTTATTATCTGACCTTTGATTAGTATTATAAACACTTTCAAGAAGAACATTAGAGAACATTTTTTGTTATTTATTAGTTTGTTAAAAGACGTTTAATTAAAAATCAACAAAGCAGCGAGGAGTGTGCGAGGATATGTCCTCATATTTATACACAAAACACATTACTTGAATTACCTACATCACTTTTTTTACTTATAGTTCGTTTTTGACTATGAATCACCAACTGGATGAAATTGACGACGAAGATTCATCGGCAATAGGCGAAAACGTTGGATTACTTAATATATTAAAAGAAACATAACAGTCGTGTTAAGTTACATGGTAACAGATTTGATGAACCTCTTAAGTTATTTAGTTTATATATATATACAGGGTGAGTCAGTTTTTTGTAGACAAACTTTAACAGGGGATAGAACGCACGTTTTTAAAAAGAAAAGTGCCTATAAATATATGGCCGATCTAGCTTCCTAAGGAAGATACAAGGTGTTAAAGTTTCATTTTTTTTTACATTAATGTGTAATATTTTCTGAACGGAATGATATATTCACTAAATATTTTACACATATCTTAACCTGCATAGGATCAACATGTTGTATTGTTCCTGTCGAAAATACTATAGTGGATGTTACTTTTTTCGGGTACTTCGGATATTCTGCATAATGGAACTTTTTTTTCGTACGCCACTGACATTATCTGATACATATTTCTAAAATAACGGCCCCTTAGTAACAATTTTGATCTCTTGTAATTTTGCTCTAACTACGACAGTTTTAGAGATATTGGCCGTTGTTTCTCTGACAGTGTAATGTCGTTATTATATTTTTTTTCTCGAATTTTCTTTATGACTTATAAACGAACGCTTAGATTTTTTCATGTTTGGGGGATAATGCCTATTAATTAAGGCGCATAAAACAAGCGGTAAGAATGTTCAAAAACTTGCACAGTGGCGGGGTGGAAGGGGTGCTCCACCCCTGTATCTTCCTTAGGAAGCTAGATCGGCCATATCTTTATAGGCACTTTTCTTTTTAAAAACGTGCGTTCTATCCCCTGTTAAAGTTTGTCTACAAAAAACTGACTCACCCTGTATATATATATATATATATATATATATATATATATATATATATATATATATATATATATATATATATATATATATATATATATATATATATATATATATATATATATATTCATAATTGGTGGTCGATTATTATATGAGACTTTGCATCGAAATCTAACAGGTTCATTGCCCTCTCTAAGCACCATAAACAGAACTTTAGATGAATGTCCTAAAATCAAAGAAGGTCAACTTAGATTTGCAGAATTGAAACAATTTTTATCAAACCGAAATCTACCATTTATTTTATCAAATCTATTCATCAGTGAAGATCAAACAGCAATTTTAAAACGAGTTCAGTATGATCCAAAATCCAATAAAATGGTGGGATTTCTGTTACCACATAACAAAAAGACAGGATTTCCTGAAACTGAAAAGTACGTCGTCAACTCGCTCAAAGATATAGAAAAGGCATTTGCAGAAGATAATTTAACTAATAATGCGTATGTATTCATGGCTCAGCCAATCACAGATAAGGCACCAGCTCTTTTCTTATCAATTTTTGGATCTGACAACAAATTTACCCACGAAGAAGTATCTAAACGGTGGGCACATTTGGATTTCGAGGCTAAACGATATGGAATAGAGATTGCCGGGTTTTCGTCAGATGGAGATACGAGGTCATTCTAAACTTGGTTCCAAAGAAAACTTTCCATTGAGTCAAAATTCATCAGATGACTGAGATGTTTCACCAAGAAATTACCAATGAAAGTTCCCATAATCACTCTCAGCAGTACATACTTCAATAAATTATTATACGTATTATTTGGCAAATTGTTACAGACTAGTCGTAGAAAAAAATTGAACTGAGAAAAATTTTGACGTCATACAATCAGCAACGTGTATTCCGGTCATTTATCATACATGTTACATATTAACAGCGTTTTGATATGATGGGGATGAATATAACATGTACTATCGCGAGCAAAATTAATAACACTGTCTTAGTCACATGTTTAGAAATGCTGAGTCTCACTTTGTCGTGGCAGACATGAAATGGCAATACAACGGTAGTATTGTGTCAAAGGTATCGAATGCATATTTGGTGGTACTAAAAATGTCACAGAGGCTGTCCCATTATCTAAAAATATCCCATAGGTTGTCTCATTAATTTTGCTCGCGATAGTACATTGTACAGGGAACCATCTACTTTTAATTTTATCAAAAGGCAAAGTACCATTAAATAGGGGAGGCAGTCCTATAATAATGTAGGTAGTCTTTATGCAGTCTCGTCAGTCTCTATAGCAGTACCTCGACAATCTTAGAAATCTTGAGCAGTAACAGCAATTTCGGCAATACGTGGACAACATTTTATCCACTGGTTGACCCCTCGGTATATTTAGAAAAATGTTATTTATTTTGTATATTTTATGAAAATATTAATTATAATAGATTAGTTTTTCATAGAATATCATTCATGTTTTGTTATTATCTTTTATTATCATTAAATATCTTTTAATCAGTTTTTTTTCAATGTTCCCGTATATTCCCGAATTTTTGCGAATATTCGGGGGAAATTTCAAAATTTTAAGAATTTTACATCACTGCCTATAGGCTATATATAGGTAGATATATTTCATTAAAATTCGTATTGAATTAAATGATTAAATTTATTTGGTTTGATATAATTTTGAAAATAAATATCGCAATACCTGTTTTGACTGGTTTAAACTTTGAAGATACATTTAAAAAAATAAATACCTATGGGTTTAGATAAATTAACTTTCTCAACAATTGAGTTGCTGCTGCTGGGTACAGAGAATGACCCATAACCAACGTTCCTTAAGTTACTATTCTATAAATAACTCACCAATATAGGGTCGCCTCTGATAAAACAAAGCATCCACATCCTCAACCAGAGCTAATATTTGTTCAGTGAACCCCAAAACAATTTATTTTTAAAATAAAAGCTAAAAGCATCATGTAATAAATTCCTGGGCTACCGAAGTAGCGATTTTAGCGGCAGGCAGGTATTTATATTTTCAGTTTAAAATTAGCATAGAAGTCCCCGTGTATTATAATTGCTGCATTCGTATAATTTGTAGAGTATCAAAACACTGATCAAAACTTTAGGCGACATTTTTAAGGGCGTCTTGTTAACTGACTTGGGTCCGGCAACCGTAATCCGTCAGGCAGCCTAAACGCAACACCTAAAAGTAATCTATAGCCCCTTATCAGATTGTGGTACCAAATGATAGTAAATTTATATACAATGAGGCTACAATTTAAGATAATCGAGTTTTCTATTTTCAAAAACTAATGTACGTACTATAAATACCTATACAGTGGGCCAACGAAAACTTGACATATTGATTTTGGATAATATCATAAATGTAAAATAAACACTAGGACAGATCGATTTTATTTTGAAACCGTTTTTCCGAGTTTCAACATCGTCACTTCAACTCTCGAGCAGTGGGGTTGAGATCCCCCAAAATTTGCATACAGAAGGTTTCATTTGTTTTTGTAAATAAAAATGATATCAGTTTCCAGTGCAATTAAATAAATCAAATATTATGAATTAATCTGATTGGCCAGATTAAAATAACAGAACAAGTAGGTAACCAGGAAGTTGCATCTGTTTTTTAATACGGGACATCCGTAGCAACAACCAACGATTCAAAAGAGTCTAGTTACGGCGTTCGAAGCAACAGCCACGCTCTTGAATTTTATAAAAATTTATTAGTAAAAAGTAATTGTATAATAAGTGTTTCCGTCGTTTTTACGAGTAAAGAAGGGAAAAGCTTGGTAGCGTCCCAGTCCAGTGGAAGAAAATTTGCAGTTAATATACCAGCAAGAAAAGGAAACAAACATCCACAGTGATTAGCAAGTGATAGCAGATTGATAACTACAGCCCAGCAGCAAATAATATTGAGGGTAAATAAACCCCAAAGCGAGATACCAGCGAAGGTAGTCAGCATTCCAGAGGCAATGCAGAGATATTCCGCTAGATGACACCACCAGAGCCCAGCAGCAGTTTCTAGTTCGCGTACAAGTGAAATCGAAAGTGACAAGTTTTGTGGAAGTTCATAAAAAGATTAACATATTTTACAACAAGGTAATAAACAATTGTAAATTTGCTAATATTAAGAAATATTGCTCACAGGACTTGGTCCCATGTAATTTAAGTTACGTATGTTTTATCGCAGGATAATAATAGGTTTTGAATTTTTTTTTCCACAACAATATCTAAGAATAAACATAATCATATGCAATCACAACTCTTCTTTCTTGTTTTGCAATTTCAGGGAATAATTTAAAAAATTAATACAACTTTGAGCTTCACAAACATTTTTAATAAAAAAAATGCATACAATTAAATTCAACGATGATGTCACTTCATTTATCAACAAATCATTTTAAAATGTTTTTAGAAATTTTATATAAAAACTAACAATCCTAATTGGACCCCCTCTAAGACGATAGAGTACTCATGACTCTAAAGTAACCGTTAAAGCAACTTAAAAATTAGTGTTCATAGAACTGGCGTCCATAATAAAAGAGAAAGATTCGATAGGGAAGTAAATAAGAGTAAGTATCCGATAAACAGATTAAATATTTCTCCATCATACTATTTCAATATATTATCTTTATTTCAAAAGCCTTAAAATATACCATATAGTTATCTCAGCAACGTTGGGCTTTCATATATTCTTATATTACAATAAACATATATATTATAATTATAAATTAGTATTTTTTTTGAACTACCTACTTAGGTATTTATACAAACTCAAAAAAAATGTATAGAACCTAATTTGAGATTTGACAAAAAAAATGTTAAGAGCTTTTTAAAAAAAGCATATTAATATAATTTTTTAGGTACATCGGAAGTTTACACAGCAATTTAGTTGTATTTAATGAATGAATATAGTTCGGAATTTAAAACTGTGTGAATGTGACGGTATCGAGGACGGAATAGCTGCTATAAACGTCACGTTAGTTTTTTAATAGTGCAGCCCATACGAGACATGTGCCAGACGAGCTCCGTTTCAATATTAAATTCCTCGATTTCGGACAATATTTAGAACTTTCCTCAACATTCTGCTATGAGCTATGATATGAAGCGATGGTATTATATCGGCGTCATTTTTTGTTTACAAACAGATACTTATAATAAATGCAGCAAATTTTTATTAAATAATTAAATCACCACTTGTGTAAACAACACGGGCTTATTATTAACAAAACATACGTCACATTTACTATATATTTTCCTATTGGAATTACGCTACATGCTACACCTATTAGTTTATTCCGGTTTACACAACGCATCCTTGTTTCAGTCAAGAGATTACCAGTATATTATCTCTGATCCAGTATGCCGACTCTACATCAACATTAATTATTAATTTCTTACAATGTAAACCTAAAACGGTATATCTACCTGGAGACCTGTGTGTACTCGGTAGCACACTTTGATATCTAAAAGAGGATATATACTTTGAAATTTCAACGTATGATGAATAATTCAAAAGGCTGTGATCAAAATATATTTTCCGAGTTTTAAACGCGAACGTAAAGGCAGTTAGTTCTATTTCTACTGAAATATCCAGCAGTCCAACGTATATAAACCACGACCGCTCGTAATATTCTACATTCAACGTACACAAGAAAACTTCAGATGCGTCTCAGAACACCGCACCCGTCCTGTAAACTGTTGCATACCATACTATACCGGAAGCCGCAGAAGAATATTTAGTGAAAACCGAAGATGGGCATCGAGGGGAAGGCATCTCGCGGGGGAATAATAGTAATAATAATAAATACAGTACCTACATACAAGATCCAAGGATTATTATAGTAGAATATTATAGGTACCTATAATATAATAGGTACCTACAGTCTTTCTATGTATGTATAATTGACTGACCGCGTATAAGAAAAAACGCAGTTGCCACATGTAATTCTCAAATTTTTCAATATTAAATTATAATATCAAATTCTACAATACTATATAAAAGTTGTATATATTATTTATGAATGTCATAAAAGAATTATTGTGCATACCATAATATATTATAGGCCAAGATGTTAGCCATTACATCTATTTTAGTCTACTTTAATTACGGCAATTCCATAAATATTTATTTTTATAGTTAAAAGCGGCAGAGCCGCTCTATTGTAGACCCAAGGCCGCATATGTCAGCAGTATATCTCTTTTTAACTTATTGGAATGACGGGCCGTCTGTGTTTAGTTAAAATGGTCGCAAACATTCGCCTCTCTTGCATGGGCGGGTTTGCGTGAATTTCGCGCGTATTTTGTAATCTATAACGGTCATTCGCGATGGAGTAGTGCGTTGGTTGAGATATTCACGTATATATATATATAGGGCTGTTTTAATGTGATACAATATAATATCGGCGAACGATGGAAAATATTCCAAAACGTGGGCACTACCGATCGGTAGGTGAGAAAAAAATTATTTTACGTGTTTTACTGCATACAGAGAGACCCCGCACCCTCATCGCGACAAGAATTAATTCGAGGGGGTAAACCGCGATGCCAATGTGGTGTACAAGCCTGAACTAATAGAGGCCAATTGTGCAACCAATAGTGCCAATGAAGAGACAATGGCAATTTGAGAGCAAATTATACACCCATAGGGGAAATTATTCCATTCTGTAGGGCCAATGCGGCCAATTAAGGTCCGTCCAATGAAATAAAACGTAGAGCCCTCCTTTCCAATAGATGCTACTTTGGACTTGCCCCACAGCTCAGGTCGCAGAACATCATCAGGAGCACAAAGATTAAGATTTATAAAACCCTAATAAGGCCAGTGTTAACGTACGGCTCCGAAACATGGACACTCACTAAAAGTGACGAGAACATATTGGGATGCTTTGAGAGAAAAGTGTTAAGGATAATCTATGGCGCTATTGAGGAAAATGGGCTGTGGAGGAAAAGGTACAATTTCGAATTATACACTTATACTTATTTTAAAGTACATTCAATTTGCTACAATTAGAGACCACAACCGGCTCTGTAGGTATAATAGTCACCAAGATATAGCCCTCCAAAAATTGTCATTTCTTCCAAAAAAGTGAAATTTTAAGATTTGGTCACCTTTCGTCCCCCCATTCTCGGCACTCGTACGTTATAGACGAGACACCGGTGCTGTCCTATGCTCCGGGGGACATTGAGTCCGTTGTGGAGAATGGAAGTGGTGCCGAATCTATTGAAACTACTCATTCCCCATAGTCAGGCTAATACGCGCCAATAAGCCTGACAGTACTTACTTACATACATCGTCTAAAAATATGAGGAAAAACGAACTAAATGCTAAATGTCGAGATCTTTTAAAGCTAACGGAAAAAATGGTGTATTGGGCTTCCATGTGTGAACTCTAAGCAATCTTCATTGAACTCCTGGAACGGTAAACTCGGAGGTGACTACGATAACGTGACTGAAACATCTTTTCGTCAGAAGTTAAAAAATACCTTTTTAGCAACCGTTTTCTTAATGCCGTCCTAACTGACCCTGGAAAATTGTTTTTCTTTGGCGTCAATGGAGTTTGAAAATGGGTTTTGCCTCACATATTCCATCAGTTATTATATTCGACACTCCCTTTATATCCTACTCGCATTGATCAGGTACTTTTGTTGTGGAGTGTTGAGGGAGAAAGTAATGTTCCATATTTTATGGCGCTGATTGTAGGTATATAGTGAATAGTATATTGTCTCGATTAACATAAATAATATTGACTTGATTAACATAACAGTAAGAATAATGTAAGTCGCATTATAAGGATAATTAATGGCTTCTAGAAATTGGAGAAAGGCATCTGTCATAGTTGAATTCTTAAACCTCACAATAATAGCGCTAATAGGTACGTGTGATATTAATAACTGGTCTATACTCTATATGTACCTACTCAATTAATTGACTGCCTGGGGTTATTACTATTACATGACGTTTATTGTGCTTTCATGGCTTAATTAGGTAACCTTTGTTATTTGCCTCTTGCCTCCCACTTGTTCTTCACGGTGATGCATTTAATAGGGCCAGACTATAGACTAATTAATCTATCGTACAAGATGCAAGTAACATCACATCACATTGGTTAAGTTTTAATATTATAAATAAGAGAAATATGGAGAAATATTATAATATATAGATTTCTGCTGTTATTTGCTGAACTTTTGCTACAGATCTTTTCATCAGGTCTCAACAAGTCTGGGGTCTATTTCATCATATATGTATTGACGTTCAATCAACGGTATTGATTAAAACAAAGATATCAACTATATTTTACCTAATGATAAAATCACTCAATAAAGCCGATAAGTGTCATCGGCTCGATACCTAACATGTAATATAATCTTTGATTTGATACCTACTTGAACAGTGATACTAGGTACCTACCTTAACCGTAGCCGTACTTCTTTAAGCTACTACCTACCTATGTATTTAAGCTAGGTACCTACCTATGTACTTAAATAAATATTAGTAAGCAGTACTTAATGTTTTGCTTTTTCAGACATTAATCACCTGCGACCGAGTACGTGACAGGAAATATAACGAACGCGGTTTCTAGAAATTTACACTGATTCGGCTTCTAAAAATGTAAATTTTATTTGATCTTTGATCATTATTACGATGCCAAGATGAGTAGCGAAAGTCCCATTGAGTTAGTTATTATATTGTTTCGGATGTTAGTGGATGTTATTTACATTTCTAAATTATTACTTAGATAGTTATTACTTATTAGTTCAATGTACCCTATGATGTTAATGCTGTGCTGTGTTAGTAAATGCAAAGGCTAAACAACAAATGTAAACATTGCTTGTTAAAGACTTGCCTGTGCGACATGTAAATTGCAAGTGATATTTTTCCATGAACCAGCTTTAATGGTACAGTTACATCCCTCTGTATCGCATATAGTGAATCCCTTTTGAGCCACAGCGGTCATAATTTGAAGGACACAGACACAAATAGGCACCCACAATAACACCGAAAAAAACCATCTGACACCCATTTTCTGAACTCATTCTTACACCTATATTCCATATGGCATAATCGAGATAAAGAAGTCACGACCTTCGAATGATAACTTGTTCTACTTGTAGTTCTATGTACATGATTATTCGTGAATCATATGTTTACACGTTACTTAGCTTTCTCGCACTGATTTGACTGAAACGTTTTGTAGACTGATGCAGCGCAGCGACCAGCGACGCTGCTCTTGTTGCTCTATTAGTTTTTCTACCGCTGCCGCTCTTCCATGAATTCAGATACTATCTTTTTCTACCTTGTCATTTATTTCTCTCACTCATCTGTCTTTGTGTGAATGCGGCTCGAATGTACTGAGCATTTACTTTATGTACTGAGACTCTGAGACTGAGTAAACCAACTCAAAAGGATGCAGTAGCCTAGCCAGTAGCGCATAGGAATAATTCACTTTACTAGCACGGATGCAGTCTGTATAGGTACTCTCTCTGCTTACATCTTGTTTTAAAAGTCCCAAATCCAAAAATACACATGCAGTGCATTACGGCAGTCGCAGAAAAATGTCAACCAAACATCCTGAAAATTTAATTTAAAGTACCTACCTAGTTAATTTAAAGCTTACTTACTGATTGCTCGTATTGAAACCGCTCTGATTTTAAAATTGCGTCTTGTTTTATGACCCTTTTATGAGCGTTCCCATAAAATAGGTGAATAGGTCAGTATTAAACCAATCAGTGGCGTACTCACTCTGGGGGGATATAGAGTCATATAGGGTGGACTACATCCAAGATCGATTAGACCGCGCGACGTCATCTTTGTATAAATATTGCTAATATAATTTATTATATCGTCCTATCAAATGTCTCAAAATATAATCATATAATTTTATTAAATAGTATTTACACATAAAAATCACCAAATAACTCGGAAAAACGGTGAGAAACTGGAAAATAAACTGTCAGACGTCTGCCAAAATACAAAGATGACATCACATTTCCCCCTGCCGGATCGCCCCGCAAAAGATACGGCGCAACCTATCTAATCGATCTTGGACTAAATCCACTGTGCACAGACCACGATATGTGAGGCTGCCGAATCAAAATTGGTCGGTCTTGCGCATGTATCGTATAGGTATGACGTTTTTGCGGAGATTGCATGAAATAGGGAGCACGATACAGAAGGCACGATACACTGTGTACCGTGTTACGGAAATTGATCATATTAGTTAGGTTAGGAAAATCCTGGCGCGAAATTTGAAATGGGTTTCCAAACACATTTCCACAAATTTGACTGGCATGTATTTCTAATGGGACATTCAAAAGAGTAATTTCCAGACGGAAATTTCTCGGATTGTGGGCATTTCTTAGTATTTAAACCTATTATACGACAAACTCTACATATTTCTCTACAATTCAAACCCAAATTGAATTTGAAAGGAACATGAACAAAGGCACACTTAACCAGTGTTTTGCCAGGGGTGTGTCCAAAACTAAAACTGCACCTATAAAAATAAACAAAAACCGGTTAGAATAACCTCAACATAAACATCTTTATTTCTATTTAATATTTAAGGTATACCGCCTACGCTATAAACTGTGGCTAATATATGATACGAATTTCCCTAAACTGAGTAACAATAAAGACCAGAGTTTACGCGTTAAGTCTACAGGTAAACTGTGCTAAGCTAGTCAGTCGTATAATTTTCTAGATTTTCTTAAAATAAATCACAAATTCAAGAGGATGCAAACTTCGAAATAGGTATATTTGAACTACTTAAATATACAGTATCCTTCTAACGGTAAGTCGGGAATAGTTTAAATGCGCAGTCGGCGTCTGGTAATTCTGTGAATGTTGGGGTGGGGGTCGGGCAAGATATTTTACATTATTTTTCAAAATGCGAATTTATAGGTGATTTGTGATGCGAACGACTGCTAAGGATTGTGTGGTATGTGTTGACCTATTGTTGAGTGAAATCATTTCATTGTACCAAAGCTGGTTGTCTGATTGTACATATATTATGTACATCCAGAGCTACATCTACTCTCTACTCATCTACGCGCCTACCCAATCTTTGATTTTTTATAATCAAAGCTTCGATCCAATGCTAGCATAAATATACCTAGGACCTAGGTCTCATACATTATAATATTTTACGTTAATTAATTATTTTGTTCTAGTGTTCATTCAAACGAAAAACTGTTTCTTCGTGATTTCGTTAACTGTGTGGCTGGTTCAAGTGGAGGACGATTGGCTCAGTGGCTGCAGCCTGGATGCAGAGTCGATCCCGCAAAATGTCAGGTCTTATATTCAAGGGAAGATCTGCGCTGTGGTTGGCCAGCCATTATCACCGTTTTAACGCGAGATCAGTACTCAGATTTAGTACATGTTCCCAACATGAGAGTGGATGTCAAAGCGATGCCTATAGATAAAAAAGAACTGGGAGAGTGCGACGCAGGTCGGAAAATTCGACGAGTCAGTCAGCCGGATCCGTTAACTTTTGGCGGCTTACCGCCCCCTCCTTTACACCATCCTTATGAACCCACGATTAGGGATAAAATGTGCTTCCATTCAATCACAGTTATGAAGGTAGATGTTGCTATGGTTTATCTACTTATTAAGTCCTGCTTATAAATCTTTAAAATCTCTTTTTTATGATTTTTTTATAATTATATTTATATATACTAAGGTAGCAAGATTTAAAGTGGGATATACTGTTTTAAAAAGAGCAAAGAACCATGAAATATGAAATATATTATTGCGTTTTAGAATATATCAAGGGTTTATTATTTTCAGCCGTATCAAAATTATTCATTTGAGGAACTCCGTTACACTTCTCCGCCTGTAAAGAGATCAAGTGAAAATATGTTAGTGCGTCCCAATTCTGATGGTACATATAGTGCAACATGGACACCCGCATCAGTTGGATGCTATTCTATAGTTGTTAACATAGACGGTTATGACATGGAAGAGGTACCTATTTATTATTTTGCCTATTAGTCCTGACTTCTTAATGGCGTTGGAAAATTATTCCTTAGTTCTTTAACAAAATTTTTCCTTAAGTTCATTAACTTTTGTATAGCTTATTGCATTTTTAAAAAAGTCACAAAAATAAGTTTGTGCATACAACATATAGTAAGGGTTCAGAGGTTTTGATTTGGACTTTGGGACGGAATCTGTTGAAATAGAGCTTCAATGATAGATCTTAACATATATAGTAAAGGCCATTGAAAAAATTACAATGAGCGAGATATGCGCCATGGTTTTCATTGCAAAATAATTTTGAAAACTGCACTGTTCTCACTTTTATTCTATTATTGAGAGAATAGAAAAAGTAAAGATTTTAGAGAAAAATGTTTTGAACGAAAGTTGTCCAGAGGATAATTTTACGTAAGGATTAAGTAAGTACCTCTTTCAACAGGTTTCCTTCAAAGTCCAAGTCCCCGTTTTTCTTCTCTGACACTAAGGATGTCAGAGAAATATTACTATATTATTAGAAAAATCCTTTACTTGGACTGGGTCCATCATTATCAACCTCGCCGTACATGTATAGTTCATCTTCTGTAGCAAAAGTTGGATATTATTTCAGATATTTAAAGTTGAGGTAAAGGAGCCTCCACAAGGACTGACACCTCCAAGTCAAAATACCGCTAAAAAATCTGCACATCAGCCTAGCAAATTGAGAAAATTTGTAGCAAAGAATTCGGCTGGGCTACGAATTCGAGCTCATCCTTCATTGCAAAGCGAGCAAATAGGTATTGTACACGTAAATGGAACTATAGCTTTCATTGATGAGGTGAGAAATAAATTATATTTTTATAACAATAATGTAAGCAAAATATTTCAAGATTCATAATGACGATGGAGTGTGGCTTAGGCTATCCATAGAGACAATAAAACAATACTGTAGTGTATGTGTGATAGAAGCCTGGTGTCTTCAATATAATCAACATTTAGGGAAGACGTTGCTTTTACCGGTAGAGGAGCCAAAGTCTATCCTCGATCAAGTTATTAACGACACGATTATGAGAAAATTACCAGAAATTCAAGAGAGGTATTTATACCTAATATAACTTAACCACTAAGTGAAAACCGTAACTTATATTTTTGTAGGAACCGATCGTCAACTAATAGCATAAATTATCAAGTAATTAAATGTGGAGCGTCAGGTCACAACATTCGTAGTAGGCCAAGTTTAAAAGCTCCTCCGGTTGGCATGTTAATCTTGGGCAACGGAGTGGGTGTTACCGAGTATACTGTAAATTCAGATGGCTGCTGGGTACTCCTGGATCAGGCTACTAAGGAAAAATATTGCTTCAATACAGACACTGAGGCATGGTCCTTAGCTATAGGACAGAGCAATGTACTTTACTTAGGAAACGTTTCTGAGTCAGATGATAATCCAAAATTAATTTCCGAGTTTGATACGTCTCGAATACAAAAGAGAGGATTTAATTTTTCGTATAATATCTCAAAATCTAATGAGAGTAATTTCGCATTCTCTGCCCATATCGCTTCCCCAATAATGCCGGCTAATATGGAGGAAGGTGCATCGACAAATCCATTTATTTTTGGAGAAAACGTGCAGTCAGAATTATCACCAAAGATATTGAAAAAGGAGAGGAAAGAAATTAAACTGAGTTGCCTTCCTAAATGGTATAAGGCAGAAGACGTCAAAAGGTATCTCTTATATTTAATTTTTCCTGTTCTTCCATAAGGTTATCAACTCAATTTTATTTCTATAGTTGCGGAAGTTCTTTGGATGCCAGTGGAAATGCATCAGTTAAGCTGTCCAGCGAGTGCGGAGCAAATGGAAATGGAGTAACTCCACCTGATACCCCAAAACGTTCTCATAGTCCTCGAACTGGCCACTTATCTCCTAAACCAATGAGCAGGAGTTCCAGTCCAGTTGCTATCCCATGTTAGTAATTTTACATTTTTATTTTACTTTTTAGTTTCAGGTTAGACTTGTATTTACTGATTCCACAGTGTGTGACACAAAGTACCATCTCTAAACTACTGTAGCTGTCTCATCATCATAAACAATAGTTGTTGAGATAGGAAATTTTTCTACAAGTTCCTTTTCATATTTTATAGCATGGCAACATAAATATGACCACTCGTCTACTTTTTTATTGCGGAATTATATACTAAAACATTAAATTCTATTGAAAACTCGAACCCAAAAAACGAGTACTATTGTAATATCTTTTTATACAGTAAGGAAAGTAAAAACAAGCATTAAGATAATATAACAAGCAATAATATTTTTTATGAGTGTATTT
The DNA here is from genome assembly GCA_964058915.1 of Tetropium fuscum. NCBI lineage: Eukaryota > Metazoa > Arthropoda > Insecta > Coleoptera > Cerambycidae > Tetropium > Tetropium fuscum. Next base: position 1,737,646 of record CAXKVY010000108.1, on the reverse strand, counting down.
TTATACAACTGAGGCAGGCATTTGTTGAAAAATTATTTTCTCCTATAGGTCGAATCAATAATGCTGTTCTAGACAGTACAAGTAGCAGTCCACAAATATTCGGTTCATCTAGAAGTATGGGCATCTCACCACTAGGTAGGTAATGATTATTAACAGTCACATTTTTTGTTATTGCTTGCACCTTTTTGTGGCAAATGTCAAATCTGACAGGTCACTCGGGTTTTGACAGTTTTGAAATTTTGACATTTTTAAACTGATTTGTAGATGGATAATTCTCCTCCAAATAACAAACATGGGAAATAAAACACATTTTTTTCACATCCAAAAATCTACGTGTATGCTTATTTTAAATGTGGGTATCTATGGTATGGTATGGGTATCTTTTATAAGAATTTAATAGATACCTCAAATAATAAGCCTAAAACAGTTTGGAATCTGGGAAATTGGTAAACAAACTTGCTTACCTTTTTTTGTATTTTTATATATAAAATTTTACTACACATAAGAATCTAAATAATTGAAAAAAAAATAATTTTAATCATGACTATCAAATGTTATTCATTCCAGAGCACAGGTCTAAACAATTTGAGAAATCCCCGTTGTACCTACATGGGCAAAAAGTTCTAAACCACTTACCGCTTAAATACAAAATTTTAAGTGAAAATACTTTTATTAACAAAATAAAAAGTTATTTTAGTTATGTCATACAAAAACTAAATTCACAGAACCGATAGGGGCTCATGGTCCTCAATGGCACGCAATTTTGTTTGAATTGTCACCATCATCCTCTGGATGACGATTATTATTATTATTCTCGAATTTTCTGGAATATTCTGGTCCTTAACTGTGCTCATTTTGGGCTTCCCAACCCTTACCATACACTTTCCTGCTTAGCGGTGCCCAAAATTCCTCAATGGGGCAAGGTCAATTTCATCAATTTATAATTTTAAATTATAATAAATTACAAAATACAAATATTAGGTTTACAAAAAATAGAATTGTGTTCGTGATTTAGTAATAATATGAATAATAATGTATATTTAGACAGGCCATATATTTAGGAAGTTTTAACAAATTATTTAACGGGTTTTTAAGGATTTTACAAATTTTCTTGTTGCCTGGGCTATACCCAAATAAAGGAACATTTAGGCATTATCACAAATTTATTATTAATAGGTTAACTGACACGTTGAAATTATTTTTTGACTTTTTCAGGCCAACTAAATCTGGCCAAGTGCAAATCAAATAAGACGCACGCATATAATTTCCCTCCATATTCGGTGATATCGCGGTAACAGCTCTGGTTTACAACAACGAAGAACAACGATTGTTTACGAATCATGAAACATGTGATATTTGCGAAAATGTGATATTTATATGTGATGTATATGTGATTTATATATGTGTGTGAAAATGTGATATTTATATTTGCCATAAATGCTTCTTTGATGCACATAAATGTACGAAAATATAATTTCACTTAATTTGTAACTTAAAAAATAAATCATATCCCAGTATTTCTTCTTTCAACCAAAAATGTCACTGGCTATTTATTCAGTGGGCTTGTTTAGGCCACAAATAAAGTAATTTCCATAAGAAACCTTAGAAGTGTCAATTCATACACACATGGCTTGAATACTGAAGATCGATAAGCGGATTATACGACGCACGCGGTCCGTTCGTCATATGTGCTGCTTGTGGCAGTCAACCTGTTAAACAGTGTATTATGAAATAATATTTTTATTGTCCGGCAATAAGTACATTGAAGGTGTTTTCCAGTGTCTGGAACAGGTCACGAATCAGCTGCAAGGCGTGGCTCGAACCAGTCTGACACCAGTGCATTGGTAAGTAGTATCACAAGGGACATATCACAGTCTCCTAGCCAAGCTACCCAACCAAGAGAATTGTCACCTAGCCCTAGTGGTAGTTCACTTCATACTCGTTCAGAATCCAGTCCACCAAACACTCCAAACTCAAAGAAGGAATGTACTACTGTAAGAATTACTTCCCGTGTTTTAATTATTTATTTAATTATGTAATCGTTAGGAATCCGAACAAAACTCAAGGAAACTCACTCAAACTGGCACACAAACTTCTCCTGAGAATAGTAATAACCCACCTATCAAGGGTCATTTTTCGATTGGCGTAGCAAGTAAGGATGAGAAACTGTCACCAAAAATGGCCCGTAAAGATAGAACCGTAAATAAAGTCAGACCAAAGAGAGCTATATCCCCAGCAAATTTACAGCAGCTTCCTGCCGGTTCAAAAATGAACTATCCCGGATCAGAACCTGTTAAAGAAGCAATGAGCCCGTCGGTAGCAGAGTCGCTAAGAGCAATTTTTGCTGCATTTCTTTGGCACGAAGGTATTTCTCAATAGGATACAAGATTTACTAACTAAATATTTTATTTATTGCAGGTATCGTACATGATGCAATGGCTTGTGCTTCGTTCTTAAAGTTCCATCCTAGTCTGCCAAAGCAGGGCGCCCTTGTAGTTACTCGTCACCAGGAACTGCCGTTAGATAAGAGACGTAAAGAGCTGACAAAAGAAGAAAAAGCCAGGCAAAGGCATTCCGTTGAGGTTAGTAATGCCGGAAATTATTTGCACATTCAGCCCTCAACGCTGGAATCGCTCACGCGATCCGCTGCAAATGCCAGCGCTAATAGGAATCGTAGAAAATTAACAGATGGCGTTATTAAAGAGGAAGGCGAGAAATTTGGCGATAATTATTCGTATCAAACCATATCAGTATTGCCACCAGCTCTTAAGTCTCTCGTTTACTTATGGGAAGAATTGACTACCAATTGTTTGCAAGCTATTTCTCAGCATATGATTATAGCTAGCCCGGTACATAAGATCAGAAAATACGATAAAGTCGGTAGCAGCAGCAAAAACGACAGCAGAGAAAAGAACTGCACGGTGGAGAAGGAGAGTAAGAAGAGCAAGAAGAAGAAAGTGCCGCCTAGAAATTATTTAGGTATGTGTATTTATAACTTGAGGGGAATGATCATCTATCAAAATTTTCAATTTGATTTTTGCTCCGGTAAATCCACAACTGATGCAATTAACAAAATGGTGGAAGGCTTTTCAAAATAAAAGTTTTGCTGGATGTACCTTCTGTACTTGTCGGGGGTTTTTACTGTGTAGCATGATATCCTGGTCGATAAACTTACAAAATATGGACTAAACACTTCAGCGCTAAATCTCCTAAAATATCTTAAAGACAGAGGTCAAATAAGATTACAGATAACAGAAAATAACAGTTTATTGGATCTGATACGTAACGCTTTTATAGTGTCACATAAGGATTTTGTAGAACAAAAAATTGTTTTGTGTTTTATGCCAAACTTTAATGCACTATAAAAGCGTTACGTATTCGTAAAGAGAATAAAAAAACATCCGATCCAATAAAAAAAATGGTGCCATTCCATTTAAAAAAATTAGAGGGTGGGGTCGAGAGAGTGAGTTTTATTTACAATGTTTGTACAGCATTTCCCCTCCCCGTCGATACTATAATTTTCTAATATTTTATGAAATTAATTAATTCAGTGGTTATTGCGATATAAAGTGCAGTCCTTTTCGTTGAGACACGCTGTATATACTGTGATGTGAATATACAAAAATTGTAATTTTTGACTTGTGTAAACCATCAATAAATATAAATACTAAATACTTTATTAGAAACACACAAAAACCTGTAACACGCAATTTTTTTTAAAAAAATTGCTAATTTACTTTTCCTGACTTTTGTAGAGGACATTGGATTATCTAGCAATCTTCATTCATCCGGAGGAGAAACCCTCTGTGAGCTTTGCGGTGACTGTTTCCCTCATCCAGTTACTTACCATATGCATCAAGCACATCCCGGATGTGGACAGCATGCGGGCGGGAAAGGATACAATTCTGGCGGGAGCTATTGCTTGGGGTGGGCTGGAAATTGTGGCGATGGTGGAGTCCGTAAGAAGATAGAGATAAAATTTGTAAATTTAATTAAAAAAAAATCTTTCAGCTGGAAGTTCATGGTATTTGTTGTGTGAAAGCTGTCGTGAGAAATATGTGAAAACGAATAGGGGAGGAAAACAGATTAATTTGCGTAATAAATGCATTGTACGACGAAAAAATATTCCAACAAAGAGCTTGTCGTCTCCCTCCGCTGCCGTAGGACTAGAGCCGCATATTATCATGAAGAATAATGCAATGTTTCTGTTAGAACTGGCCAGTTCAGCTGAATCCGGGATTAGTCATCCTAGAAGGTCTTCAGTGAGCATCATGCCGTCTGTGTCGGAGAACAATTCACCACCAGACTTGACAGGTCCATTTGGGCCTCTCCCTCCATTCCAATGCCTTCAAGCACTCGGTGCTAATGCAAATAATGAGGAACCGCCATTTTACTATGAAATGCTAGGCAAGCATCAATATCAGGATGGTCCATCAACGTCTGGCCGAGTAAGTTATACTGAAAATTTCACTAGTACTTTCTCTAAAATGTCTCAAGGCATCATTGAAAGAATGTGTCTAGTGCAGTGTAGTGCAGTTGATTTTAAATTTTAGCCCCTCTCTGAGGTCTCTATCTCTGACAACGATTCTGATAGCAGCAAAGGATTGAGATTTCATCGATCAGTGTCGATGGGAACGAATGGGATTCCATGGTCAAGGTCGGGATACGACGGCAGAATTATAATGATGCGAAAGAGAAACAATAGTAGCTGTGAAATTGCTAACGGTAAACTTTAATACGTTTCATTTTATCATATATTGTAATATTGCTATTTTTTAGAAGGCGGATCGTCATTGCTGTGTAATCCCTCGAATGCATTGCAAAAACTAATACCAGAAAAAGATAATCCTTCATCGGCTGTTGTAAAAAATGATCTCAATAATGAAAATAATGATGATATAAAATTACTGCAGAGGCCAGTATTATTATTTATTTTGCAGCAACACGATTTGGATTCTTTACAGCTTTCGATGAGACAGGCTCTCAGGTAGAGTTTCTAAAGTCTGTTCACTTAAACTTTGCAGTGTTCGCCGGAATAGGGACATAATGCGCACTGATGATTGGCGTAGATGGCATGCAAATTTACACAAGTGCCTGGAAAGTTCCTAAAGCAGTTTATTTTCAGGTTTATTTTATCTCCTAAGCATTGGTTGTATTTCGACGTTTGTCGATTGTGTTTTGATATTAATTGAATTGGGTTTTGTCAGTCTTTGACGACTAATTTTAATACTTAGTATGGTTGATGCCATACTTAAACGCCTGGAAATAAGGCAACCTACAATACACTTGCTACTTTGCCCCTTGTAAATCACACTCGCTAAGTCCAAACCACCACTGCAAAGTTTAAGTGAATAGAGTATGTATTATTTTAAATGGAAGTATTTTATATTTAGACCAGGGTCGATAATTTTTTGAAATAAAAAAAAATAATAGTAGGACCTCTTGGAAAAGGAAGAGAATATAACAAAAATGAAAGGAAAAATAATTTACGGGCGATCTGAGGTCGGGAAGTGGAGGGGGTGAGTTTTTAACGGTAAAAAGCGGTTTATCTGGATTTCCAGGAAAACTACAAGTCCTACGGAAAAAAGTTAAATGGCAAAGTTGTAGGCAATAAAAAGATCTACAACTTTTGTATTTGCACTTTTTTCACATAACCTCAAAATTTATGTGAAACATTCAAATAACCGTTTTTGTTTTATTTCTTTTTAAAAAAAAATTTTTGTCTTAAGAAATTTCGTGAAAGCTTACCTTTTTATGTCCCAAACACACTGTAATATTTTTGAATTAAAATATTAATTTTTTCGCCTTATTTTGACTTAATATCGAAAAAGCACCATAATTTTCAATCGAAAATTCACGCGTCAAAATATCTGATTTTTTTAAAAAGTCGTTGGGCTTTTTGTTCGTTGAGGTCTCTACTTTCTGATGGTGTAAAAAAATATACATTACTATGATAAATGTTCTCAGAAAATGCAAGGGAACGAAAAAAAACTTGAATCCGAAAATTTTTTTTTTAATCATGTACAATTTTGAGCAATTTTGTACAATTTTAATAAATAAATTTACACTTTAATTACTCGAATAACTTAAGATTCCATAGTTACATTGATAAAAAAAAAATTATTTCAGCCCTGGTCTAATTGAACACAAACAACAAAGTTAAAATTGTGAAATTGAAAAAATATAAGTAAATATATATTATTTTCAATTAAAAAATTAATTCAATTCAAAATATATATTATATTCAAAACTGGTGGTGGCATAATTGTCCTAATTGAGAGTATCGTCAAAGACATTGCTTGTGTGACAACTTAATAATAATATACTAATAATAATAATAAAAATTAAAATTTAAAAATGAAATAAAAAAAATTAAAATAATTTAAAAATCACTGTTGTTGATAGAGATTTGTTATAATAATTATAATAATTAATTACAACTAAAAGGTTCAATTATATTAGCCGAAGGACCAGTCAACTAACGTTGACAAAAACATAGGGGGGAAGTAAATATAAGGGGGAAATTGAAAGTGCTAAATACCTTTCTGTGTTGTCTTCTATACGCTGGAGGCCTCCTTGTATCTTCAGGTGGAACCAGGTGAATCTTTGCACAATAGGGTAAAAGCACTGGTATGATGGATAGGTTGAAGGGTAGTTGAGGTGGAGTAATAATGTTTCAATAACAATTATTATTCTCGCGTGCAATACGACGAGGAGTTGAAAGTAGGTGTGTATAGGATGAGTGTCAATGGGCAACTATGGTTTTAAAACAAAAGAGAGGGGATGGAGTGTTGCATTATCTGTCTATGAACTAAGATTAAGGGATAGTCCCTGAATAACTAAGATTATTGAGTGTTGCCTAATGTCAAGAAGTTATTTCCTGAACAATCACCTCAAACAAATTATGTATTAAGCTCATTTTGTACTCAGGAAAGCAATGTGCAGAGTGTATGCAATGCAAGCTCTTAATTGGCTGTTACGTTCTGTTACCCAACCAATCTGCCTACACGACTTGTTATGGTGGTTTGTCACATCACTCACTTCAATTGAAATAGAAACAGAACCAGAAGAAGATAACAGAGTACCGAAAAAAGAAGACGAGCAGGTATCTACAGATATAAAAACCTATTGTTATAATTTATATGAGGCGTTTATTTATTTTTAGGAATTAAATATATGTGAGCATCCTCTATCTGATATAACAATTGCTGGAGATGCAGTTCATCCGTTACCTAGTACCTTTCATCATTTGCTACAAACTATCGCGGACGTTATGGTTTTGCTCCCAATGGGTTCCGCGCTGCAACAGATGGCTGTCCGGTGTTGGGGTATAAGGTTCGCACCGACTGATCACTCATTTCTGCATAGATCGCAAGTATTTAGCAATATTAGTAAAATCTTGTCGAGAAGCGAGGAAATGGAAGCTTTTAATACGTCTATGCACGAAAGTTATCAAAGCGCTTTTAATCAGATAGCGCCTACTGTGGAATGCCTAAAGGATCTGACCCATGCGGTTGATATTAAAGCCTCAAGTCGCCAAGCCATGATAGGTAGTTTAACGGATAATTCCACAGAAACCTTCTGGGAATCCGGCGATGAGGATAGAAATAAGACAAAGAGTATAACCATCATTTGTGCTCAGGGCCACCATCCCGTTCTGGTTTGTGTCCATATTGACAACTGTAGGGACTTAGGGGTAAGTGGGCTGTAGTTTTTAGTTGGGCATATGTTTGAATGAAAAAGAATCATTGCGTATCACTGTGCGGCATAGCATGTTTTAGTAGCAATATTGACGTGTTACAGGGAAATATTATTTCATACTTTTAACTGTTTTAGAACAAAGTAGCATCAATAACATTTTTCTCTGGACAAAATAGTGATGAGCTAATGAAACTCAGAACGGTAGAAGTAGAAACTAGACTACTTGGTGGTTGGGTTAACTGTCCTATAACAGGTGAGGTTTATGGTTTTTATATGTGGCCTTTTTTCAGTATTTGTGTATAAAGTCCTAGGTGGCGCCTATTTATCAATTGATACCTACAAGATAACTCGTATTTGGCAGTCAATATTTTAAAAAATTCCTTCCTATTTCTTTATCACTGTCACTCATTTAAATCATTACATTTTAAAAGTCTATTATAAGTAATAAGTAGACTTTGTAAGCAATATTATCAAGTCAGGGGTTCCACAGGGATCAGTAGTGAGGCCTACCCTCTTTCACATGTACATAAATAATTTTCGTTCTTTTTTATTTCTTTTTTTAAGCTGAGCTAGCTTAGGCTAATTTTTATTGCCCACTTTAATCGCTGTTGAATATATTCTGAGTGGAGGGTAAGAAGGTGCAAAAAATGCGACACGTAGAATGGTCAACGGTTTCTTTACAAAAAGAACGAATTGCCCACTCTAGATAAGGTGCTCCAAAGTATAAGTGAAAATGATATTATACCTAAAATGTGCAAGGCTAGTCTGGCAAAAATTTTGAAAGACATGAATTTTACGTATGGAAGAGTAGACAGAAAGCGTATTCTCATAGAAAGATATGAAATAGTTGCTTGGGGGATCGAATACCTTGGGGGATTGGTGTTTAAAATATGCATATAAAAACCTTCTACTTTCGAGCCACTAAAAAAAATGCCTACGCCCATGAGTAAGTAACGCTGACCTCGCAGTTTTGCCGGTCAGTGAACTTCGTATACATTTTATACAGACTTTATACTAAACTATATTTTTCTACATTATATTTATATATGTTGATACTAACCTATATTTAGCCTTTCAAGAAGTATATTCACACAACGAATAAAGTTGTACACTTAAGTAGGTATATTTATTTTATTTTCAATTGTTACAGAATCTTGTGATAATGTTGTTAAGTTAGAATTGAAAAGCCCTGACAATTCGGTTAGGGTAAGACAAATACGTGTACTTGGAACGATTGACGGGGAAATCCTGCGCGTCGGAAAGCAGTATAGCTCTGCAACTTTGCAACAGAAAAATTGTGAGGCGGAGACTTTGAGGGTATTCAGGCTGATAACCTCTCAAGTATTTGGCAAACTTCTTCAAGGCGAAGAGGTACAGAATATTAATACGGATGCAAGTTCTTTATCAGCGAGTGAGAGCTTAGATCCACTGGAGGAGAGTAACGATTTACGTGAACATATGGTTGGCATTTTGTTCAGCAGGAGTAAATTGACTCATCTACAGAAGCAGGTAGGCATTATTGTTTTTAATTTACGTAAAAACAATATGATATATTTTATTTTTTGTACTTAATTATTTCTTAATTTCATCATCCCTCAATATAATATTAATTGAGGGATGATAAGCACATAGAAATTTTTATAGTAGAACATTTTATTATTTTTAATAACAAAAATAGTAGGGGTGTCAGGTTTTGCCCGAATCTGTTGAAATAGGGCTTTAATGAAAGATATATATAGTAAGCTATTAAAAAAGGTACAATAAGTGAAATATGCGTCATGGTTTTTTATTGCAAAATAATTTTGAAAACGGCACTTTTTTCACTTTTCTCTCAATAATGGAAAAACCGAACAAAAGTTGTTCAGCGAATGATTTTACGCAAGGATTAAGCATTTAAAAAAATCGCCAAACTTTCGCTGCGTTATGTAGTGCCAAAGTTAAAAAACTCAAAAAAAATTAAAATACGATAAAATATAGAAAAAATGTTGCCAATTTTCAGAATCTTTCATAAAAATTTTTATAAACGAAAAAACCGTCACTATAAGGACTATAATTTTGTCAATTTCCATAGAGATAGAGAACATAGAGATGTGCAACAAACTACATTCAATTGTTCTGATTTTTACATAAATTTTAAAAAGAAGGTTAATCGTGTAGAACCAATAGAAGCCAAGATACGAGACTGTCACTTTTTAACGCGTAGCATCCGTTCTAATGGGGTATTTTCGCAGTTTTTTTTAACAATGGGAGCAGAAAGTAAATGGAAAAAGAAGATATCCATATTTTTATTTTTTTGTTTAGCTTTCTGTTTAGCAAAACATGCTGTAAAATAAATAAATAAAATCATGTAACGTCACTAAGCGCAAGTATAAATAATGCGGCAAATGTAGTGATTTTTAGGGTATTCTGTCTATAAATTGGCGGCAGCGACGCCTCACTGCTTCCTGTCGGCCATTGCTATTGATATTAGTACTTATATATACATATATAACATATATATCTAGTAATTTATCTATTTTCGCTTAATGACGTCATAGAAATTCAAGCTGCAATTAAACACGTGTTTCTGAATATTGCGCATTATTTCTTATGTCAAGAATTATGGAAAAAAATGTACTTGTTGATTCAGCTGCCTCAGTCAGCCAATAGTGCTGCTTATTTTACGCTAAGCGTATAACTTACAATTTTGTATTTAAACATGGAAATATGCAGTTTACGCTTATTTTTCGTGCGATATGTATGCTAAGTAATAACATTCTGCATCATTATAAAAAATTAATAAATAAGTTGCTCTAAATTCTCTTCAATGCATATATTATATTGTAGGTAATAGTTCATATACATATGCTAAGTAATAACATTCTGCATCATTATAAGAATTTAATAAATATGTTGCATTACATACCCTTCAATTCATATATTATATTGTAGGTAATAGTTCATATAGTACATGCAATTCGGAAGGAAACCGAAAGGGTTCACGATGAATGGGAAACAAATTTATGTGCAGTGTCAACTGTATCCAACCAAAGTCAGGAGGGTACAAAAAATTCGGATACTTATTGTTTCGAAATGTTATCCATGGTGCTAGCCTTATCTGGAAGTTCAGTGGGAAGATCATATCTATCCCATCAGTGTGGTTTTCTAGGCGATCTCTTGACATTGTTACATACTGGCAGTGCAAGAGTTCAACGTCAGGTAAAATATTATTACATATAATATGTTTTTAGAAAAAAAATAGAATTGGAAAAACATTTGTTTATTTTTAAGGTTACATCACTGTTAAGACGAATGCTACCTGAGATAACACCGGAAACATTCGCCAAAGTAGTTGGCGTTAAACACTTGCCCGTGAGAGATTTCAGTATTGTTTCAGTAGTAAATAAAGACACGAATTCAGGAAATTTTGATGGACATCAGTAAGATCACAGCTTAGATTTCTAATCCAGGAAAATGATACATCTTGTTGCAGGCTCGGCGTCTTAGATGTGTTTCTTAGTGTGATAGCAAAAGCGTTGACGTTGCAAGTTAAAGTAAGGGGTAAGACCGGCAATGGCGGTGTTCCTAAGGAGATCAACACAGTAACTTTAGCTACGTCTATCAATCCCAAAGATAATTTACACGGTCGATGGTGGTTGAGAGGATGCGTAAATAAGAAACTTGCCGAAGTTATTGTTCATTTAATTCGGGATATGGCATCAGTAAGTATTTCATTATATATTATAATTATAGTAAATGATAAAATAATGAATAATTTACTATTGATGATATTGTAAAACATTTTAATAAACATGTAAATCTGCCTATAAAAATAGATGACTACTGAAGTTATAGTTAAAATGTTATTATCAAAAAAGCATATCCTACAATATTTGTTGAGCCGGTCGGAGAAAATGATGTGTACAATAAATATTGAATTTAAAAAAAATATTCTTTTGGTATTGACAAAATAACTACAAATATGTATGTTAAAGGCATAGTCGTCAATTATATTGCAAAACCATCGACATTTTTAATAAATTGGTCTCTAGCAGACAGTGTGTTTTAAAATGCATGCCCCTATGAGTCATTCCTCAATACAGAAAGGGAAATAGGTCATATGTTGATAACCATAAACCTATTTCTCTACTGGCGTGTGTCTCAAAAATATTGGGAAGAATAATATTCAATAAAATGGTTCAATTTTGTATTAAACATGACTTATTATGTACCGAACAACATGGATTTCGAAGAGATAGGTCAACTCAATTGGCAAATCTGAGTTTCTTTAACTAACTAACTATGATATAGTTAATAGTCTAAATAATAACAAAAAATGTCTTGATGTTTTTATGGATCGGAGTAAAGCATTCGATCTGGTAGATCATGCTTTACTATTGGAAAAATTAGATAAATATGGTTTTCGTGGGAAACTTAGTGATTGGTTGAGTTCATATCTGTCTAATTGCCAACAGCTGGCAGAAATAAGCGCGATTTAAGACTAGAAAAATTACTTATATCTAACGGTGTTCCTCAGGGCTCTGTTCTGGGGCCTCTTCTTTTTATAATATTTGTAAATGATCTGTCAAATGTTGTCAAGGATGGTTCATGTCCTCATGTTCACAGATGATAATTCTCTTTTGAATTAAAATAATCACATGCATACTCTAATTCGGGATTCACAACTCAAATTAAATCTTTTTGCATCCAAGTTTCAAGGTGATAAATTGTTACTAAATGAAAATAAAACGGTTTCCATTAATTTGACTCCCAGAATTTTAAATTACAACAAATCACATCTGCTTAGAATAAACGGCAAGTCTGTGAAACAAGTGTCATCTAGAAAATTCTTGGGAATTTATATCGATAACACACTAAATTGAGAAACACATGTTAGTGAATTATGTATAAAATATCTTCTGTATGTTTCGCACTGTATCGATTAAGAAATATTACAAATAGAAGAATCTCGCTGTCTTATTATTATACACAATTTTTTACAAGGGTTCGCTATGGCGTATTTTTTTGGGGGTCCATCTCACCACGCCGAGAAAGTACTTAAATTGCAAAAATACGCCATTCGGAATATTGTAGGGGTTACACGGCGTACCTCTGGCAGAATGTATTTTAAAAAGCTGCAAATATTGCCAATAGCATGTAAATATATCTTGGATATGTTATTACTTACTAAAAGTAATATTGACAATTTTATGTTGAATAACTTTTACCATAACTATGATACACGCAGTTAACATAATTTATTAATTCCTACCCATAATTTGTTGCTATATAATTTATGGGCGTTAAACTGTACAATAAGTTACCAAATAGTATTTATGACAGGTCAATAATTTAAAATTTTTTAAAACTTGTAAGTAAACTTTTAACCGATAATGTGTTTTACACTGTAGATGACACATTTTAAATTTGTCTTGGTCTAATGGACAATAAATATGTTATTATTATTATTTACATTAAAAATGGTAAGTTGTGCACTCATTATGTGCCTTTATAGGGGAAGTTATCGGATTGGTGGGCCAATATAACGAAAGGAGCTATAGCCGAGAATATATTACACCTTACATATCTCAACGACGAGCAAAGATTACCTAGTACGTGTTTGCAAACACCGACTCTATGGATAGCGCTTGCGTCTCTTTGTGTCTTGGATAAGGATCACGTGGAGAGATTGTCCTCAGGTCCTACATCTATATAATTCACATTAAAACATTTTTATTATATCGTTTATTATTAGGCCAGTGGAGTCAGCCGGATGGTCAACCTGCCCCACCCAGACCTACTTGTGGTAATCATGATGACGGAGAGACCATTGCTGTAATACAATGTAGCAGTTGCGGTAATCTTTGTGCCGATTGTGACAGATATCTTCATTTACACAGAAAAACGAGAAATCACCAGAGACAGGTATAGAGTATTTGCAATTATATATCCTTTGCCCCGTGAACATTACAAACTCTACTTTGTTTAAATTTTTAGGTATGTAAAGAGGAAGAAGAGGCGATAAAAGTTGAATTGCACGAGGGTTGTGGCCGAACGAAATTATTTTGGCTTCTGGCACTGGCAGATCCCAGGACCTTGAAAGCTTTGATTGAGTTTAGGGAAGGAGGAACTCGAACACGGGGCGTTGGTATCAGTGGCGTTTGTAGGTTTTGTGGTACAACAGGAAACTCTGGTTTATTGGCAATTGGCAATGTCTGCGCTGATCACGACTGTCAGGTATAATAGACTAATCTAAGGGATATTACCTTGTACTGATACTACACATGGGCCGTTACGAATCCTTCCATATAATATTGTGCTCTTCCACATGAAATCACCAACACAATTGTAATAAGTCTTCTTCTTTTCGTGGCGCTACAGCCCAAACTGCGCCTTGGCTACCTTTATTTTGTACCTCCATGCTTGCGTATCTACTTCCGAACTCAAGTGCCAAGAACCTCGCATGCATCCTTTCATTTTTCCCAGCATTATGGAGTCTTTCCACTGGCCCTTTCCCTTGCATTCGCCTGTCTAAATTTTTTTTTCCGTTACTCCATTCTCATCACATGCCCTGCCTACTGTAACCCTTATAGCCTGATAACTTCTGATAGTGAGGGTTCACTAAAATGATTGGTTCTCCAGATATTATTGTCCGTAAGAGCCCTTGGAACACTGTTATAAAAAGCGTAGATTTTTTTTCTTTTGAATTTCTGTTTTATAGAATATGGGAACCTTCAAAATATACAGTTTCAAGAAATTTTTTTTTACCCAACATTAGTGTCAATTTTTAGTTCTATGCATATTATTGTAACCTTACCCCAATTTTTTGAGCTATTTTAACCAGGTTAAATATATGCTTTGATGTGGAGCAGTTCTACTGTGGTTTTTGTTTTTACAGCATTTCTTTGGTTTGTCTTTACCAGGTTTATTTGAGAAAATTTTCTTTCTACATTTGCGGATGATCAATGGGGAGTAGAATCTATATTTTCAATAAAATCTTTCAATGTTTTAAATATTAACAATCCCTTCTCTATTTCAATATTGGATTGGATTCTCCAATTGAGTGATAAAACAATAATGATGTTATAAGATAAGATAAGGTCACTACTTGAACAGTGAACGGATTAGTCACTAGGTACTTGAAGTAGATTGGAATTTTGAAATAAATGCTATAGGGCGTGTAGTATACCAAAAATTAGCAGAATTCAAAAACTTAAAAAGTGATGACGGACATAAGAAATAGTGAAGTTAGTGTAATTTACTAGATAACTAGTGCTGATTGCACCGTTATAAAGCAACTTAAAAACTATGTAACATTTTTTATTATTTTTTAATAGTCAAAAATAAAGATT
Source organism: Tetropium fuscum (assembly GCA_964058915.1). Taxonomy (NCBI): domain Eukaryota; kingdom Metazoa; phylum Arthropoda; class Insecta; order Coleoptera; family Cerambycidae; genus Tetropium; species Tetropium fuscum. The sequence continues at coordinate 1,722,614 of CAXKVY010000108.1, read as the reverse complement.
TTCTGAAAAATGATCACTCGATAACCTGTAAATAATTCGATAACAATACTTTAATATAACTGACTATCTCTAGTAACAGGAAATATGTTAATATACCTATAGCAGGATTCGTAACTCACCCTATATGTGATTAATATAACATCAAAATTATGTATATTGTAGGAATATGGACGATTGGCTTGTCCTAAATTATTAGGCTGCGGACATATGTGTGGTGGTGTACTAGGAGAAACGAAGTGTTTACCATGCTTACATGGTTGTTCCAACGATAGTTCCTTAAGGCAGGATTCTGATGATATGTGCATGATTTGCTTTACAGAGGCTCTATCTTGTGCACCCGCTATTCAGGTAATGTACATAGCATGCTATTATAATAAGTATATAGCGTTCTTGAAGACAACTTTGGTGAGATTTTTACCATATTCGCGCAATATTAGTTTGACAGTTTCACAGAAGTGATTAGATAATACTTTAATACTATTAGTTTTATGCGTAGTAAGCAGCCGCAAGGCCACATGTACAATTTTTACTGCTGTTGGAAAGATTTACAGCAAATTCTCATGAAAAGGTGTTGCTGCCAAACTTTGATTGCCACAAAAACTAACCTATAACTTTTGCGAAAAAAAACATCTTATTTTCAATTTTGCGAGCTTCTGGTACGATCCCTAACACATAAATGGTCGGAAGTCGACGTTTAATTTAATAATTGCCATGAAAATTAATAGCACCGTTTAAAGTCTTGTTGAAACCGGAGGTTTATGTTTAATTGCATTGTCATGTGCATGTTTTGAAGAAAAAACATATTTCAAGGAAAAGTTGAGTTTATTGTAGAAATATAATAATAATAATACAATAATATTAGAAATTCTAAAACTATTTATCAGAAAAAAAAAATTAATATGCTTTAATTTGAGCTTAAATTTATTACAATTGATTTTCGTACGTTAGTTTTAACAAAAGAAATTAATGCATGAAACAAATGAAGTTTTTTAATACTAAAGGAAATGTGGTTATTCACAATTATTTAAATTAAATTTAATTATTTAATTAAATTTAATTATTTAATTAAATTTAAATTAAAGCATTTAAATTTTTAATAATGTGTATGACCCCCTCTTGCCCTAATAAATACTCTCATACTATTAGGCATAGATCTTTTCAAGTTTGCTATTGTTTCTTATGGGTATTATACCACTCTTCTTCTTCTGCATCAATAAGTTCTGGGATCGAGGTTGGGGCATTAAGTTTTGCTGGAAATCTAGCTTATTCCATAAATGTTCAATTGGATTTGGGTCTGGACTATATGCTGGCCACTCCATAACCGGAAAACCGACGTCTGATGTGGAATATCGCACGGTTCTTGCGGTGTGCGTGCGGCCTCGCATTGTCATGCATGAAAATAAATTCGTCTCCAATGTAGTCAATGTATAATGTCAAATGTAATCAAAGCAGGGTTGGTTCATGCTCTCATAGAATTCGCGCCCCAGATCATGCGACCAAGAGAACTTGTTCTCTTGGTCGCTACTTGAGGCATATTCAATATCCAATTCAGGTGATCCCGTGCAAAACGCGGACGTAGGGTAAGCTTTTTTTTGATAAGGGTAAATCCATTTTTGTATATAACAGTAACTTGGGCGGCGTTTTGCGGTGTATTTATTGAAATAACTCAAGTGTCCGAACAGTTATGTGTTAGGACTCCAACCAGCGCAACGTTACAAACTCTGGAGTTGGTCCTAAATGGAATATTTTTAACTTTAAATTTAACGGATTAAACTTTCATAATAGAGCAAGCGATCTAAGGAAGATGATCAGCTGGTTAATCCTATGATACATAACTTACATTTATTTCATCAGCAATTCTAGTAATTTTTTTATGTAATGCATTCTAGAATTACTTTTTATTGCAGCTAATATGTGGACATGTATTTCACCTGCATTGTTCTAAAGCCGTATTAATGAAGAGATGGGCAGGCCCGAGAATTACCTTCTCATTTTCACTGTGTCCGATTTGCAAGGTAGCTATATATACTGTAATATGCCATGCTGGGCAATAAATTAGCGTGAAAAGAACACATTCCTATTATAAATTGTGTATTATTTATGATCGCTAAAGCTATGAGAGAAATAAAATACCTACATTTATACTTTTGTATACATCGTTCAGTTTAAATTTTCTTCTTAGGAAAACATTAAGCATGAAATGTTGGAAGACCTGCTAGAACCTGTTCTAGACTTATACAATGATGTTCATAGAAAGGCATTAATGAGACTAGAATATGAAGGATTGCATACAGTCGAAGCAATTATTACGCCTGGTGCAAGATTTTATAATGATGCTGCTTCCTATGCAATGGACCGATATGCATATTACGTTTGCTATAAATGCAACAAGGTAATTACTAACTGCCTACTAATTTAGGAAATCTGACATTTTAAAATGATGACATTAATGTGATAATATACAATTTTATAAAAAGCCAATTGTTTATCCTCAAAATAAATTATTTCAATTATTATAAGTGGCGGTCCATCACTATGATGTTTGTTAATTTATTATTACTTTGATGATTTTGATTGTTTTTATTCTTTATTGAGATTTTTTTTGTATTATTTTGATAAATATTTATTTTATTTTTCCTTTTTCTAGTTGAGACGGCTATTTAGCTGTTTTGTACATATTTGTTTTTGTTTAATAAGTGGGAACGCGCTAAACGGGCACCAACTAAAAAATGGGAACACACCGAAAGCAATACTTCTAGAGTGGTGTGGAAACTTGCATTCAATATCAGCTGTGGTGTTTAAAATATGCATATAAAAACCTTCTACTTTGACCCCCTAAAAAAAAATTTCTATGCCCATGGCTAGCGCCGACTTTTGTGGTTTAGCCAGTCAGTGAACTTTGTATACATTTTATACAGACTGTAGTAGAGATTTAGCAGTCCCTTCTGAAAAAAGCCAGATTCCAAATCTCCAAAACCATTCATATGGGAATACCCATACTTGTCAATAACGGCCACCTCCATATAAATACGTTTTTTCGGCCTCTTTTTAGAGGTTTTACTGCATATAAAGTGTTCTAACGATCCGTTTCAGGCATATTATGGTGGCGAGGCAAGATGCGATGCCGAACTTGGAGAAAATTATGATCCGACCGAATTAGTATGCGGTGCTTGCTCTGACGTAGCTAGGGCACAGATGTGCCCGAAACATGGAACCGACTTTTTGGAGTATAAATGTCGTTACTGTTGTTCTGTGGCGGTATTCTTTTGCTTCGGAACCACCCACTTCTGTAATGCTTGTCACGATGATTTTCAGAGAGTGACTAATTTGTCCAAGAATGAGTTACCAGCATGTCCTGCAGGTAAGATAGTATGTTATAGCCTCTTCGTGAGTAACAGATACAATTATAATTTGAAAATAAGTATTTATATTTATGTTTAAGTATTTATATTTATTTATATCCATAATTACTATAAATTTCCAAATTTCCTTTCCAAGTTTGATTCCCAGATATTATCAAAATCAGAAATCACACTTGTCTGACTAAAATATCATATTACGACAGGAAGTTTAGACAAAAAATGAGATCATCTTTGGAAAAATTTACAGTGAATTATACACGTATCTTTCAGCTCCCCAAACAATCTGTGATTACGGTGCATGCATAACTTTTGACAGCAGAAAAACGGCCCAAAAAAGTACTTTTTTTCGTATATTTTTCCAATGTCTTCGTTCCCATCGATCTTACAGATATGAAGTGTACTATAAAGTGTTATTATAAAGAAGAAAGAACCGATATTTCTCTACAAATGGTGATATAAAGTTTCTCGATAGAACTAGTCATTTCCACGGAAAAAAGTGTGAACATCTAAGTTTTGTGGTTGGGCACGAAGATATTGGCAAAACACGAAAAAAGGTACTTTTTTGGGCCATTTTTCCGATGTCCAAAGTTATGCATACACCAGAATCTTTGGGACTTTTCACCGGAGCTGAAAGGTAAGTGTACCTAATTTATAGCTCTATATAAATTTGTCTGAAGTGAAATGCTAAACTTCCTGGACTATATAGGTATTCAAATACATACAAATTATACGAGGATTTTTGTAACGTAGGTCCAAGAGCGAAACAACTTGAAGGGGATGAATGTCCCTTACATGTAAAGCATCCACAAACTGGCGAAGAGTTTGCGTTGGGATGTGGAGTGTGCAGAAATGCACATACGTTTTGAATGACAGAATGAAAGGAATTATTTCTATCGTGAAGTACTGGATTTTAATTTTGTGTAATGTTTGTGAGTGGATAATTGAGTATTTATTTTCAGGTTTCAAATTAGTTGAAATAGGTAGTTCATAATAAACCTGAGAAATGAATATGAAATAATTTGGTATTAAATTAGCAATTTCATTCTTTACCCCAAAAATCTCTATGTTAGTATCGTGTGTAATACAACTGATGTATCATGTAGTATGAGCAATTTGATATACTTACTAGCGCACCTAATTAATTTTTCAAGTCGTATAGAAGTAATATTTAGCAGCTATCGATATACAGTTTGTGTATTTATATTTAACCTGCAAACGAGTATGAATTATGAGTGTAATTGTTGTACATGAAAACCCCAATTATCTGGAATAAGGTAGACCAATTGATCAGCACAATAGAATAATCCACAATTTCTGGATAATATGTAGGTTGAAATAAAAACACGATTTTTTTCACATCTATTTCGAGTTTTTATTTAGACATTTACATTTACAGACCAGTTCCGGATAAAGTGGAGAATCTAAAATCTATTTTGGATAGTACTGTGTTCCACGTAAGTGGGATACGGATAATCGGGGTTCTACTGTGCTGCTTCCAATAATAATTTTGTCTAGGATCTATCTTTTATATTTATGATTATTGATATTATATATTTGAAACGCCATGTGAATCCTTGTGTCATAATTTAATTTTTTTAAGGTTTTTACAGAACTTTATTATTAACTGACACTCAATGAAATGATTATTCTTATGGGATTCTGTAGTGCTTACATAATATTTATAGATATTATTTTTATTATAATGTCACCATAATAAAATATAAACTATATGTATAGTTTTATTTGACCTTATTTAAATTCATCTAAAAATATGTACAAACAATAGCACCAGTAATATCTTCTCTTACCACCCCTTTTAGTAGGGGCCCGCTGTCAGAAAAAAACGTGGATTTGGACTGGAGTGATCCACCGTAACTCGCTTAGTTATAATGCAAACGACTTTTAACAATAGAAAATAGGATAGTCCGCTATTTTGGATCTGCCATTTTATTTTATTTTGTAATAAAAAAATATTAAATTGTATTGTCACCGGCAAGAAAACTAGAACAAGGGGACCGACCTCGCGTAAAATAGGTACCGACATAAATGACGTCGAAATCCGCTAGGGGAATTAACAGTGCTGTGAGCGGCGCGGCGTTCTACTTAGCTTCGGGAGTCTCCGTTAGCCTTCATCGTTTCTCAGGTTAAGGTGCAATTATGCGCGGTTCCGCTTTTTTGCACAGCTAGGAGTCCGCCGGCATTAAGTTTATCTTTCGACGTATTTTGTGCCGCCCGAAACACGCGAGCTCGGTCTCTTCGTTCTAGTCTTCTTGGGCATACCGTTCTTTGTGTATCGTGGATCCACAGAACATATAGAAGTAACATCAACAACCATAGAACACAGAACATAACAAAGAATTAAATGATATGTAACACAACCATAGCAACATTACAAGGATCATAGAATAACAACGACATGGACAATGATCATTTGACAGATGAAAATTTGACCCGATGACGATTAATGTGACATAGAAAAAGGATACACTGTTTTCCGTGTTAATGTGATCGGTAACGCTACGAGGTAATGGCAAGGAATGGAATACAGATTGAGTAAATGTGTAGTTGAGGTTAAAAAATAATTAAGTTTTAGGCGGTATCACTACACTCGTATTTTGGACCAAAAAGTACTACAATAGTACATATTATTATATGTACTGATGTTGGTAACACTCAATTACTATATCAATTACTGCAGTAAACCTGAAACCTGTTTAGGTATTTATCACAAAATGTTTTATATGTTGCATACCTTTATAATTGATACTGTACATCAATATCTATATGGTTAAAATGCAGTGAGCTTAGGGGTAAGTGGATAGTTTTTTAAAATTCAAAAAACAATTTTAAGTTTTTCTTCTAGATTTATTACATTAATTCCAAAAATGTAGTAGGTATACTGTCATCTGCAAAACCTATTATATACTACCATCAGTGAAAGGATGTGTTGGTGCAACTAATAATATTTGAGGTGAGTGAATTATTAGGATTGTCAGATAATATAGGTCCAATCTTGGGTTCCCAATTTATAAACCAATTTTTTAACATTACTTTAACCATCCATAGCGTTAGCGTGTATTATATTTGCCTTGACTAATCATCAGTAGGGGAGACTGGGGTATATTCGGATGTTTTTGGTCAGCTGCTTCAAATGCTTTATTTCAAAATTTATTTATTGAATTAACTTTCAAATGTTACACTTTGTGACATTTTTTTAATTTATGTTCTAATATGACAAAATTTGTTAATGTCAACTAAAACAAAATATCTAAAATGTAGGGTTTTAAATTCTCCTATAACAGTAAATAATGTCGGCGTGACGCGACAGGCGGACGGTGTTGGGCTCTGTTGTGTGCGACGTACAATCCCTACAGTAATTGGTTGTTTTAAAAAAAAATAGAGCACAGATTTATAAATCGCTGCCCCAATTCACAGTGAAAGTTCACCCAATATTCATTTTTACGGAGTGACCTCGATGCTGGACGGATCTCTCTCTCTCTCTCTCTTTATGCTGATGTCTTTGTTGGAAAGTATTTATTCCTTCTGCGTCTTATTTTTACAAGTTTCACAAAGCAATTTTACGGCTCTCTTGTGACTAAAATCCATTATATAAAACTAATACGTGATAATTGATTTATAGACAAAGAGAGTGGCAACTGATATACTCCTTGTACGTGGCGATTTAATTAATTATTAATTCGATAATATTCATATGCAATGAGATGGTTCTTGTGAAACACACTGGTCCTCTTTGGGGCACATTACGCCATGTACACGTATTTTTATTATCTGGTCAGTCAAGCAACCTTGTGACAAAATTCCTGTAACGTAACAATCGAAAAATATTCTTGTGAAACCAACTGGTCCTTGACCATATGCCATGTGCACGTATCTTTAAGTATAAGCGATTAAGTAAAAAAATATTTAAAAAATGCAGAAGTTGTCAAATTGTAGGCTATCATCGCCGTGAGAAATCTGTGATGAACGAAATATATGAATTGTAAGATTTAACCGCACATGCGCAGTAACCTCGATAGTAGTTGGAAGTTGGAAGAGATCGTTGGATTGCCGCAGCTGCCAAGTGCTGTCCTGTCAGGAGATAATCGTCTAAACAGTAAACAGCAGTGCCGTTAAAAATAACGATATGGGAGAGATCCTACACGCCGTAAGAGCTAATTAATCGGTTAGTGGGTTCGTGTGAATAAATAAGAATGACGAGTTTTTAAAGAATTTCTAGTAGGAGGCCAAATAAAGTGAGCAATAATTATTATCCTTTTATTTTGTCCTATTACTTTGGAACTTTTAATAAATGAATGTGAAATTTGCTTATAAATAAATATACCAAATAGACAGTTGAAGTGTCGCGCAGACCGTATGAAGGTAGTCCATGTTAGATCGTATTTAACGTACGTAATAAAATAAGTGACGTAAACGAGCGGAACGTGTAAATGTCAAATATCATATTAACCAAGAGGACTAGAATAAGGAGATCGAGCTCGCGTAAAATATGTACCCCGAGAACGGCACAAATGACGTCGAAATCCGCTAGGAGATTAGCGGCGCCCTACCTAGCTTCGGGAGTCTCCGTCAGCTTTCGTGTTTTCCCAGTCAATGTGCTTTTTCAGGTTATAAGAGTCCGCCTCCATTAAGTTTATCTTTCGACGTATTGTGTGCCGCCCGAAACACGCGAGCTCCGTCTCCTTGTTCTAGTCTTCTTGATATTAACCATCATAAGTATCATAACAATTGTCACCTTATAGGTCATAGAATATTTCGGTTAACGCACCGACGCGACGTAAAATAACGAACGTACCTAGCTTTGGCATTACGCACAGCTAGGTAACGTAAACGTGAATATCACAGATCTGCGCATGAGTAACTGTCAAACTCTGCATATACGCTAACGTTTTGTGATCCGCACTTCAACTCTCATCATCGAATTAATTGCGTGACATTTATTATGAACAATACATATTTATTATTATTATTATAAGAATATGGAAAACGCTACACAACATGAAGTACTTTCGCGGGCTCTATATATTATAACAATTAACAATAAAAACAATTTTTTCTTTTTCGTTTCCTGTTTCTCTCCCTGTTCTTTCTGCAGCACCATGTAAATGCAACACATTTGGAGACGATGCAGAAGGAACAAAAACTAAAGCTGTTGTAGGTAGGTATACATACATATTCAAGCTGGAGTATAATAATTAATGTACTTATGATAAAATCGGATAAAATGTCGCCAGCCGCCGCTGCTAACTACGTAATTTATATTTATTTATATACTGTATTATCATACCTAACTATATATTGGTACACCTACTACAGGTACATATAAAATTAATTAAATATTTGTGTTTAAACATTTTGCAGTAGGTAGGTACAATATTTTAAATGGAAAAAAGCACAAGCGTTTTTATTTATACCATAAAGTTTTCTTTACAATTATACAAATAACACTAATAAACTTTCACGTATCTACCTATCCGGTCAAAGTACTCCTGTTTAAATTATACAAGGTAATTTGTCATCAATAGCGTTATCAGAATCAGTTCGGTTTCCATGGTTATATACAAATAAAATAACTCGTATAGCGAACAAGTTGGAGTTATGTGCGCTTCGAGTACGGTCGCTTCGCACGTCTGGTGACTATTGTTTATTGTTAAAGATCGCAGTGAAATGTGACTTAAATCGTGCATGGTGATTCAAATGCAGTGCTTATAGCATCAGACGGATGATTTCAAGACCGAGATTATTTATTATTGATTGGCTACATGAACTAATAAAAAGGTTTAATTGGGAGGGTGTACCCCAGCAGATAACGGATAAAAAACGATTCGAATTGTTATTGGGTTTTATCTCAAGTGAAAATGCGTGAAAAGTGGAAAAAAAACAGCGAACCTAGGATAAGCGATGGCCATCCGGTTAGTATATATAATTTTTAATTTCCGCAAACAATTAAATGTGTTTAAATTAAATAAGGCTAAGTACCGCAATTATTGCTGCAGCGACAAGTGTATTATTCTGGTAATTTATGACAATGCACGATGACTAAGATGAATATAGATCATTAAAACTTCCTCAAAGGGCGTACTTAGAGCCGTGATATGAATAATAATGGATTTGATTGGAAAATCGTTTGAAAACTTCTAAACTTCTGTTGAACTCTATTTTTGTTTGCATATTTTTTAATAATATTGTATTCAACGCTCACCGGATGGGGATAGCACCTCTAGCCTTGTTAAATAAATTATCAGGGAATTATGATGGATAATGGCAATTATTTAAAAAATATATAGGAAAAAATTTCCTTCCTATATTCTTTGAAAGAAATATTTATTTTTGTGACAAGGGGGAAAGTTGGTAATTTTAAAGTGGTAAATTAAAGAACCCCGCAAAAAAAGTGAATAACTTTTCACCAACTTTAGTAAACTCTCATTCTAAAGCGACTCGTTAAGAATAGGATTATTGCGACAAGTATATTGAGCTCAAAATTCGAAATTTACTGAATTTATATACTAATTTCAGTGTGGCACGCTCTTAAATTATTGTATAAACAGTGTACCATAGAAAGGGTAGGTATATATGAAACACTCGGGGTAAGACCAATGATTTACCGAAACATTAGGTACCTACCTACTTTTTTAAAATATTGCACCAAAAGTCGCAACCGCGATATTATAGATTCCTGCAAAAATTATGACCGTTGCTCAGACATCAGGCTAAAGGCGGTTGACCGGTTTGAATTTGATAAGCTCAAAACATAAAAAATTCTGTAATATTTAGATAAAAATGTTTTTTTTTAATCCCGAATTATTTCAATTAAAATTATTATTTTTTTTTTAAATCCCGTTTTATTTTCCCGGCCTTTATTATTATAGTTAGAACTTCGCTCCAATTGAAGAAAAAGTTGCTTCATAACCTCAACAACAACGTAATGTTTTTAAACAAATTTCGAATAATTGAATATTGTTTTTAACGAATTTCGAATATTGTTTTTATTTTTTTGTTGTGAATTTTTTGCTTTATTTTGTAATTTTTTATTTATTTTATTGTTTTTATTTTTTGTTGAGAATTTTTGGCTTTATTTTGGAATATATATTTATTTAATTTTTCCGTTTTCAAGTTGTGACGGCTATTTAGATGTTTTGTACAGATGTATTTTTATTTCTTGTGGGAAATAAGGCTACTGGCGAACCACCCACTAAAAAATAGTAACGCGCTGAAAGCAATAATTCATGAGTGGTGTGGAAACTTAATATCAGCAGTGGTGTTTAAAATATGCATATAAAAACCTTCTACTTTCGACCCCCTAAAAAAAATTGAACCACTTTTGTAAGGTACCTTATTTTCGTCCAATTCTTTAGTAAACACCCTGTATACAGAAACGATTACAGAAATGTAGATGTATCATTAATTTTTGATTTAGTCAGGTTGGCTTCTTTTTTAAATTAAAAATTTTAATTTTTAAATTTTCAGATAAATATTGACAGTAATGCAAGTTTTAATACTGATTTAATACCAAATAATCGGTATGATTTTATTTTCCAATAGCAGAAACTTAATGTCACTTCGTATATTTACTTATTACAGATAACCACCGCTACCGAAATTACTAATAACGATGAAACTTTTACTTTCAACCAATTTCAGTTTCACATAATTTATGGTTATACTTATATAAACAACGTTGTCATCGTGATTATTTTTTGTGGAAAGAGAATGATTTATTAAGCATCGTTGGTTGAAGATGATTGTTTTTTAGCTCTCAAAAATACTTGAATGATTTTCAGATGATTTTTATAGTTTTTTTTAATGGAAACAATAAACCGAAGTAAATTCATAATTATTATTACGAGTAGAAACAGAATAGCATTGTTTTGTAATAAACAAAAGCGTGTAGATATAATATAATGATGCGAGGATAGTTATCCGTAAAATGCGTTTACCTCATTAGTTAATGTAAAAATTAGGTAATTTTTTTGAATAAGCACGTAAAATATAGACACATATTCAACAAATATACTTTAAAGTTTAGGCAATGGCTTGCAAATACTTATTGGTATATTCAATAACTTTAACCAAATTTTGGCGTCTGACTTTTGGCGCGAAAACTAAAAAAATACCTTTGGGGTGGTTTTTCAGGGAGGATCCTCGGGCCTTCATCCTACCTTTCTTTCTATTCCCCCGATATACCCATTTCCAATAAAGGCCAAACTTTACACGCATGGTAACTCCCAACAACCCATTTCTATTTGGGAATTCATACCTACTATGGTATTAGATAATGTTAAAAATGATTGACAGCAAAACATTTTTAATATTTTTTTTTATTTAACGGTAAAATGGTTTGAATCAGCAGTTAGGTGAAAACTTGTATGATCTTGTCTTATATCATACTGTTGGAAGTCGAGGCTTTTAAACTGCGAAATAAAAGAAGGAAAACTGCTAAAGATGTCACAGTTGCCAAATAAGTTGTCTGTAACAATTCATGGGTTCTCTGTATTGCACGTTTGCTAAATTAGGAGAATACATACTGGAAAGTGTACGTTGTACGTCTATCCATTTCGGTTTTAAGTTTCTCCATCAATTAAAGATATAGAGCGTGATAGCGAGTCTATCTGTTTTACTAGTAGGTACTTATACAACTAATGTGCCACTATAATTTTATAAGTAATGTAGGTACCCTCTTAGTAGTGTTAGTTAAATATTTGAAAATTGGAGGTGTTTTGGAAAGTTCTTGAAAATAAAAATGCAGGCGTCGCCGTCGCTATGTAGAGTTCAAACAGTAAAAAAAATAAAATGTGTTCCTTATGCATTTCCTACTTAAACTCTCTAGGTCTAATATTTTATACCAGAAATTAGAAAGCCATATATCCGAGGCCGTATCTAATAACTCTGGATTTTAATAGTTTTATACTTGCTCTGCATGTATTACATCTATTAAAAGTGGAAGTGTCAATTAAGTCGCAATTACATAGTACAAATCTTCTGTAATTATACTTCCCTCGTTAAAATATGAGAATTAAAGATATAGGCTGTGATGTATGGTTACTATTATTAAATTAAAATAGCTACTTACAAATAATACAAATCTACCAAAGCACTTAGTAAGTGACAATTCTACATTTAACGACTGTAAATTTACACTTAATAATTGTAAAATTTACACTTATTGTTTGCCAATAAATTATAAATTGAAAAGTAGTAATAAAATTGTTCTAAGTTGTGTAGTGTGATTAATCGAGAATGTGACGTCCCTGAAGTTTTAAAAAATTTAAATATTTTAGCAATAACAAGATATTTTGATATGAAATTTTGTACAGACTTATATTAGGCCCCGAGTATAGCCTAAATAAGAGATAATACGAATGTTATCAAACAATAATATGTTTATTAACATTACGATATTACGATTATCAAGTAAAATCCATCGCATAATATCTACATATTTGATAGAAGTTGAAAGAAAAAATATGCCTAATGTAATGAACACTGTTTCAGACAATGCACGTCCATTAACAGTGTGTTAGAAATATGTTGGTGGAAAGAAATAATTACTGCACTATAAACCCTAACTAAAAAAAACAGTAAAAACTAAGTCCTACGTTGAACATTTAATATTTTTAGGAAAATAATTTCATGATATTCGTAGTTCAGCGGTATATATCCGATTTGTCGCAAACGAATACAATGGCGTCCGAAAATATTTTTCTCCATAGGCAGGCATAACGTATTATAAATTAATAAAAAACCGGAAATAGAAAACAGTTCATATCTTAAGGAAATTGCATCATTTCACCCTTAGTTCCATTGAATCTTCCAAATTAGTCGCAGACGAATACAGAGGCGTCTGAAATTATTTTCGTCGCTGGATATTATGTGTTATAAAACGAAAACCGGATATAGAAAAAAAATAATATTTTGAGGAAAAGAACGCCATATCACCCTTAGTTCAATAGTATAATCGAGATTCGTCGCATAGGAATACAGTGGCGTCCGAAATTATTTCTTTCCCCTAGACATTCCGTGTGATAAAGCGAAAACCGAACATAGAAAATAGTTCTTATTTTTAGGGAAATAATTTGATAATATTCTTAGTTCAACGGTATATACCGGATGTGTCGCAAACGAATACAATGGCGTCCGAAAATATTTTTGTCCATAGATAACGTAATATAAATTAATAAAAAACCGGAAATAGAAAAAAAGTTCATATTTTAAGGAAATTGCATCATTTCACGCTTAGTTCCATTGAATCTTCCAAATTAGTCGCAGACGAATACAGTGGCGCCTGAAATTATTTTCGTCGCTGGATATTATGTGTTATAAAACGAAAACCGGAAATAGAAAAAAGTTCATATTTTGAGGAAAATAACGCCATATCACCCTTACTTCAACAGTACAATCGAGATTTGTCGCATAGGAATACAGTAGCGTCCGAAATTATTTCATTCCCCTAGACATTCCGTGTGATAAAGCAAAAACCGGACATAGAAAAAAGTTCATATTTTTAGGAAAATAAATTGATGATATCCTTAGTTCAACGGTATGTACCAGATTTGTCGCAAACGAATACAATGGCGTCCAAAAATATTTTTGTACATAGACACGTATTATAAATTAATAAAAAACCGGAAATAGAGAAAAGTTCATATTTATAGGGAAAATTGTCATCCTTAGTTCCATTGAATCTTCCAAATTAGTCGCAGGCGAATACAGTGGCGTCTGAAATTATTTTCGTCGCTGAATAGTCCGTCAGAATCTCAGGAATGGCCAGGTTTGTGTTCTAATTATTTTGTAGTTTTTCGTACAACTGAACTAAAACCGTTTTTTTACCTATTTTTATTTTGTAGTTTTTACTTTTTTGCCTCCATCACCAAACCCTCCCCACCAAGTATATCTATGGGACTCGTTAAAAGCAACCAAATGAGCCCAGCAACCTTAAACAACCCGAGGTACCAAGTTTGAGACTAAGCCCCTGAGCCTACGAACTGCGGAACTGAGGCAACCGTATAGTATAACGACCGTGGCCGCAGCCGCCGTTTTTCATTTGCTCTCGCACTCGTAGCACTTTTTAGAACAATAATATATCCAGCCAGTGGCGCAGCCAGAAAATATTCTTTTTTATATTCGTATTTTTTATGCAATTTTATAAAATGCACAATTTTTAAAATACAGTTTATTGAGGTATGGTAATCATGCAAATGTATCAAAAAAATAAGTATGTACTGTACATAACACAGTCATAATCACAGAAAAAAAGTCATATTTTGACAACAGTGTTATTAAAATATAAACAAAAAATATATTAACAAATGCAGACATATAACCAACAAAACAGTAAACAAAAAAGGTACAAACAAAGAAATAATAAATATTTTATACATATAATATACGTTTAGCAAACTTCACGTGGTGATTTTTAAACATACAAATTAAGTCGCCTTTTTATATAGTGCGTTTCAAATTATTTTCAAAATAAAAAATGCCGCTCCGACAAAGCTCAAAAGTGGTCCGACAGAGGAACCTTTGTCGGGTTGCTCGGCGCGGCATTTTTTACTGGGAAAAAAAATTTAAACCCATTATACACGACGAAAGATGACCTTCGTAATTTATTCAGTAATGTAACAGACAAAATTTTTTACTAGGCGAATTGGAATGCATAAAGCTATTGATTGATTTTTGGGCTTGACAATCATTGGATCCGAGTGACATATTTATTATTTTTAATCGATAAACACAACGGAATAGGGTTACATGACTAACCCATTGAAATATAGAGATTATTCAATACTTATACTTTGTTAAAAATAGTCGCATGTTTATTTCGTTAAATATTACTTAACATAAACAATCCCAAAAGGGTTGTTTACTAAAAGGGCTCATGATTTTTTAGTTGGCGGATAACTCGTCGACTAGCTGTGGCTTGGGGGGGGGGGGGGGGCTGGCCCCTTGCCCCCCCCTTGGCTGCGCCACTGTATCCAGCGTTTTATGAATGAACCGGTTAGTCCGCAGTAGCCCGGTTAGCCCCCGTTTAAAAAGTCTCTAGTCAATGCGAATTTTCATAATATTGCTTTTATGCCTTATATCATTGGGATTGGGCAACAACTTGCGTTAAATTCTACCTGGTTATAAATTTCCTGCAACAAAAATTACCGGATTTAAAGAGACTTTTTGCGGGTACACTGTTAACAAAAGTTATACAACTAAATAAACAAAAGTTCTTCATATAAACGCAATGGACCATTTCAAGGTAACATTATTTCCCAGCGGAGGTAATTTCTTAACTATACACAATTGTCTTATAATGCGCGATGCAATTATTAGTAACATTGTTAAGATTTTAAATCATACATTTACGTGACGGTCAGCAGTAACGTAATAAAATATAATTGAGGCCGCTATGATACGTTAATACATAATAATATATTCTCGATGTGTACAAGAGTTAATTGAAGGATTCGTTCAATCAACGGTTCAAGGTTAGTCGCCGTTGCGTCTTCAGCATCGGGAAAATAAAATACGATGAAGTGGCTGAATTTATGAATAATTTAACCTAAAGTAATGGGGATTTTTCGAATATTTTTGCGGTTAAAATATACCTGAAATTATAATTATACATATTCGTATTACGCGGTATTACTTTCGCCTTTTTGAATCACGATCACGGTCACGGAACTCACGGTAGGTATTTTTGTGGATGATGCTGCGTTTAGGTATATCAAGGATGATACAGAATATGGCTATATATTTATTTGTTTATTATAGTAGGTATAGCTACAACAGTTTCTACTATTTTAACCAAGCTTTCCATACAATGTAATTGATCAATTGACGATATAATCTCGAAGCCAAAAAAATATGAAAATGTGCTAGATAAAAAAATATGAACCTCTTAAATGCGAATTCATAATTTCGGATTTACCTATTTTATTCCAGTATTTGCACCAAAGTTTACAGAATACATAGCAGTTATCGCACTGGCATGGCGTGCCGCTTCTGCTTCCCCCTTCCACGCAGACCGGCCGTGAAAGCATACACAGTGCGCCAGGTTCTCACTGGAAACAGTTAGTGGTGATTTGTACGGAGTGGACCAGAAACGTGAAGTGAGATTATATTGTATTAACATGCCTACGGTATATTGTTCAGTGGATGGTTGCACAACAAAGCGTGGAAGTGGATTATCATTTTTCCGGTGTCAAAAAGATCAAGCTAATTGAGTTTACATTCGTATTAATTATTATATTTTACGACAAACTCAATCAATATTACTCCTCTGTTTTTTTTTAGAATATGCTATAGTCAACAGAAGATAATTTGATTTTTTTAAAGGTCTATTTAGATATATCGCATATTTTAGTTAATTAATTTAAATATTTATATTGAAATCTGTATACCCGCGTATACATTAATTTATTTAACGGTTTTATTTAGCTCGACTTTTCGACAGCTTTTTCAACTACTTCCCGATGAGCTAGAGGCTAGAGACTTGAAATTTGGTAGGTGTATAGTGTTCCGGTGACAATACAATTTAATATTTTTTTTATTAGAAAAAAAAACAAATGGCGGATGCAAAATGGCGGACTTTCCTAGTTATAAACCGATTTGTCTCAAACTTGAAACTTTGCGGTGTTTAAGGTCACTCAATAAATTTTTTGTCTCAAACTTAAAAAATCAAAATGGCGGACTATATTCTATTTATGAACCGATTTGTCCCAAACTTGAAAGTTTGCAGTGTTTAATGCCCCTCAATACAATTTTTGACTATTTCTATTTTAAAACGTCAATGTCATCAATTGGCACGATTGGGCGATCATATAGCCACCTTGATTTTAGTTTTCAGTATAAAAATTCGGGATGTGTGTACGTTGCCATGGCAACATAATATGTAAATCAAATGTAGTGTATAATAATTTATCTACTACGATTGAAAAATATATCCTTTATTTCCTCAAAAACTGAGGTGACTAAAGCTCATTACAATTCAGTTTTTCATTACGTAATGGTTTTTTGGGGCAATCAGAACAGTTATTGATCACTGATAAGCGATTTGGGCGCCGAGTGATTTTTATTTGTCTTGCGGCAACCAACTATACAGCTAAAATAACGATCAGTTGCCTATTTGGCAAGTCATTTGTCACTAACTTGTCAATTCAATTGCGTCAAAAGTCAGAACCGTTAGCCTAAATTCTCCAACTTGTTTAAAATCAGAAAATCAGTGAGAATATTTATCGATTCAGACGATAAAGAAACTTATTAATAATTAATTCCTCTAATAAACCATTTCAGTAATGGTAATGTTACAATAAATTATTATAATAAATTAACTCAACTTGACGGTTTATTCGTGAATAATGACTATTACTACACTCGCCTACGGCTCGTGTTTTAAACTTCACCGTCGTGTAGGCCGTGTAGTAATATATAGCTGTCATTATTCACTACCAGCTGTTACCATTCAATACTATTGGACAATGGCTTCATTATACAACACTTTTCAAATATATTACATATTGAGTTGTTAGCAAATAGTCGTGGACAAAATATACTGGGTGGGCAAAAATATTTTGCACTTTTTACGTTTGCCCTTAACTTTTTTGTGTAATAACTGATTTTCATCAGCTAGGTGTCGTTGCTTACAGAACAGAATGGACTATGGACAGAAAATTTCAATACGTCCGATTTTTTTAAATATAAGATGGCAGCTGCGTTTGAAAATAGCCCTTATTACGCTAGTTCTTATGAAGCAAAATTGTCGAAATGATCCAAAAAGGCAATAAAATGGACCGTTCGCTACATTTTAAGACTTCGATGAGAAAAATCGGTTCACCTGGAGCGGAGCTATACGTAATCACACAAAGCGTATTTTTGTCATTTTTAAGCTGCACTACTTAAATTGCACTTGTTTCTTTGGCCAGTAACTTTTTTGTTTATTAACCGATGTTAATCAGCTTAGCGTCGTTGCTTACAGAACAGATTGGACAAAAAGCAATAAAATGTACCTTGCCCTACATTTTAAGACCTCGATGAGAAAAATCAAAAATAAATTAAAAAAAATCCGCCTTTTTAAAATACTCTGTCCATAGTCCATTCTGTTCTGTAAGCAACTACACCAAGTTGATTTAAATAAAAAAAAATTGCAATTTTTTTTTGACCCACTCGGTATAACATTAGCGTTTATATAAACATTGACATTCATAAAGCAGAACACCTTGTACATTGTACAGTGTAATTGTATTATGTACACTACTTAATTAGAATGAAAATGTGCGTAATATGTTATTATGTAGATATATTAGAATTCATTTAAACGTGATAGTGACCCAGACAGCTTTTCAATGTCCAAGATGAAGACAACGGCTTTGTTTTAACCGCGGAAGACACGACTGCGGGTATCAGTCACTATCACGTTCATAAATAACGTTATATGGACGTTATGTTACATAGATGTTATGATCAGAGATGAATTCTCCATCTGTCCAAAAAATGTAGATTGTTGCAGTTTCCTTAAAAAAGATTTTTTGGTTTTAAAAGATTTTTAAAATAAATTTCTATTTTAAATATTGATTTAAAAAAAAATGTAGTTCCCTTTCGTGTTTCGTGCGGATAGATTTGGATAAATTCTGCTTCATGGTCCGATTCGACCCAGAACATATATTTTTAAACACCCTATATAAGAATTTGTTTAAAAAATACAGAAACATGTTTGTAAAATGTAAAAATAATTAAGCAATTATTCCTTTGATGAAATCTTGTTGGATAGGTATAGGTGTACTTCTACTTAAAACAAGATACTCGAGAGGTTTTCAACATTTTGCTCGAGTACTAGAGATTGTTAACACAGCCATTCATTACGTAAAAATAATTTAATTGGTGGTTAGCTAACTGTAAATTATTCGAAAGGAATGGTTTTAATATTTACCAAGTGTGTTGTTAAAGATAAGTACCTACTAATTATGTCAAAACAGACAAAACGTTTCATAGGTTATATTCGGAAAAACAGAATGTGCATTAACAGACGTTCAGTTATCATATTGTTATATTAAAACCGGAAAAGGTTTGTTTTAATTTATTTAATCTAATTAACTTAATGTGGTTGCTATCAAAGAGTAATTCCATTATAATAATATAACGACTCATTTATAGCAAATGGACATTCATTTGGTAAGTTGCGATTAGATTTGTAATTTGTACCTATATAAATATTTATTAATTGAAAGAAAATTATATTACAATGTGTACAAAATATGATCTTAAAATTTTGCATTGTTTGATAACAAATAGTAAGTTTATTTTCAGAAAATAGTTCAGACAAACTCCGTGGATGGCAGATATGTATTCTACATAATATATTTGTTAGATTAGAGCCAAAATATAATTTTGACACTCTCACTATTATTCTGGAAGATAATTTTATTAGTTTTTATATTCCCGAGGATGAAATATTTCTTTGAGGGACTCGACGGGTAGACAATATACGTCAATAGCAGATACTTTTTCTACATATATTTATTATTGCCATTAGTTAATGTTGACACTCACTATTTAGGAAGATACATTTTTTTAGTTCTATATTCCGGAGCATAAATTAATTTCCTGACAGACTCTGACGGCCAGAAAAACTTCGTGGATGGCAGATTTCTGTTCTACCAGAATATGCGTAGCGTAAGCTCTGGTCACTTAAAATCTTTTCAGTTTGATTAGTACTTAAATTTATTAAAAGCACATTATTCAGTATCAGGATCAACTGATGTATTTTGTTATTGGTTGCCCCGACCTCAACAGAGTATTCTTATGTAAGGAATAAGTGCAAAAAACTGTTCGATCGAAAGGTGTAATGCACAATATCATTGTTTTTCCGATCCTTTTCCGAAGTTTGCTGCGCGGTATCTGTTTAGTTAGTTAAAAAAATGTCCATATAAATAATAATCCGGTATCTATGTAGGTACTTACCGAATTATTATGTATATGGAGAATTCCACAGGCCCTTTTTCCATTATTATTTTATAAAAGTGTACATAGTAGGTATATTGTTCCATCATTAATATAAAAAAATCGATAAACATTGACCAAAATAGTAAAAACAAATAAATATATAAACAATCCACTGACAATCCATAACATAACCCTTAACCTGACTCAGCTGGCCTGGCGCTCTGGCGTAAGAAATATTAAACTAATACGCGACGTACGTCCATGGAAAACAGACATTTTAATTTCAAATCTTTTGTATATTTAACTCATAGGTCTAAAAAATCAATTTGGGCTTGAATTGTAGAGAAATATGTTTAAAATTTGACGTATAATAGGTTTAAATACTAAGAAATATCCAGAACCCGAGAAATTCCCGTCTGAAAATCACCTCTCACCAATTTTTTTAATCTCCCATAAGAAATACATGGCAGTCAAATTTGCTGAAGTGTGTTTAGGAACCCATTTCAAATTTCTCGCCCGGATTTTCCTAATCTAACTAATATGGTGGATGAGCGCATATCTGTAATGGTGTGTTGTACTAAATATTTCTATTTAGATTTACTCCACGTTGTAGGTTGTATTTTTTTCTATACGCAATTCTCGACATTGAACAATTTAAAAATTGTGACAAATGGAGGTTTTGAAAGAATATTTTGCTAAAAATTTTCGCCGGACTGAATACGATTGAGTAGACACTAACTTGTAGTTAATTTGTAGTTAAATTAATTCGCCACTCACAATTTCATTTGATTGTTGCTTTCCCTTATTTCAGATTCCGCAAAAAATAGTCATAGGCGACCCAGGCTTTAAACCAAAAATGATACATCACTCCCCGTCACTTCGTGCCATAAGAACCTACAATGAGATGCCAATCGAAGGTGGTTTCCAGAAAGACATAGATTTTTCAATATTTAGTAATGAAGATTCATACAATAGCCATAAACGACACAAAGATCTAGATGGATATCATAGTCCGTCTCTGGATTCTCGAACTGCCGAATTTAACATATACGATTATGCGACATTGGGAACGATGTCTTTGAAGACGACCAACTCGGGATCAGAACTAAATTCGGACTACAACGAAATGGGGTCTACGGTTAAACTAGTACCGTCAAAAATGGAAATGGTATGTACTTAATTATTATTTTATGCCAAATAATGTGTTGATTGTATAATTACTATACCAATTTGATAGCGCAGACGCGCCACTGTAACACGCTACTGTGAAAACGAGTTCTCTTTCTTGGTCCGGAACAAAAGTCGAATCTGATTAATTAAAAAATTTAAAATCTTGGAAAAATTTATTAAAATCTTGGAAAAATATTAATAATTCAACCTCGCCAAAAACGCGGATTTTCTTTATTTCCTTTATAAAATTCATTACTTTATTTCCCTTATAAAATTTCGATTTCTTTTATCTAATTAAAATTATCAAGAAATATTTGGAATAATATGTACACAATCATTTTGAACCATTCAACGATAATTATTGTGAAGTTAAAGGTACCAATTTATTGTATAAATGTAAATTATTGAAATGCTCCAATAAGATATGTGAGTCAAAAGATATAAAAGAGAATGGAAGTTAGTTTAATTAATATGACGTGTTATTGAGAGTTGTTTTTACGAGATTTTGGAACTTTGTACATTGGAGGAACTGTTTATATATTAATGAACAGTAATCAGAGGAAATAGACAAAGCAGCAGTGAGAGATGGAAAGGAAGTTGACGCAGAACATTGAGATCCCAAGACAGATAGATGATGAAGGCATGGAAGAAGATAGAGATGAATACTCATCAAAGAAATAACAGCGAGAAACTTCTCGATGCAAATTCAGCGGCAAATTCTCAGGGAAAATCAGTCCGAGTCGAATGGGACAATAAATGACGAAAACTTCCGCCATCTGGAATATTTGTTCTAACAAAAGATCTCGATCTGCTAGCATCGGACTATAAATAGAAAAATTCGCCATAATGGCGTGCCGTTCTGTGCCTAAATTAAAGCTAATTAAATTCGCTATATCTTCCCCTATGACTAAAATTTTCCCCGATTTCGGGGACGACAGTTGACCAAATCTTAAAATTTCATTTTTGGTAAAAAAAATGCCATTTTTTATCGTGTAGGAGGCATCTACGTAAGAAGGAGCGTTCAAGGTCACAGCTCTAGGTGCTGTATGCGAAGGCTAAGATATGATAGGCACATTGGCATGGTGCAGGACATGGCTAGGCATCGCCAAGTGTCCTCAATAGCCCACGGATTGCTGCTTTGCGTACAAAACGCGTTCGCATTAACGTGTATGCCTGGGCACTATTTGGCAGCACTGCTGCATGCTAATTGCAGTAAAACTTAGTCTGTTTTCTCTTGTACGTCTTTTCTATCGTGTAGGAGGCATTTACGTAAGAAGGAGCGTTCAAGGTCACAGCTCTAGCTGTATGCGAAAATATCATATTTTCGAAATAAATATCATTTATGTAAATTGTTAAATACCTGGGGTAATCTAATATACCTTCTCATTTATTTGTTGATTGACAGCTTACATATAATATAAACACAATAATAGTATCTAAATTTTTTTATCCTCGTAGCTAAGGCATTTTGTGATGCGCAATTTTAAACGATATGAGTAGATATACTCTAATATTTATTATTAGTAAATTAATTATCTATTTTTAGATATGAGGGACTTTGAAATATATAGACATGGAAGAAAGTCTTGTATCCATATACTCTAGTTGAATGCATTACTATAAATATGTAGGTAAATACCAGCGGCGGCTGATGAAGGGGGGCGGCGCCCCGCAGCCCTCCCACGATGCGTGTAATTTATTATTGTTTCATATTCATACTTTTTTTTCGATTTCAATTCAATTATATTCAATATTTACTATCTTATTCACAATATTTACATTTGCGTTGAGCGCCCGCACGCACCGGCTATGGAATAAACGGTAATCCTGCCGGTCGGGCGCCGAGGCTGAACGGTGACGACTGGCGCGCGTTCACTGACCGCCCGTTTTATGCTGTAGCCCTGCCAAGCTTCTCTAGCAAATTGTCGGTTGCCATGGAAACGGCACGCTTCCATCACGCGTCTTAAACGGGATTGCGGGCTAGCTCGACATGAGCCCTCGCCCACAGTCGTACTCTACCACTCAAACCGTTGACGTACAAGCGCCAGTTCTTTTGTTCTGTAATATTGTAATATTAAAAATGAGGGTGTGTGACCTCATGAATCTCTGAATCTCATGAACTACACACTAAAAATGCACAAACTAAAAACAGCGGCGTAATAAAATCGATTTTAGGGGGCAAAATCGATAAAGTATTTAAAAAAAAATGTTTCTCCTAAATCGTTTTACGTATCGACCTGACTTATAATATAAACTTTTTTAAACATCCATCCGCCCTCTACATAAAAGTATAAGGGTCGAGGTGTCCGTCCGCAAAGATAAAGGAGATACGATTTTTCCAAGGAAATTTTACCATTTCCGAGCATTACACCTTTATATTTATATGTTATATAAGGACGTTTTTATAGATATACCTGAAAACGGTCGTATATAAATAAAATGAGCCGCGCGTTTCATTTCCGATATAGAAAATACCATTAAAAGAACAGGAGCGTTGTAAATACTTTTTCTTTAGGGAAAAATGGATAAAATATATATATTTTTTAAATTATAACAAACCGCCAGGGAGGTTGGAAACATGGGGCGTATCAGTTCTCGCATAATTTTACGCGTCTCTGTTATTTCAGATTTTAAACCGTTTGAGATATAGAGCCGACGTACCTAACCTTTTTTGAAGGAGATATGATTTTTTGAAGGAAACGGTGTAAAAATACCCATACCCATAAAAATATATTTTCTAAAAATTATCATACATACCCGAAAACCGTACTACTTACTTCAAATGGGGCTTAAATTTCTTTTCCGATATCAAAATTTTCAGTAAAGGAACAGAGGCGTAGCAAAATCAATTTTTTATTTATTTTAATTGCAGTTAATGACAAAAATGATTAGACAAATTAGACCTATGCTTACCATATGAAAAGGCTTAAGAAAAAACTGGCCACTTTCAAGGGTGGTAACCTGAAAAATCTTATATTGTAAACCTTAAATATGACTGGAAATGAGTTATCTATAAAAATACAGAATTATAGCTAGCGTCTGCATTAATTCAGTATCTCACCAATTATAGGGAAGATAAAACGAGGAGCCTCATAAAAGATAATGCTTATTGCTTATAGCACAACTTATAGTGAACAAATAATGACACTTAATCGATGATATCCCTCGAATTGAATTGGGCTATTTAGCGACAAAGCACCGCGGGAATTATATGAATTCACCCTGTGTCAGCACTGAGATTAGAGGCGAAATTAATAGTCTAAATATTGTGGATGCAAATCCTTATATATCATTATCAATAATAATCGATTTAAAAAGATTACCTACACACTTAAATCTTGCTATCTTGAATGATCAATCATGTAAACGGAATTTCAGAAAATAACATCCTCGCCCAATAATATATACTATCCTCGTAAGCTCTATACAATTTTTAAAATCAGCAATTGATAGTGGGTATACTACAATAATTAATATTCTTAATTTCGAAACAAAAACTCGTCACCAATAAATGGGGCAATAGCGACGTGTTGTTAAAATGTCTCGGATATAGCTGTGCCAAACCTGTACGCGCCATGGACAATATCCTCCCTAGAGCATGACAGGGGCGGTTTTTAGGGGGGGGCGACAGGGGCGATCGCCCCCCCCCCCTAAATGTCTCCAGACAATGTTATAGACAGATGTTATAGACATATTGTATAATTTTTTTTAAATATTAGTATATTTATTTACCTAATTTTGCATTTTCATTGTCGCCTCTCGTATTTTTTCTGCCCTACGCCAATGTTCGAAAAATAATGCGACAAATCGACAATAGACAGTTTAACAAAAAACAGGTCAAATAAACGCAATAAAAAAATCCTGTGCGTCTGCAATGCTGTAGCTTTTTCCATTTTCCGCCCCCCCCCCCTAAAGAGTAGGCTAAAACCGCCCCTGGAGCATGATGACCCTAATCGAAAATTCGACCATGGTTTATGGCGCTGAAAATATAGTTCAAATAGCCTCTAAATAGGTATTTGTCAGTGTATAAACAAAATCTCGATTCGCCTGTGAAGGCGAGGTCTGACAGTTCCAACGCTACCACTCGCGTTACATTTTTTGAGGGGGGATTTTGTAAAAAAGTCAAATGGCGAAAAAACGGCGATTCGGTGGCGCCCGGTATATTATGGTGCTATGTGAGTCAGCCCTTGAACATGTGGAGTTCTTTAGTCGATCGTTTTTTAGTCGAGTGTGGTGTTTTTTAACTAGCTACTGGAGGCATTGATGTATATATTGTATTTTACTTCAGACACATCATCAGTGGGGAATTATTAATAAATATTGATCTGAAAGATAAGTAGAAGTGATCCTAGATGTCCGAGCTAGTGAGTGAAATAGTTTTAGTTGTTATTCCTGGCCTAGTTCCGTCTTAAATGCGATATATTGACACTAAAAGTATGTCTAAAGTCTTCGACCATTAATAGAATAGACAAGGATCTACTGGAATGTATATTTACATCATGTGACAACGTACCTTCAGTGTTATTGGTTAGTCAATTTAACCTTGTGTCATGTTGTCAGTTTAGAAAATTTTCACAAGGTACACAGATTTACTCTAAGAAATGAAGTTGATCGTATGCTGTCCACATTGGTCATTCGATTCTTATGTTTAATAACAGACACTGATATTAATTTGTGTTAAATCTCAGCTGGAAAAGTGAGATTAATTCTTGTTCCAAATAGTTGTTTTGTTACTTGTATTTAATTTGAGACCTGGCAACGTTGTGTATGTATTGAAGTAGCTATGTCATTATATTTGTGTGGCGTCAAACTGCAGTTATTTGTGAGAAGTGTTAGTTTTTTAGCGGTTTAATATCCCTCGATAATAATGAATGTTTGAAAAGGAACCTCAGCGTTCATTTCGGCGAAATCGAGGTACGCTTTGTTTACTAATTTGTGTTCCGTCTTTTCCGACTCTAATATCCTTTTCTAGATGCTTGGACCAAGCATTCACATACATTTAAATAGGACATTATTCCTCTATATTTTTATGCTCTAAGGCTAAAATTGAGGCAATTTAGCATTTATTTAAATTTCTCTTCTGTTCTCATGAGCATTGAAAATCTCACTCACTAGCAGGAACCATTGCGAATACGTTGATATATAATAACGTCCAATTATGTTGATTTTTTCCTAGTGATTTGTGTTCTCGTCTGATAACCTCTGTTAGACGGTAAAAATATACATACGAAATCCCCGCCTTAAATGGACGGCCACTGGAACGTTAAGAAACATAATTCGTCATTATTCCTTGCTCTCTTAGATACATATATTTAAATTACTCCAGTAGTAAATCAAAAAAATGTGTATGGTCATGTCGTCATATCTCTTAAAGTGCCGGATTTACGTACACACACAAGATTTAAAATCATTAATACACCTTAATAGTTAATAGTAGGCATTATACTTTATTATTAAACCTGCGGCATATATATTGGTTGAGTAGAAGAGCAGGTTATCAGTGATTTATCATTCGATAAAACTTTGTCTTTTGTCTCAATATGAATGTGAATTACTATAATGTAAATATTTTTATGAAAGCAATAAAGCCGTTTGTATATTATTTTATCCTTTAATTAATCATACTCATTACTCATAGAGCTAATAAAACACATGAGACATGCAAAGATGACAGGATCTATTTTGAGAATTCCATTCAAGAGAGAACAATATCCATAACAATATTATTACAATATTGATTTTTCTGGGATTCTTATCTTTTTAATTGTGTATATCTGCCTGCTCATTTCTATATATCGATTCAGGCTATTTATTTAGGCTTTATAACATAATAAATCCCTACTATCTAGGGTAAATATAATTTAAATTATGTAGGTCACCTACATAACTGTCACAGCCACTGTGATCTACTATGAATGTTTCTAAACAAAGTAAGTATATCTTTTTCACATAGTTCACGTAAGATTACTTATTTTTTTCTGTTTCTAAACTCGTCTCAATGTTGCTCTCTTATTATTTTTGTCTCTCCTATTCTCAGATCTTCTTCATTTGTAGACATTGTCATGACTTTCTGCGGCATACTCGCATTATAATAGGCGTGATCACAGTGATTCCAATACAAGAAACATACTTTTAACTTTTACATAGGAAAACTTCCACTACCGGCATACGCCATTTGACAGATGACAACTCACGCCGGGACCTCCGTAAGCACGCCACACAACAAAAACAAACCACCTTCCGATGTCTATTTTACTGAGTTTACGAATTGTCACTAAGAACTAAATACATTTGAGGAGTCTTACACCATTCAATTACATATTATTTTAACTTTATTACAACTTTGAAATAGAGCTTTTTACTAAGGAAAAACATACAACGTTTTACGATTATAATCAACAACCCCTACAAACAGCGGACGACGCCTTAACTCAGTAGTCTGTTGTATGCGGGATTCGTTGATTCGCGTCCGATCTTACTTAGTCTATCTAACTTACACATTCTGTATATCTCTATCCTACCATATCGAGAAATACGTAGGGAATGATTTTTAGAATCCCGAGGTACGGTACTTCATAGATGACTGGATGTAAAATCACCGGAACCACCGGTCTTGTGACGTCATATTTTTGATTTTCCCGGCCTCTGCCTTACGGAGGACGCGGTACTCACGTCACATTATCTACTGGCCTTATATATTATTACTTAGTCCAAATAAAATGGTATATAGGTACCTATCTATAATAATTATTCTTTGCTTAGGCTTAAATATGTATATGGAAATTGGCTGCTCTGTTCTGTTGTTCTCTATAACCGCGTAACGTTACATACCTAACTAATTCAAAGAAAATGGTCCACTGAATACACCAAATGAATAAGGCAGGTACTGTTATGACTTTTGGTCGCCATATATATAGGTATCTACCTTTCACTAAATAAAATCTTCCTATAAATCCTACATCAATAATAAAAGTAAATTAAATTACGTTTACTATCACCTTAATTAGTCATGGTAATACTATAATTATTATATAGAAATAAACAAAAATACCTATCATAATGAAATAACTACATACTACATACACAACAGTCAGATTTTTTTCAGTGATTCCTATATACTTACACTATGGCCACATGTGACATTCGTATATTATATGCTAATCTAAATATTAGTGCCTTTCAACAACTGAGTCACCTATTTCATATAATGGGCCAATTAAACCTTTCATAAAGGTTACTGTCTTAATTATAGTAATAAAACCTAGCTAAATTAAGCCGTAACTACCAATTAGTGTACCTTAACGGCACTTAATAGTTTAAATGTATACCGATGTCCAAACTACAGTTCAATACGTTTATTTAAATCTTATGTAGGATGTAAAATTTCATTTTATTCTATTTTTAATTGGCGCCGGAGATCAAAATATTTAGAGGAACTCTTCTATGTACCTTAATAATGTCCAAGAGGTGTGCAACTAAAACCATGGGTTTCTAAGACGTACCAAATTAAAATTAACAGCATCACATACTATCAACGACGTAAAGTAAAACAACTGCCAAAAGTCAAGTGCCAAACCAACCTGATGGTAAGTATTGTCGAAGTGATTTTTTTGTAATTAAATTGGGAATTCTCCCACACCATTTTTCAGTAATAAGAGCTGCTTGATGGTCTCAGAATTGAAAGTTTCAGAATTGTTTCACAGCGCTGCATTAGTCCGGAAAACGTTTCTCTGTTCGCTTTTCTCTCTTCTGTTCGATTCTCTTTAAAGAAAATTGGAGATTTAGTTGAAGTCAATCTCCGTCGTAATCCTCGATGCAAATAGTAGAAGGGAAAGTATTAGTCACAAACGAAAAATGAACAGTAACAAAATTTGCAATTTGGTTCTCTACATATTTTATTTGAACTTTTTTCTATACCCCTTACAACAATGGCGCTATTTCGCGAAAAGCGCCGAGATACAGAATTTTCATTCCCGCACCCCTTGAGCGACAACCCCTGGGGTCGCAAACTCAGATGTACTATCAGGGGACCTATTCTACCATTTCACCCACGATTTAACCCCCTTACAGCCTGGACTGTAACCTATTTATACCTAAATTATATGGGAAGTTCCTTTTAATATAGACGCTGGCTCTCGTTCTTTATTTTTTTATAGGTCCACTAGATCCACTCATTTGCACAGTCCATTTTATGGTTTACGATACAAGATTTTTCAGGTTTTGCCACCCTTGAAAGTGGCCAGTTCTTTCTGAAGCCCTTTTTACATGATAAACATAGGTCTAATTCTTCGATCATTTTTCCCATTAACTGCAATAGGGAACATTCCCATTTTTTTATAAGAATGACATTTTTGCCGTGTTTGACACTAAGATTGCGGATGTAGAAAACTTCATTTCCAAATTAAATAGTCGTTTCACTTATGTAAAGTTTACATATGAACTAGGAAATAATGGAAAACTTCCATTTTTAGATGTATTAGTAATTAAAAATAGTGACAATAGGTTAGAATTTGATATATATATATATAGAAAAGATACCAGTACGATCAGATATATCCCTAATGACTCTCACCACTGCTATCAACATAAAATGGCTAAAAAAGTTTTAATTTTTTAACAACAACTTTTAGACAATCCAAAGGATAAAATTGTTCCAAATGAAAGGTCTGGGATTTACGAAATTAGTTATAATGATTGTGATCGAAAATATGTTGGACAAACGAGACTATCGATTAACACCAGATTTAAAGAGCATATGGCTTATCTAAAATATGGAAGAACAGATAAGTCTAGTGTTGCACAACATGCTTTTGACAACAATCATAGAATAGATATTAGTAATTTAAGATTAGTTAGAAATGTGACCAATAATAGACAGTTGGATGCATTTGAGAGCATAGAAATTGTAAAATGTAATAGTAGTATGAATAGCGACAAGGGACCTATACCGTATAGCCCGCTTTACGCGTTGCTTAGCAACCGATGATTGAACCGTGATTAGTCACGCGTAAATTTCACGGTGATATCATACCGTAGCCCGCTTTACGCGTGGCTTAGCAACCGATCATTGAAGCGTGATTAGTCACGCGTAAATTTCACGGTGATATCATTAGTGACGTCACCATGAAAATAGTATAAATATGGTAGAATTTGTAGTTTAAGATTAGTTTTAATCGTCTCCGGATGATGCCAACTTGGTTGGCGAAACGCGCGTTGAGCGAAGTGAAAGTGTTTTGGTGTTTGTGGAAACTACTCCGAGTGTTAATAAATATGTTATAAATTATTAAAAGTCTCGCGTGCGAGCGAATCGTTTCAAACAGGTACAAAGCCGCGACGCCACAGCCTACAATTTGCAAACGACGAGGAGACCGATTCGTTCGGCTACGGGATATCCCGGCTCTCGACCGCTTGATTTCATACTTCATTCGGCATCTTTCCGGCGCAATGCTTACCGTATATTGTAGTTTGTGACGTCACAGTTAGTTTCTGGCCGCTTCAATTGTATCGCTTCATACTGATCACGCGGAATTAGAAATCTTGTTTTCTTTTGTAATCCACGTTTTATTACAACGTTACGCTACGTGTTCCCTATTAAAATAATTAAAAATTCAATTTTGCTACGCCTCTGTAACTTTCATAATTTTTTTTGTATCAGAAATGAAATTGGCGCCTCATTTTAAGTGTGTAGTACCGTTTTCAGGATTATAAGATAATTTTTAGAAAATTCATATTCTTGTGGGTCTTGAAATTTTTCATTTTTTTTACACCGTTTCCTTCAAAAAATCATATCTCCTTTGTTGTAGCATACCGATTCTTCAACTCTTTTATGTAGTCTTTATACTTTTGTGTAGACGATAATATGGACGATCAAAAAAGGTTATGTAGGTCGGGTCGACATCTCAAACGGTTTAAAATATACGGATCGGTAAAGTGGAAAATTATAACATCGAATCTGACGTCGTAATCGGATTCGGCGCGGTCGGTTACACATAGAACAGGGGTTTTGGTTCATCTGTTTGTCGTCCTAAGACCTTGCGGTGATATCGATTTTTCATAGAAAAAACCCAAAAAAAGAGGATTTTCCGATTTGGATATAAAAATCTGAAAAAAATGCAAGAGTTGATACGTCCCTTGTTTCCAAACTCCCTGGCGGTTTGTTATAAATAAAAAAGTATACGTTCAACGGTTTAGGAGAAACATTTTCTTTTAAATATTTTGTCGGTTTTACCTTCGGAAAAATCGATTTTACTACGCCGTTGTTTTTTTAATGAAAATTTTGATATCGGAAATAAAATTTGCGCCTCATTTTTAGTGTGTAGTTCTTTTTCGGGTTTATAAGATAATTTTTTGAACATTCATGTTTATGGATTGAATTTTTTGGAAAATATTTTGTACCACCCTGTATCATACCAATAACAAATATTTTACAGATATACTGTAAATTCAATTCCACAATGACAACATATACAAACTCACAACTCACATCTTGAGTAAATAAAGAATATTTGTATGCGAAAATCATATTTTTAGTTCTAATACATAACCAGTGACCACCCTGTATAATAAATTATACTTTTAAAAAACTAAAAAAACGCTTTTAAGGGAAACCGAACAAAAAAAGTAAAAAATGATGTTTAACCACTAAGATTTTGTAAAAAAGCGTGGGGGGTGGGTGCCTGTTATCAATTGTTTAAATATTTCAGTGATATCAGGCACCCCACCCTTTTTTTTAAATCTTAATAGCTAAACATTATTTTCTACTTCTTAGTTCGGTTTCCCTTTAAAGCGTGTTTTATCAAACAATAATTTATTTTTTACATTTTAGGTCGGTTTCCCTTTAAGCGTGTTTTCTAGTTTTTTGAAATTTTTAAACTATAATTGTTTTCACTTAAAAATATGTTAATTAGTTTTACTTTCTGCTACGAAAAAGATTAATTTTTGTGTTCTGTGGTCTGAGATCTAATGAATGTATAACTCTCAGTAAATTATATATTGTGGCGAATGCGCCAATGTGAGATGATTGTTTATATCCTGGTTTTGATGATACTGGTGAAGACATTAGGTTATTGTCAAAAATATTCACATTAGTCAAATTATTGTGTTGTCATCGGTCCATGATAAGTGTTCAAAATTTCAGTTTAATTTGACGGTTTGAAGTGGGTGAAAATCTCGTTCAATGATTCCGTTACAAGATACATACATACAAATATACAGGTGAAGCTAATAAAGGCGTGTTAAAAATCAAACGGGCTATTTTTGGGCCTGGTAACCAAACGATGCTAAATATGTACGTCTCAGACAACATAAGGCCACAAAAATAAATCGTGGACCTCGCGAGATATTTGCGTATGGATTTTTTGTCACTATTCATACTATATTTACATTTTCTAATTTCAATGATATCTTAAATGCATCCAACTGTCTACTATTGGTTACATTTCTAACTAATCTTAAGTGACCAATATCTATTTTATGATCATAAAATCGTCGTCAGCGCTTAGAGTGGTATTTTTTTCAAACAATGCGTATTCTATTTGGTTGAGAAATAAGCGGTAATTTTTACCAATTATCACTTAATTTAATCTTACTTTACCTACACATTACTGGAGCGTATTAACCTGCTTAAGATCTAATTTTTTCATACATATCTTGGTACGTCTAGAAGCATCAGTTTACCTACCTACCATTATTGCGTGATACGACGCTGTTATAGGTCGCCGTTTAGGTTACCCTGAATTTCTGGCAATTAATATATGTTATGTGGTAGGTACTAGTACGTGGTTGCTGCCCTTACCCCTTTCCACGACATAAATCGTAAATTCGGACTTGTTTAAAAGCGTGCACCTGTTTTTTTACACTTCGGTAGTTTTCAGCCTACTGAATTCCAATAATGAAATACCCGCCAGTGCTGCATTATCTTTCATTATTATAACAATAACATCGAGCGCCCGGAAGTCGTTGATGTGTTTCAAGTTTTAAAATATTGTGATGTAATGTTATTATTCAGTGATGGTGTTGGATTACAAAAATGATTATGTGTATTTCGATTACAAGCCGGTCCCTCCGCAGACTTACTTAAAACGATGTGAAACCCTCGACACTTGGACGTATAAGTTGAAGTGTTTTCTGAAGAAAACTACGTTTTACAGGAGCATTCTTAAAATTAAAGTACGTATTAAAAATTATTATGGCCAGAACTGGACCTTAGAACTACGGGGTAATTATATTTACGTATGTAATCGATATGCAATTAAGTGTCTATATTATTACTACTTCTATAACTGCTTTTTAAAACGTTAAACGTTTAAATATTATTAATATTAACATGCATTAAATCTGCATTGAAATGTAGATTAGTTAGTTGTAGTGAAAAATTCACATATAGGTATATGTAGCACAAGGAGGAAATTAGGTACCTTTTCCCCCATAAATTGACAGTTTTAGAACTGCAGCAGTTCTAATTTCAGCAGTGAAATGTGAAATTAGCAGTCAACTGCTAATTTATACTCTATTAAATTATGGGTAAAATGAGCTGATGCCCATCTCTTTACGAGAAATATATGCCATAGAAGCACAGGGATTGAGTTTATGACAAAAAAGGCCGAAAGTACGTCAAAACCCGTGTAGATACTGTAGATAGGTTCTCGTTTTCTTGTCACAGGTTTTCCGCGTCAAATGACAATAATGCATACACTGCTCAAAACAAACAAGGAGCCACATAAATGTGTTAAATTTAATTTAATGTACGATATTTTCGTTTTTTCCAATTTCCATATTGTCGAGCAAAAGTTCGACAAGCTGCTCTGTGGGAAACCATATGTTTCTATCGTTTCAACGATTTCCTCTGGAACCATCTGACCAGAGCTGTACGTGGGAAGCAGATTAGTGCCGTATTTCTTGCCAACATGATTTTAGGCGCGATCACAATTGAATGTAAATACCTACCTACTGTTGTTTTCAAATTGAAATTGAAGAAGAGACAATTGAAGAAGAGAAGTAGAAATAGAATAAAAGTAAGGCTTATCGAATTACGCAAAAAAAATTGACACAAGGGACACAAGGAAAGCCACAATAATATAATTTGAAGTATAGGCCAAACATATCGCACTCTTCATATCGTTCAATGTTATACAGATTCAAAGCTGCAGGATGACATATTGAAATGCAAACAGTGAACCAGTGTTGCATCCCTGTCCCTAATTTTTCAGCAAAACAGTGGATCAAAAATAGGTAATCTCGGTCATAATAATATTTTTTCTAATTTTGACATTTAAAGTGACACTTTTCAAAACCCTCTGACGTTAGGAAACGTCTTACTTTTCATAACCAGTTACGAAAAGTAACATTTTACGGTTTTGAAAAGTTTTCATAGGTTATTTAGACCTGATAAGCTATGAAAGTGACAAGCTGCCACACCGTTACAACCCACTGGATTGTTTTTAAATGTATAAAATTCAGAGTTTTCTTCTCACATACACAAAATAGTACTTTTCCCAACTTGTTACATAAATAGCTATTTTAGTGTAATCTTATTTCCAATTAATTTCGGAATCCGAACGCTCGATA
Organism: Tetropium fuscum; assembly: GCA_964058915.1. Classification (NCBI taxonomy): domain Eukaryota; kingdom Metazoa; phylum Arthropoda; class Insecta; order Coleoptera; family Cerambycidae; genus Tetropium; species Tetropium fuscum. The sequence goes on along the minus strand of CAXKVY010000108.1, from coordinate 1,687,572 downwards.
TTATTTTTTGAATAATGCTAGTACATAATTAAGGTAGTCGAAATAATGAAAATCATCATTGACCACGTGCTTTAAAACTTCCAAGTGCTGCGTCACCGAGGAAATATGCTCTTATAAAATCCACAAGAGATACCGGAATAATGTTTTAAAGTTTTTTGATACATGCAAAAATGCAGCGTTCTATAAAAACGCTATAAGCTATTTAACTCGGCAATCTTTCAAGAGATAAACAAAAAAAAGAGATAAACAAAAATTTGTAATGGTTAATCACAATGAATTGTGCAATAAATGCTCGTGCTTTAATTATTTGATTATCTTTGTATCACCGTTGAACACACGTCCACAAATATTAGATTTTTCAAATCGCCTCTTCTTCTGCGGCATAATTTTAATATCATTCGATTCCTAAATACTTCCCCAACATAATATCTCTTACATACACACTGTGCTATAGTTACAAGTGTTTGAATTTGACAACAACACTGACCTTACGAGCTGTTTAACCGCATAAACACTCGCATACAGACGTTTTCTGTTGTTTTTATAAAGTGTGAAATAAAATATCGTTCGTCATGCGTCCGGGAAATTTTTTTCAGTGCCCGTTTCGAAATTGACATCTCTTACTCGTACTAACTGTAAAAATATATATACCAACGTAAATAACTATTATTAACAATTAAAGAAAATTCGAAGACTGCCACAATTTTGTATTTGAGGTTACTGGAATAAACACTAATGAACACAATCAAGTTTTAACAAAAAAAAAGTTCTGGTAATTTTTAATGACATTTCATAGTACTAGCTTAATAGGTTTGATAAAAAATCGTCTTCTAATTATTATTGAAATACCTAATAACCTTGTAGCGTCACTGAGCACCGAACATTAACTAATTATAACTGAAATTAAGTAAGCTTATGTGTTCTTTATTCGGTTCATACCTAAAATATCAACATTTATCACCCAAACATGTATTTTATTTATTGTTTGTTGTAATGTCCATTTACATCACAAATGTCTACAAATACTAATGTCACTTTCATAATCAGCCTTGTCGCAGTTGTAGCGAAAAATAAAAATTGCAAGCGCAATACACATTTATTATTGCTAGAGCGTACTTATTTTTACAAAACCTCGGCAACTATACGATAAAAATTACATACCATTAATATATTATAACGGTATTGCGAGATACATTAACATTTGTCTGTAATTTGATTTAATGTAGTGAATTAATATAGTACCTAGATGTAGATACGTACTTATATATTATGTAGTTACGGTCAGAAGCTGGAAACTGAATTCCTGGATACTTTATAAGTTTAAAAAACAGCGTTTGAGCGTACGGGTTATTTTATGTAGGTACATGTAGCTCTATGCAGTAGAAATACTAATAGGCCAGTCACTCTGAAGACATGCATAGTGATTCATTGTAAATAATGTCCCAGTATGCGACCTCTTTTTCCAACTGGAATCATACTAATTTTGAAAATGAGGTAAATTTTGCCATAACTCAGGTATCATACAAATTTGGCGGCGTCCGGGATGTACGTGACGTTGCAAAATATAAATACAGCTTAGAATAATTAACAAATTTGTAACACTCTTTCGAAACTTTTGCTTTATTTTGACCCTCTATTTAAAAAAAGTATCAGATCAAGTACGGCTAACCAGGGCAATGAAGGGGTTTATCAAGTACATCCTTATAATATTTATGTTTTTGTTTTTTTCTTTTAGTTTTTTTAAAATTTATTTTTTATCAAAATATTAAAATCTTTGTATTTAATAATTAAAATATACTGTTACGGAATCAGAAGCGATTGTGCACGATATACTGAAAATACCCTAGAAGATCTAGGGAAAAACTGCACAATCTGGCAACACCGCACCCGACGATGTGGCAACATCGCACCTGGGGGTGCCTAATATAACCCCCCGAAGGCGAAGTCTCAACCCTCTAGGACTTCAAATAACCGAGATACACCCCTGGCCCCATTTAGAATAGTTGCGGTATATGAACATATGGACCACCCCCTGTAGAAGCCTTATATACAAACTAGAATGGGATGAAATAAATGAGAATAATCTAGAATTAGATGGAACAAGTGAGAACGGTCTAGAATGGTATGGAATAATTGAGAAGCTCTTAGAACTCTCCAGAACATTGGAAATAGTATATAAGGGCCAGCCGATCGCGACATTAGTCGGTCTAGTTAAACGCTCTTAGAAACAAGTAATTAAAAGTGTTTTTTTTCACTGAGGGCCTATATTTTTTTAATATTGGTTGTTCCTTAATACCCCTAAAATTATTTATTTAGGGCAAAAGAACACCTTTTTGGGGCTATTGGGAACGATGGGGTACTAAGAAATATTGCTATTATCCGCGCCTAAGATTTTATGGGAAAATACGAACAGGCTGATTTCTGCGAGGTAGGAAATTACATTTCAGCGGTGTATCATTTCAGCGGTGTATTTGGTAAAACGAACGTAAAACGTTGGTAAAACGAGGAAACTGATAAACACGAGATAAGTGTCAATGCGGAAAATGATCAGAAATATAGCAACAGAGCCAAATCAAATAGAAAATAAACTTAAATATGAAGTCGAAGATTACTATTTGGTATATTATTCAGACTGGAAAATAGTGGCTGAAGAAGAAAATCAAAAAGTCAAATTAAAGTTCCTCAAAAGAATTGAAGAAACTTTTAAATGGCCAAATAGATGATATATAGATTTGATGTGGAAGGAATTTTTTTTGCCCCGTAAATGTATCTGGCAGTAACATTTTTACATTAGATATTGATGTTTTAATTGCAGAGGCCGACAAGAAATACAGGGATTTAATGCAAAAAGTTTATTTAAAATATAAATTATTCTTGATTAAATAATGTTTTATGTTCTTTATCTCGTTCTATTATGTTCTTATTTTAGATACAGGTACTTTATTGTTAAACTATGTTCTAAATGTTAATGCTTTTGTATACTGAAGAGAATAAAGTCTTTATTTAAATGTAACTCGTCTTATTTACATTTATTAAAATATAAATGTTACCCATGTATACAGAATGATAAAGGACATTTTTCCTATTGCCCCAAACAAGATCAATGCATTTTAGGTGGATGATTCCTATTTACCCCCGTTTTGTGGGATGAATAGGAACAAGAACCTATCAAAAAATTACCCATTTTGCAAACATCTAATACCAATTCAAACATTTTATATACTGTATTCAATATGTACTATTATAATATGTGTACCCTGATTTTTTTTCAATTTACAGACTAAAACTGGTGGCATGCGAAAGTTAAAATTTCAAAATAGTATAAGTATCTAATAACGCTGGTTGCCCCTATAAAATTTATTTCCGTTGTCTAATTACCCTGGTTGTCCCTATAAAACTTATTTCCCTTGTCTAATTTTATGCAAATTGATATGCAGGCTGGAAACATTATTTTAAACGTCATAATTTGCAAAACTTTTGCAATTTTTTTTCGAAAAGTTATGGAGTTAAGTTAGCAAAATTTACTTAATTGTCAAAATTAGTGTGATTCCAGTTAGAAGAAGGGGTTGCAACCTTGGGATATTATTTACAATGAATCACTTGACATGTTTTTCAGTTTACACCACTTTTACAATTTTTGGTTATGTAATAATAATTGTTTTTTTTTAAATTTTTATATCGTTCCGGACCTTAAAATGGGCTGCAAAATCAGATTTAGTTTTACTAGTTTTAGTAATATATTTATCTCCAACCTTGTCTTAAAATTGGGAAACTTTTGGGTTATAAATACCCTTTTTTGTCTTCAGTGACTGACCTAAGAACAAACCCAAGAACTATTATGGCTTGCTTCTAACCTTCGTTTTGTTTATTACTTTTCGGATTGAGAAGGTACCTAACCCCATAAAATTAATTAAAGAACCGCGTTTCTCGATATGGTTGTGGGTTTTACAATGAAACCGTCATACAATTCATAATCAGAAAGTCGAAATATTAGTGTCATTAGAGCATGGATATATTATTATATAATTTTTTATACCCCTATGTAACAACGGATAAGGTCCATAAATCTATGTAGACAAGAAAGAGATATATTAATCATATAAGTTATCCAGCCATAGCAAGATTGGTCATTGTCAACGGAATTAAGGTATACTTGGTGGGATTTTAAAACTATTTATTTGTATTATCCATTATTTATCTTGGTGTGATAAAAGTTAACAATTAAATCAATAATTTGCATGGATATTTATCTCTCCCATTGTATTTAAATAGCCACTCAAAAACAGATTTAAAAAATGTCATAAACTTTTATTAGGTATATTTATTTATCTACCTACTATCAGTGGCGTACCCTTTACACTCGGGTAGGCGACAGCCAAGGGGTTACAAAAAGGGAATATGGAGTGCGATAATTTAAAATTTTTCAAGGTCAAACGCTTAAAATGACGAAGCTTAAAACGCTTGAAGTTAGAACTGAATTCTGCTGTAATAATTCGTAAGTCTGTAATATCGAAAATGTTCTTATACGCCATGATTAAAAATGATAATTCCAAATCGTTCATAAATTTAACATAACCTTTTGCTCCATTTATGGACTCCGCCGCTGATAACTGGACGTCAATATTTTTAAAAAATTGTATTAAAAAACGTTTTGAATTTATTGAATCATAAAATGGCAAAATTCGCGAGCCACATTTAATATTGATTTTGACAAATAATTCCTGGTCTGCGACTCCAAAATTCTCGAGATACCGGTTTTGTGTCAAATTGAACCATAAATGATAAAAATCTCCTTCATCTGGATAAAACGAGATAAAACAAAAGAAATTGCTCCTTCGGCACACCTGTGACCAGGGTGGTGGAGTTTTCTATGAACATTAATCGATCGGGCAGCTTACAAGATTCCGCAGTTCCTTTTATGTGACAGAATGTGATAAATGCCAATTATCTCATTCATTTTCAGTGACATAAGAGGCCCATTACCGCGCCGATAGCAGAAAATTCCACACAGAAATTAATTAGCGGAAAATGCTTGAGTTTTAGATGCATTAGAGATAGAAACATTACCCTTAAAAGAACATAATAATAATTGTAATGTAATTAATAAGATTATAGACAACAGTAGCCCTAGATTGGAGCCGTGTGGCACTCCAGATTTGTATTGTACCTACTGAATGAACTGATATGTATAGCCACTGTATATGTTGCACAAATTCCTCCTATAATTTAGCTATACCTTGAAAAGGGATATATACTGGAACTATATACTTACTGGAATCATATACATAAACACATTCTTTCTAAAATTACTGGAACTGTTACTCTCAAACTCAAATTCGGTATAATTGAATTTTGAGAAAAAATTGCAACCTATTTAAATTTAAAAAAAATATGTTAAGGGGAATTTTATAAAATATCTACAAATAACGATTTATTTATTATATTTTTGTTTCAGTCATGCCAGTTATGGTGTTCACATATATCAACCGCCGCATGTACGATATCCATGGCGGCGGGAATTGGAAATTTGTATAGACTGCCCCAAACGACTCTCATCAGAGGGGGAGTGCCGTTTTTTATTGTATATGTAGTACTTACAATATTCATAGGCTTGCCATTATTATTTCTGGAATTAGGCATAGGACAATTAGCTCAGGAAGGGTTTATCAAATCGTGGCGAGCCGTACCTTTCTTTAGAGGTAAGCAGTTAAGGTTTCTAGATGTCTTAGAGTAAATTTAGTCTTGATAATGCGTCCATATAAATATACAGGGTGTTTCTTAATTAATGCGAAAGATTTTAGAGATGGATTTTCAGTAAAAATTAAGGGGTAAAAATTAAGGGCTTTCGTATAATTTTTTTTGTAACAATCTGTACAAAAAATCCCTTGTAACAATCTGTGAGAAAAATAAAAACAATTTGTGACAAAAATAATCACAAACTGTCATTTTTAAGTGCAAGTTGTGGAGAAAATAAAAACAGTTTTTTTGCCCCAACTTTACAGGGCTATCACTTGAACTTATATATATAATAATATATATATATATATATTATATACTTATATAATATATATATATATATATATATATATATATATATATATATATATATATATATATATATATATATATATATATATATATATATATATATATATATATATATATATATATATATATATTATTTAGAAACACCCTGTATAATGTATAATAGATAGAATATCGCTTTGTTTGACCGCAAGATGGCCAGAAAGTTCGTAAAAAAAATTATTTGTAAATAACGAATACTTGTTAATCGATTTGGATTATTTTTAGGGTGTACACTTTTACTCTCCATCAACACGTTTTGGTGTTATACAGAGTATTTTTTATAACTTACAGCTCCTAGAAAATTGATGTATGCTGATAATATCCGTTCATAACTTTTTTCCTTTTATTTTAATAATGTCAACAATTTTTTATTTGATAGGTGACATCATGTGGAAGTTTTTAGATCTGTTATAGAATTTTGTTTAAGACATCGGTTTAGATACAAAAAATATTTTTTAAATGTCTACATTATCTGGCCACCCATATTACAATACTTAACAAAGTCTTAGTGGGCACTGATTTTGTAGTTGGCCCTGCACAAAAATTCCACTGCTGTCAAGTTTGTATTTAAAATCCTCGAAGGGAATATTCTTTGTTAATAATGATAATATTAATTATGATCTAGTGGCAAATGCGTTTAATAATAAAACCAAAACAAGCGGAAACATATTTTATGTAGTTCAGATGTTCTCCCAAATATGTTTTGTTCTCCTCTTTTATGAATAATGTATCCATGTAATAATGTATTTTTATGTATAACAAAATGTACAAAAAATACCGTTTGTCCTTCTATGATTTTAAAAGATGAGCTTTTGTGGTCTGGCACCCCTGCAGATTTTAAAGTGCGTTGCACTGATTTTGAAGTTTACTATGATTTCAGTTTGATTTTTACGTCATTGTTGCTGGCAATTCTTGATTATTATGTGCCCCACTTTATGTAATTTTTCGATATGGCAGATAGATACACATACGAAGAATTAAAGTTAAGTACAATGTGATTAGTAATATTGAAACAATTAATAACAACAATCAAACACAATAAAGGATGCTGGAGATAACAATAACGAAGTTGATGATATTGAATTTAATACAACTTATTTAAAAAATATTTTTTGTAGCTAAACCGCTAATTTAATCAAAATTCTATAAGAGATATAAAAACCTCAAAATGGTATCACCTATCAAATAAAAAATACGTGTCATTATTGCACGAAAGGGAAAAAAGTTATGATGAACAGATATTATCACCGTACCTCAATTTTCTAGGAGTTGTAAGTTTTATAAACACTCTATATAACACCAACATGTGTCGATGGATAGCAAAAGTCCACACCCCAAAAACAATCAAAATCGATAAATAACTATTCGAGTTACTTACAATATATTTTTTTTACGAACTTTGAGGCCATCTAGCGGCCAAACAAAGCGATTTAGGATACCGGTGAATTAGTATTATTCTATCTCCAATGATCAATTTTGGGTCCCTGACTGATCAATATGTAAGTGTCCTGACCTAACAGTTCTATAAATGTATTAGTTGTAACCTGTCCATATGTAAGATGGCACAGGTCATTCATGGTATGATTATATCTCTACAAGTAATCTAAATATAACAGAAATACCTTATACCTCCTACCTTTCACTTGACTAGTATAGTACATTTTCTAACTTTTATATTTCCAAACTTAGTATAAACAATTTAGATCATTCTTACTCTCTACAAGACAAATAAATGCTATATTTTCACTCTTTAGAGTCTCATTTTAGACCTAAATATATCCAGTTCCTTATTTTGCTTTAAATATTTATATACAAAATACTATAATATAGAAATAGATAAAATGATGTTAATTAGTTAGTATCAGAGATGTAAAATCGTAATTTACCCCGTAAATTACGCAATTGTTTACCGTAATTCACCCTTTTTTATTACCGTAAATTACGTCATAAATTAATAAAGGCACATTTTACTTATTTTTTTGTATATTTTAAAATCGTAATATGTATACTCTTTTTTAATTATCAATAATATATTAAGCACTAATTCCTGAATTTTGTATAATTTTGTATATTCACACATTTATTATGTTAATTTTCTTAAAAAATTACAAAAAAAAATACCTGATAATTTACAAAAAGTTTAATTACCTATTTATTTACAAAAAATAAATGCATTACCTGGTAATTTACCAAAAAAATTAATTACCCGGTAATTTGCCAAATAGAAAAATTACCAGAGCATTTATTTCGAAAAAAAATATTGCTAAATTATCAAAAAAATAAATTACGATAATTTTACATCACTGGTTAGTATACAACACATATTTTCAGGGATTGGATATGTTAAATTATTTGCTGGATGTATGCTCAGTATTTACTATCCATTGTATATGGGCCTAGCCCTTTATTACCTAATATGGATTTTGAAAACGCCATTTCCCTTTCAAGAGTGCTCCGCTGGCGTCAAGATAACGGAGGTATGTTTAATAAATTTCTATAATATAGTATATAGTAGAAATCTTGGAAAATGTTTGTCCAAAACATATGTACCTATCTGAGACTTTCATTTAACTGTTTTAGGGTGGATACTCCATATATGGGAAGAATGGCCAACAATGCCTAAGGTATACTTGCAATACGTATGGTATTTTCATTTACTGATAATTCATACCCGTTATCAGACGGTAAATCTCTTGGATAGCTGTCAGGAAGTTTATCAGAAGATGAAAAACCACCTTTTATATTTATAAGATTTATAAGGTTACGTATATTTATATATTTCAGGAATACATTTTTAAAATCTCCCTTTGACGATCCATATTGGTATGGCATTTATGCCGGTATAATGTTAGGCATATGGATTGTTATAACGTTATTGTAAGTATTAAAAATACCTCCATTATAACGAAATATTTATTTTGATTGAAAGTATTGAATTATTTTAGATGTATAAAGAAAACAGGGAACTACATTAAATCATTGATAATACTTCTATTTCCAACTATGACGTGCTACATAATGCTTATGGTAAAATCTATATTACAAGAAGAAGAATGGGGAAGTCTGGAGAAGTTTTTCTCCGATATCGACTGGAAATCCTTAACCAGTGCAAATGTAAGGCTTAAAAAGTTAATGTTTGATTACACAGTTGTAGGTCTACGTAATAATGAGACAGTTTTTTGAATTAAAATATTGTTTGCGGTAATGCTGAGGTAGTACAATAAAGTTATTATTTATGTTTTTAATTAAAACATTAATACCACAGATATAAAAGGAATTATATATATTATTATATAGCACAATTGCAAAAAATATAATTTAGTTATTAAGCCAAAACCCGTGCTGATTATCTAGAGTCCATACCATCAATGTTGGCGTGCACCTGATCAGCGACTGCACGAAGCAAAGACATGCGAATTACGTTTTGGTGCGTTTTATTTGCCTATTTATTTTATGAAAATATTTTCTTTATCAGAAAATTTAACTAGTCATTCTGAAAAAGCATTCTAAAAAAATTATTGAGTTATTATGAAATTAAAGGTTGTGGATAAAATTTATAAACTGCCTAATACTTTGTATAATTTCAATAAAACTTGTGGTTGTCATGTTTACTTGGTTGCTATGGATATTTTATGAGGATATTTGTTTCACGTGTATCCAATTGGGCTGTTTCCATAGAAACCATCACTTTCCCTGTCTACGCAGGAAAAGTTCACTTTCCCTGGCGAGGTAGTAAAAGTGATACTACATGCTTAGTAACTGTCAGCAAAAAATCAATGTCTTGGCGTCTGGAGAAAAAAAATATTTTCAATTTTCCATTTTATAAAAAAACCATGTCCATTTTGTAATAATTAAGTATTACATTCACTTTTAGATACTGCCTATGTACGTATGTATACCCAATATTATGGTTTATATAAACATACTACATCACTTTTATTGTATATTCATTTAACTTCTAAATTCCGGAAATGAAAAAAGTATCATATAATCAATGTTTCTGTGCAATTACTCTTGTAAAAGTTTGCAATACATTTCCAAGATATTTTTTTGTATGCTAGTCTCTTAACTTCACAGGGTGTTACAAAATTTAATGGAAAAAACACGTCACAATTGTTACACCCTGTAACGAATAAAACAAAATTTCTTTCATAAATTCATTCTTGAATAAAGAGGCTATCATACAAGAAAAATAATTGAAATCGGACAAGAGGTCTAGACAAAAATTAACCTCAAATATATTCAAATTATTTTAGGTTTGGTACTATGCCTGCATTCAGGTATTTTTTTCGACCAATGTGGGATTTGGGCCATTTATTACTAACGCTGGAATAATGTATAATAAAGTTAGTCCTTTATGGTGAGTTACTAAGTTGTATTTTTGTCTTACTTGTATATCAGCTATCTTCATCAAAATAACTCAGTTATGCATTTGTTTTTATATGGGTTTATTTTTTAGGACAGCGTTAGGGTACATTACGATAAATGTTCTACTTGGATCAGGATCAATTATCATAACTCAAATCATTACGGGGAACACTAACACAACAGCGAGTGGTGGAGATATAGCAGAGTTACATCTAATGACTCTGATATATGAAATTGGTCAGAACAGTGCGAAATCTGATATTAAATATTGGGTTATCCTTGCATATTTAGTCATCATTTTAGCAGGTTTTATAAATATGGTAATTATTATTCTTAGTGTTTCTTTTATTAAACATTCGCTATGCAGCATAATAAGTATTTTGCATTTTTAGGCAACTCTTACATACACAATACTTAAAGCAGTATCTACCCTGAGAATTAACAGACTCAAATGGTGGCAGTTGAGTCTAATATTGAGTTTCTTAGGGTATATTTTGGGATGTTTCGTGCTACTTCAGCCGGACTTTGATATTGTACATTTGCTCGACCATTACATCGTGGGAAACTTAATTCTGATAACCGTTATAATAGAAGTATTTGCTTTAATAATATTTTATGGTAAGTTACAGCTATAAACGATATTCATCATTATTTCCATAGATAAGTAATATTTTCCATATTTATTTTATGCCTTATTAAGTCTAAAACAATCTTTATTACCAAAAAACCAGTGACTAAGGACTGTAATTTTTTCAATTTTGAAGAGATGTCCAACAAAATGAATTCGATGGCACTGATTTTACATGAATTTAAAAAAAAAGTATACCGTAGGACCAATAGGAGCCAGGATATGAGACATTCAGTTTTTAACGCGTAGCAGCCGTTCTAATTAACTTATACATTCGAAACTTGGCTTGTTAAGTAAAAACCTTAAGCTATACACTGTTTTTTTTTATAACGAATCGAGCGTTCTTTTTGTGAAGAAATTGTTGTCTAATATAGGACGTAACATGCGGCCACGTGGTCGTTCAGCTGCCTGTCAGCCGATAATGCTGCTTATTTTACGCTCAATTAAGGGTATAAACTACAATTTTGCATTTTAACATGGAAATATGCAGATTTTCTTCTTCTTTTATATCCTCTAAATTACATTTATTTACCACATTATAAAAGGGCTTTTATAGATCTTTGACTGCTAAGATTGTAGGAACTATAAAAGAACTTTTATGTACATTACAGCTGATACTAAATGGCAATTTTTTAGGTACTGAAAGAATAAAATCCGACTTTGAGTTTATGCTTGGGCACATTTTATCGAAAGCCTGGCTTCTATTGTGGTGGTTTTTACCGTTACTGCTAACTGCAATATTTGCATGGGGAATGATAACGCTGTCATTAGAAGGAATTTATAGAGATGATCCCGCATGGTTATATGGAATTGGATGGGGAGTCGTATTAACAGCTTTTCTATTCATATTTATAATAGGATTTTGTATTGTTTTGAAGCAAGACGGATATACCTTAAACGATGTAAGTCTATTTTTAAGAAATTAATATATCCGGTGCAACTGTTTAGATATTTTACACCTATTTGTGTTCTAGAAAATTAAACAATCTTTTAAACCTTCCAATAACTGGGGCCCAAAAGATCCTATGTCAAGGCATACATGGATTCAATGGAATAGCAAAGCCCAGCACGGTGAAAGGGACTTTACTTTAAAGAGAAAGGGGACGAGAGACTACACTCGATCGATAAAGAAAAGTGCTAAAAAAGCGGCAAGTGACCTATCTACCTCTGTAGCAGGAGTCTACGTACAGAACAATAACAAAAACATTCCCAATGGTAATGGCACTAATAGTTACATAGAGCTGTATAATTTACCCGATGATCAAAATTCCCTACAAAGAACAAAAGAGCATAATTACACAAGAAATCCGCTAAGAGTGACATCTCTAATTGATTCATTTGGTTCCGACTTTTCTTATAAACCAAGACCAAGGTCAGTCCCTCTTAATTCTGTTACAGAGAATGCTAATGCATTAGCGCTTAATCGCACAAATTCCTCTGGACTATTACCAGAGAGTTCAAGTTACGAGGAATATGGGACTTTCAGGAAGGGTCCGTATATTATAAATAACGGTAACATGGAACATGTTTGCTACAGAAAATATAGTGAGAGTGAAGACGCTACTGAGTTATAAGTGACTGTTGATACTGTTATACAATTTATACAAAGTTATTTATTTAAATATTTATTTTAAATAAAGTGACTGTTATTTTTAATGTGTGCTTATATGTATTATTAACCCTAATCTATCAGCAGCACCTACTGCGCTATTTGTGTCCTACCGCAGCACATGCTTCAACTACACCAAAATAATGCATTTCATTGAGGACACCTAAACCATATGATATAGTTGATTCCCATTACGTTTTACAGAAAAGTTGTGCTAATGAAAGTTGTAGGTATTAAAAAGACCTTTAACATAATTTTTTTAGCATTAAAATCGTTAGATAAATAATTGAGATAATGGCGATATTATTTTTCAAATTTCGCAGCCTAGGTATACAAATAATTATTTTGAGGTGTATCACTTTTCTATGAAAGAAGGAGCGATATGTTATCAGGTAGGGTGTAGGATCCGATACATTGTCTTGGACTATGAGCAAGTAGATATGATTACCAAAATTTTATTTACAAACATATAAAAACAAAGTTTGAAATTGTTTAAGACATAGTAACAATCGGTTTCAAATTTTATACTAAATTATATAATTTATTTATATCGATTACCTGTGTGAAAATGGTAATATCCTTCGTCAAATAATACATTTCATCACCAACAAAATCAGAAGGATGTCAGATGAATATAATATGTAGGTATACATCATTAGGTCTCAGTGCACCGTCGGGTCTTCAGTACTATAACACTCAGTCCATGCTTTTGCATTTACTTGTTTCAGAATTGTTTTTAAAGTATGGCCAGGACCACATTCAAATGTCCGAGGAAAATATTGATCTTGATCTCTTTCGTATACTGAATGTAGTAACTGCTCCCATTTGATAGGCTTTACAATCTGCAAACAGATGCAGTATTGAATATGCTCACAATGATTATATTTGTGGAGATAAATAAGCAGGTGTTTCGTTGGCACCATGGCAAAATGAAATAGCGTCTGTACTAAACTCCTCTATTCTAACGCTCATATTTTTAAGCAAGGATTTCTAACAAAAAAATTATAAAGTGTTTTTTTACATATTATTACAAAAATCCCACGGCAACCGAAATTCATTTGCTTTTTTATGATGCCCGTATTTACGGCACACTATATCTACACTTGATCTTATTAACATACCTGCTTTGGTAGTTGTCTTCTGATGTGTTCAGCATCTCTATATTTTTTCCCATCAACATTTGAGTATACACTAACCACTGGATCGTTGATTTCCGATTTACTTAAAGCTTTTGCAAATGGTGCTACAGCAGAGGCCATTAAACTAGAATGAAACGCTCCACCCACGGGCAACTTCTTCACTCTACGAAGCATAAATTCTTTGTAATTATTCTCTAAAAATTGTAATGCCTAAAATAAAATCAAAATACAATTGACATATCCCATGCAAAATCTTAATTTTATTACCGATTCGCTACCTGACACTACTTTACAGTGCGGATATAAGTAATTAGCTATTTTGCATTCTGGATATTCATCTCCTTTATCTATGGCCCACTCTTTTGCTTTTAGACACGCATAATTTAATTTACTATCTGGACCATATATAACAGTAACCATTCCTCCTTTGAATGTCTGGCTTGCCAACTGCATTGCTTTTGCTCTTATATTTACTAACTGAAGTGCTAGAAGAATCAATATGTTATCCCTAGTTTACAACATATGACATTTCCTCAGAGAACAGGCCAGAAATGCCAACAATGCTTCTGAGAATAATTATTAGTTTATGTTTGGTAGGTATGCTTATACACAAGCCATTTTGTTGTAACAAACCGAAACGTTCTGCAATTTATCGGCCTGGCCCTTTCTCTATGAGGTGGCGTACCTAACTAATTTTGTTAAACTGAAATTAATAATAAACATGAATTGAATAATTGGTAATGCAAACCTCTTTCAAAGCCCAAAGCGCCAGCAAACACCAAAGCTGTAATTTCGCCAAGGCTAAATCCCGCAGTAGCGGCGCAGTTTGCTATAGCATTAGGTCTCTCTTCCTTGAGTTTCTCAATAGCCGCGAGCGAGCAAACCATTACTGCAGGCTGACAATATTCCGTTTGATCCAACTTTTGCTTGGGACCCTCTAAACATAATTTTAGTAAATCATACTGTAAAATATAGTTTGCCAATTCAAATAAATCTTTAGCCATGGGATATTCTAGTAAATCTTTCGCCATTCCAACATACTGGGTGCCTTGGCCAGGAAATAATATAATGGAACTATCTCTTGGATCGTGCTTAGGGGCTCTGTAAAAATCTCCTTGTTTTCTGATTTTTGTACCTTGCGGGTAAGGTAAAGTGGCCCATTGCTGGTCAGGATATTCAGTTTTTATATCTCTAAATGATGCAGAGTCATCTAATAATTTCTTTAAAGGCGATACATCTTCCGACTTATCATTAACGTAGAATCTTTTAACAAAATCGAAGTAATTTAGTCTATGTATTAAAGCACATTTGGAATATTTATTGTGTAACACTGTATCCCAAACATGATTCTTTGTAAGTTTAATCATATCTAGGTCGTAGAAATATAGCTGATAACTTTAGCACATTATTATTATGAACAACTAATTAAATTTTTACAATAATGCAAAAGCACAACACGAAATCAAAAGTTAGGTTAGTCGGTCATTCGTTCAGATCAGATCACAAAACACGCACCAGAACCACAGAAGATTACAAAGTACAGAATTTTCGACGTTAGGTTAGACTGTGGTAGACTACCAAGGATACCACCAATCAGCTCGTGTATGGTAAGCGTGATACCAGTTTGCTAACTCTGTTACCTGGTTTGTGGTTCTACAGCTTGTAGATGTTCTGTGATTTTGTTTTCTTAGGTTATGTTGTTTGTTGTTGTTTTGTGGAATATATGGTTATGTTGATCAGAGCAAGATGATAACTTATAACTTGAACTGAAAAATTGATAAATTAAAAAAAGATACCTACCTACCTAAATAACGAAAAATTAAATAGATAATTCTATCAGTAAAGTGAAAGGTGATAACTTGCACATAGTCTTGGTTGTCTCGGATAGCAATAAAGTATTAAAAGAGTACTCTGTTGTAAAATTATTTAAAACTATGGCGAAAAATTTGAATGCAAGTTTAAATTCGTTACATCCATATGAAGATGATTTATTTTACTTTGAATCAGACCATTTGGCTCTAAAAGGGAATAAGGATTATTGTGAAGTTCTTAAAACACTTGTTGTGCTTTCTGCTCAACGCGAGAAAGCAATAAAGGTAGGCTTTATTTTCATTTATAACTTATAACCGAATAATTTGCATTAGGTCCTATATTTTGCTTGTAGGATTTTAATACAGTTGTGAAAATAAAAAAACATGCCTTGGAACACCCCTTTGATATTTTGGAAAAAATCCAAAATGGAGATGACTTGGGTGTACCAGCAATGAATACATTACCAAAGGTAAGTTAGAAAAGTTTACAGAAACAAGTTAAGTATTTTAAACAATGAAAAAATATCTTAAAAAACGCGTTAGCCAACGTCCCATCCCATGCCTAGTATTATTGTGGGAAAGGTAAATGCCATTTAGCATTTGCTGTTTTTTACTTTGACTGACAATATTAATATTACTGACCGTGAAAATGACAAATTATTAAGGTGACCTTGCCTCGGTTTAGAAAATAATCTGTTTGCGAATACTTTCCATATTGGTATTAGAAATAATTTACAACACAGCGAAATTGTAGAGTAAGTATTTAATAATCTTGTCTTTTAGATCCCTACCATTAACTTTAATAAATATGATATAAAGGTACCGGAACAAGAATTAAAACTGATATATTCAGAGGCATTCAGTAACAAACCCGAAGAAGATACTCTAAATATGAAGCAAAATACCACTAATAATAGTAACGTAAGACGCAACAACAATTCCGTACTTTTTGGAAAAACAACACATACAAAATACGAATCTATTTTAGGTTTGGACCCCTGAAGAACAAAAAAGGCTAGAAGAATTACTAGATGTTTATCCTCCGGAACCAGTTGAGATGAGAAGGTTTCAAAAAATAGCTCGTGCCTTAGGTAAAAAGTAAATCATAAATATAAATTGAATGAATCATATTACAATATATTTATTCTTTGTTTTAAGTTATATTACTATATTTTAGGCAATAGAACAGTTCAACAAGTCTCAAGTAGAGTACAAAAATATTTTCTGAAATTGTATAGAGCTGGCTTGCCAATTCCGGGAAGAATTCCGAAATCCTGTGAAAAGTACAAGGTAGGTCATTCATGGATATGTAACACGTTTTAGGTTAGGTGGTATATACCCACGTTGATTAAAGGTGTCAAAATGAACACACTTATTCAATCGTTCCAATCGAATTAATCCTTTGTTTTCAGAAATCTGGTATACATAAACACCAACGCCATAACCATTACCTATGGAAACCGACTACTTTTTTCCCCGAATTATATGTGCCTGTGATGATGAATGAACTGGATAATATACCAGGGCCAGGTATGTCGTCACCATCAACCTCAACATCTGGTTCATCAAATTATCTGTTACCCATGGAATATCAAAATTCCAATGCTCCAATGACCAAAACAAAAGCAGAACTACAGTTGGATTTATTAAGGAGAATCAGATTAGAGAAAGTTAAGGAGCAGGATGGACATGAAAATGTATTTAGGCATCACGGATACAGGGTATGTGGGAATCTTATTATATTTGCCTGTAAAATTACCTGTCACCTGTAAAAACTAAAAAATAAATATCAGTTTTAAATATTCAAGATTCTGACAATGTTCGAACATCAAGTGAGGTGACTTGTGTCAGTTTTTTGTTTATTCACTAGAACTCCTATACCAATCAAACAAAATGTCAGAAATTTTCAGGCAACTTAATCTTAATATGTGGAACCATGGTGATTTACCATATAAGTATCTCACATTATCACAACTATGATGGTTTGTTAGTTAAAATGATATTTGTTTTAGTGTGATTATTGTGACCTAGACCCTATTATTGGATCTCGATGGCATTGTACGACATGTACTGATTCAGTGGATTATTGTACGGACTGTGTTTTGTCCCAAATGTACTCGGATAGCTCCCACCCGTTGCATCATATATTAGCGATATTTCATAATGATACGGAAACACCTGCCTTGCCTATAAGTGATTCAGATTCCGGTGATGAGAGTAACATTGCAAAGAACTATGATAGCGACTCAAATTCTACCGGTGAATTTGATAGCAATAATTTGGAAAATTTCTCGCAATATCCAGCAGGCGGTTATGATACAAAAGTAGATGATGTCAGTGAATATGACTGCAATAATGTTTTAGAAGATTTAGTGGAAAGTGCCGGGTCTAGAAATAATAGTACATCGGATTTAAACAGTTATGACCTTTGAGATATTAAAGGAAGACGCAGTTTTAAATACAATATTCGTACATAGTGAAACACATTTCTCCATTCTATAAGGTAACACGAATTGAAAGTCTTGCTGGATCTGTATTTAGTTTATATAGTTTACATAATATATCAAGAATTTTATTTAGCTTTAAAAATTGACTTGAATATAAAAGGTAAGGGGACATAAAAAGGTAAGTTTCCACCAAATTTAAAAAAAAGATTTTTTTTTGGTAAAAGAAAAATAAAAAACCAAAAACTTGGTTAATTGAATTTTTCACATAAATTTTGAGGTTATGTGAAAAAAAGTGTAAACACAAACGTTGTAGATCTTTTTATTACCTACAACTTTGTCATTTAACTTTTTTCCATAATTTGTAGTTTTGCCGGAAATCGAGATAAACCGTTTTTTACCCTTAAAAACTCACCCCCTCCGCTTCCCGACCTCAGATCGCCCGTGAATTATTTTTCCTTTCATTTTGTTATATTCTCTTCCTTTTCCAATGGGTTTCATCCTACTATTATTTTTTTTTTCAAAAATTATCGACCCTGGTCTACTATGGTTATTTCCAATTGGCAATTAAGATACACAAAGGAAAGTATTAGGTATTTGAGAGTAGGTATGTGTGGTGTGAGGTATTGTTGAGGTACCTAATGTACTTACGATTAAGTTAACTTTAAAATTAAAAAGTAAAACACAGTAATAATTAAACATATAATTAATTATTACGATGAGGCAGCGTTATAATGTACCTAGATATATGAGACTTGAATTACGCTTTTGATTATTCCAGAAAACACTAGTTTTTATTACAAAAAGATTAAATATGACCTTCAGCTAGTTTCAAAGCATAAAATACCAGAAAATGTCTATGAAAATCCATATTAAATCCTTTAAAGGATATAATAATTAAAATTTGGACGGTGTAGCCTAGGCAAGTATATAATATATTACAGAAGATAAATAAATCACAATACTTCTACATTCCTCTCCTCATGTCACTACACTGAGCGCCGTATTCTCCATGCGGGAGCAAAAAGAAAACTTTGGTTATGTTAATTAGACAAAATTCAGAATGCAAAAGGTATCATAGCCTGGAGCGCATCTGATTTTTATAGTCGCATCCTTCCTACATCAGTTAGATGATGCCACGTGAATGTTAGCATGGGCTTTGTTTAAAATATGATTGATTTACTAAAACGGTGTACATTTCCATTACATTATCAAGATGAATTTTATTTAGCTGTAAAAATTCACTAGATATGCAAACTTATCTGTAAAATATGCATAAAAAAATTGCTATATTTATATTTAATTTAGGTTTAAATTAAAGCCCCTGGTGCAAAAAACACAGGTGTAACATAACGGAAAGTCAATCATGAAGGACTGTTGTCTGAAAAATATTTTGCCCTATAAACATTTTTATTAATGTCTTTATTTCCAAGATACAGGGCATTAAACTTGTAGTAGCTTGGTCACGCATTTCGATATAACCGTTGGTTCTTTATAATTTCTTACTCAACATTATAAGTAGATGAAGACTGAAATAGAATAGCCAAAAAAATTTAGGTTCTATCTTTTATTACCCTTGGTTCTGTGATCTAGTTGAAGATATTAGATATTAGAAGATATTGAAGATATATTTGTTACTCAGTAGTAGAGTAGATACAGTCGTGGTCACTAACATGTTTCCAACCCGCATAGCTAAACGACAATATCAGATAGTCATGCAATAGGACAAATGTTAATGAGAATTAAATGGAGATTATACAACTTTTGCATCATTTAAGCAAATGTAGCTCTTACAGTTTTCGTGAACCCTATTAAATAATACGAAATGTCAGTGGTAAAAAATATAATTACACACATTAGAAAAAAGTTACAATATAAATAACATAGTATGTATCACGTATTTTCTATATCTTGTACATTCCCTGCATTTTCCACCATTTCTAAGTTTTCCGAAGGCACTACCTCAAATAATACTTGGACAAAGTAACTTATACTATCTAAAATAAAATACAGGATTTTAATAAATATTGTAGATTGTAAAATGTAATAATTTATATGTTCTGACTAAAACTACGGCTCTGAGGACACAGTTATTTAAACCTTTCGCTCATGAACTAGCTGATCAACAGTGCCTACAGCTAATCCGGTATATATGACTTACCGCGGCTTTATATGTTTAGGCAATTTGCCTAATATAAAAATTTATTTAAATTAGTGTTTTGCAGAGCAAAAGGGTGAACATAAATAAAGTGAGTGGGAACTGATTAAATATCAAGAAACAACGTAGATTACCTAATGGCAATAGCTACTAAAAACTATGACGAAAATGGGCCTTTTCATTAATTTTTTTATTGTTTTATGTGATAGTATTTAATAAAAAAATCTTGCGCCGAATTGTTTTATTTATTTCTTTGAGCACAGTTTCTATTAAAAAAATCTGTACTTCCTCTAGAAAATCCTGGCTCCATTTTCTTACAATCACGTACAGAAACAAAAGCAAAACATAATTCGTAGAAGAGCACACAGAACATAACGACTAAATTAAGCATAAACAACTACAGCTGTGGTCATGGGCTATTTAGGCGTAATGACAAATATTGCTGCCAACTTAATTCCAGGCTGTGTGACATCACTCCGCTCAAGATCAAGTGAATGTTCAAATTGCTATGATAAATATTTATTTTTTTATTAAATACTGTGAGGTTTATATTCGAAATAAAGTCGCACGAGGTGAATATCTCAGTTAGCTTTCAAATAAACATTTATTTTGAGATTTCAAAATCTAGTGAAAATGCCCATTGTCACTACTTACCCATAACTTTCTTAGGTCTTCTACTTCTGTAAACAAACCAGTAGTAAATAAGGACCCCTAATAGTATAAATCCTAAAGCTATTAAATACTTCGGTGTTGGATGCATTACTATCGGAATGACGCTTAAATATACGGAAATGGCCAATATCAATATTGGTACCACAATTGGAACCTATAATATTTTTTGTAAAATTATTTATTGTTTATATCGATAACTATCTGTTATAATTGTTTTAAAATATGTTTACCTTGTATGGACGTTGCACATCTTTCATAGTTCTTCTTAAAATCAAAAGTGACACCATGGCTAGCCCGTAAAATATCCATATCAAGAAACTAGCAAATTCAATCAACTGGGCTATGTTTCCTAGTACAATAAATATAAATGCGACAAATCCTTGTAATATGACTGCTGGAGATGGCGTTAACTTTTTGTGATGAACGTAAGATAGGCTTTCCAGCATAAGACCATCTTGTCCAGCTACGTAACATAACCTAAAGATTAATAGATACTGATATACTACAATTCCAAGATTACCTCCAAAATAATAAACGCGTAGGATTTTTATAAATGAAAATGAGATGACACTAATAATTATTATGCACATACAAGTTTTGTGCAGAAATTAGTTGCACAATAAATAATCTTAAAACCATAAATAATAATCATAAATTGAACCATAAAAAAATTGGATTATATTTTGCAATTTGGTGAACAAACATGCAGTACGACTTCATCATGTAAACTCAGCAGCCTGAACAATGCCGTTATGAAAAGAAGATTCAAAAGGATCGAGACCTAAAGTGCCTATTTATTGTGTTGGGTAATGTGCAAGAGCAAGATCTAAGTAAACTAGTAAACTTAGATGACCCTTATTTGTTAATTAAGCAAAGTATACCGGTCTTTAAAATGGGTTCAATTTTAATCCCGGTTTGTCAAAGATATTTGAATGTCATGAAAAACCAACCAAAGAATTTGTATATTCTTTGAAAGTAACAATTTATACACATCAAGTCAGTTTGGTTTTCGGTTAGAAAAATCAGCCTGAATTTAATTACTACCTTGTCTTAAAGAAAACAAAACATTTTACATCAAAACCACTTCGGAATGGGCTCATGGGGACAGCATGGAGTTCTTCAAGGCTCTATATTGGGGTCCCTATTATTTTTAATATTAAGTAATATTTGTAGTTTTAGATTCATTTAGAGACATTTTATTAGCCAGAAACTAGTTCTTCAATTTTGTTCAAATAGGATGAATTTATTTTTGGGAATGGAAGTTTTAATATCATTCATATATGATATTAAAACTTCCATTCCCAAAAATAAATTCATCCTATTTGAACAAAATTGAAGAACTAGTTTCTGGCTAATAAAATGTCTCTAAATGAATCTAAAACTACAAATATTACTTTTGGTCTCTTTAGACAATTTGGGGGCCGGGATAGGTCTGGTGCGGTTTTATTTAGAATCCAAGCTAAAGTTTGAGAGCCATGTCGATTAGATGCGCTGCAGAGAAGGGACCTGCGTGTTGTTGCTGGACTTCATTACAGGGAGGATGTAAAAATAAGCTATATTAAACTAAACATGCTCATTATACCATCTAGATTTGTTGTTGAGTGTCTGATTTGTTGTTGAGCATTTAAAAATTCTAATAACTATAGTTTGAATAGTGATCAGAATCAAACTAGAGCAGGGGGATATTAGAATTGATTATTTCAGAAAGGTCTAGACTATCAATAAATTATTATAGTCCTTTATTTTATAACAAAACCTCCGGCACATTATAAGACCATACAATTTAAAGCCTACAAAAAATAAAATAAAACATCTATTGACTTCACCTGCCTTTTACAGTATGGAGGAATTTTTACAGTGCAGATCATTGAACTAGTGGTGTTGATATTAGTTGATTTTAAATTGTTTGTTATGATGTATATTAATATTTGTTTTATATAAATTTATGCTGTACTTGGCATAAATTTACATATATTTTAGTGTTGCTGTGTATTTTTAAAACACAACAATGTAATGATAAATCTTATCAAAACATTATAATAAATCTAAATCTATGTAATCTAATTATCTAAGTTTTAAGTTGAGCAACAATTAATGGTTGATCTAAAAACCAGATTTAATATTTAAAATGTAAGCATTTAATACTAAAATAATTCAAATATATCAACAACGAAAGGAATCTCAAATTAACGAAAATATATCGATTATATTGTATCTAAACTGTTTAAGTAATACACATTTAAAAATAAGTACCATTTGTACTTTGATTTTACCTCGTGACTCCGAATTGTAGAGTTAGTGCACAACCGAAAGTACTTAGAGCAACACCTAGGGGGATTACAAATGAAAAGGATCCTAAGACCCGTTCTCCAAAAGTAACAGCTACAGCTTGTGCACTCACCATTTCATTTGTTGTTAGTACTGTCATGTATGCTATGTTCATGAACACATATAATACCGTTACTATTGGCACGGCTATGAATATACTCCTAGGAATGTTCCTAAAAAAAATATATTGAAATTATTTTTACAGAAGTATTTCAATGATAAGTCCTTAATAACTTTGGTAGTGTTTCTATTAAAAACAATCCAGGTTACATTGAGGGGAAATATTTTTTTGTTAAACTTGATCTTCTCTTTCTCCTCTGCCCCTTGAAAATGCAAACGAGTGAGACAACTGTCAAGTGGCACCTCATATGGAAGGTCCTTTTATTCCTATTTATTTCCAATTCAATCATAGAAATGTTTTTTTTTAAGTCAAGGGTATCAAGGGACTATTTAAACCAAAGACAAAATACAATTAAATGAAATCAGCTATGGGAAGGGAAACGACATAAATGAGTTGAAGCTAATTGTTTACGCAATCGATACTTACACTTCAGGCTTTATAATTTCTTCAGTTACAACCGTTACTGATGACCTAAAATATAACTATTTAATATTATCTATAGAGTTAAAATGATTATTTTGTTCACCAGCCATCATATGCCCAAAGACCACTGTAAAATGCAAGGGCTATATCTTTTGGTGACGTTGTTGTTCCCTCGAAGCCACGAAATAAGTTTCCTGTATTGCCTAAATTATGAAAGTGTATTTTTATAAAATAATTAACTAAATCTTAATTTAGTATCTAAAGGATAATACAAGATTTGTTTTGGCAGCCAGTTTGTAATAGATTTGGATTATATTGACCAATGAGAAACATATATTTTATCATGTGAGGTGAAATTTGCAATTATCCTTGGACTATAAAATCCTAAACTGTTTGAAACTCTCTGCTAAAACAAAGCTACAGATCGAAATTACTAAAGCTTAGTAACTGTCCGGTAGTGCTTCCATTACTTACGCGTCACTCTGAGGAAAGAACTAACATTCGTATACGGCGCGTGTGAGAAAACTTGTAAAATTCTAGTGTTTGGTGATAAGCCCAGATTTTAGACTGTTTGACGCAAATTTTGGACATTTAGTTTATTCTGCATAAATATTGTTGAAATACTGAATTGCGCGATTCCCGCTTCTTTCCTCCGAGTGACGCATATAGGTTGGCTGGTAACTTTGGACCAATAAGAGTGCAGCGGACAACGCGTCACTCGGAGGAAAGAAGCGGGAGTCGCGTAATATTCAGTATACCTACAACATTTATGCAGATGAGCCTACGTGCCCAAAACAATCTGTCAATTTGTTTGGACAGTTGGTACTATATATTATTTGAATAATTATCTTGGCAAGTGCCACTAGGAAAATTACTGGAATAGGGCTAAAACCCTTTGGAAGCGCCGGAGTACTATTGTATTGCAATCTCAGCTAAAGGATATTCAGCTTTATGTATAGCAAAACTGGTAAAATAAATAAAAGGATACAAAAACTAAACAAAATAAAATCATTAACCTTCTCTTACCTATTGCCATTTCATAGATTCCTCCGGCTATAACAATAAGGCAGGCGATAACTTTAAATCCCCCAAATATATTTTGTATTTTTACATATAACTTGACACTGCTTACATTTATGAATGTAATAATACCTTAAAAAAATATATTATATAATTATAAACAAATATTAAACCTTATATAAAATCTAATGTTTCCAGGGAAAATTAATAAACGCATGCGGAGATATTGGTATTTATAAAATTTGAGATAAAATAAATGGAATTGAGACAAAATTCAAACAGATACCTATCGCCTATACACAGAAAAACTGATACAACTAAAAATTTGCCCTTTTTCTGTTTGTTGCGTATTTCAACCAGTAGTAGGGAGAATGAGCTTCGATGAGTGCGCCATATTGACCCCCCTTTTATGTTTGTGTATTTGTATAGCTTATGTTGTTTTTCGTGTTTTGTGAGGTTTAAAGGTTTTTATTGAGTTTCTTGCGCTATATCTCATATGCTGTAAAAAGTTGCAAGAACTATAAAGCAAGGAGATGTGATGTGAAGGATTATCATTTTACCGGTAGACTTTGAAAGCCATGTTTTATTGTATATCGAGAGGCATAAACGTCGCGTTTGGGTACTTATACTCTATCCAACGAGAGAATGGACTTGCTTTGCGCATCGGCTACTAAAGAGGAGGGGCTCTGTAACGAGCTACGCAGGACCGTCATTCGATGAAATAAATTCGTAAGTGAGACTACAAATACAAACTGTGAATAGGTAGGCAGTAGTAGGTACTTTATATAATTAGGTACCAGGTAGGTATCAGACCCAGGCGCCGGCCCTGGCTACCTGCTGAGCCAATTAAGACGTTGAGGGCGTTGAACTAATGTTCTAAGGGGCGGAGATCTGACCAAAACAGACGAATTTTCGCTCGAGTGCAAGTCCATTCTCTCGTTGGATACAGTATAGGTTCATAGAGACAGTTAATAAATTAGTTAACGGAATAAAAATATGTAGTGTAACTACTCGTGAAATATTTGTATTTGACATATTTTCTTGGTCTATCAAATATCAAATCAAAATAAATATAAATTATCAAAATAAATATTATTATATTAAGTAATTATTAAATAAAAATATCAAATTTGTGAATAAATATTATTTTCTACATTCATGCAAAAAACAAAACTTTATTGAACTATATTTAATGCAAAACTGGTTCTTTATTGTCATTCTACTACAGTGCTGTGACATAAAGATCATGATATGTCACCTAATTTCATGACATTAATGTACTTTTTGCACTAAATAACTATTTTTATTTCTAAGTTCTCAAATCCAAAAAATAATTTTTGTGAGTTTATATTTTTGTTGAAATGGATTTTTCCTTGAACTTCTGAAGTACCAGGAAAGCGTGTAACCGGTGTGACCTTAAAAATTTTCATAATTTTTGCCTGCGGCGCTATAACGTTTTAGCTGCCCCTCCTAGATTGAACGCTGGCGACGCCCTTGGCGCATCTATATCTAAACCACACACTATATAATATGCTCTAAATTGATATCTCCGTGTAGAATATCTTCTACATACTGTATAAGTATTTACTTAGTATATCTGAGTATATTTACTGTTTACATTGTTATAATGTACTTAATTAATGTGAGTGATCGACATCAACATTGAGGTCGTTTGACTTTTTGATGTTTTTCCAATATATTTGCCATAGAAACAACATATTTTCTACATCGCGACGGTGTCAACGCATTGGAAGTACAAATGCAAATAATTCGACTCTCTAACGAAATAGCGACCGACAATATCGCGTTGTCAGAGACTTATCCAAAATCGCGTGCGCCTCGACAAATACGCTATCGATAAAACAGCGCGCGATAAAGCTGCGCTATGACAACAAAGCGACGTTTTAAAATAACTTGTTATTTATCAGCTACTTGAATTCGATAACATATGCGGCCTATTCCTTAGGTAATATCTGACTTATGTCAGATTTTTATATAAAAACAATACATTTATATATAAAAATCAATAAATAAATAAATTGCATGTATACTAACCTAACGCAACCAAAGCAATAGCTTTCGTGATCTGTTCAAATGCGCCATACTCATTTATACAAAACACTTTTAAAATGGGTCGACAAAGATATTCGGAAAAAGTTAATATAATGACAGCTACCTCAGCTGGCCGTATAACAACTATCATTATCCAGGAATAAACAAACGCCGGTAAATTTCCCCAGAACTTGTGTAGTGGCCCGAAGGAATCCATAAAATAAGCGTATTCTGATCCAGACCGCGGGATCAGTGTTCCCAATTCGGCGTACGCTAATGCGCCTGAAAAATAATGGTAAGTATAGGTAGGTATATAATATAATACAAATTATAATATAATACATAAAAGCTACATTATAATACAAAATTCCGAAAAATATAATTAAATATCTCTGCTATTGTCACAGAATACGATATCTGCTCCATTTCAGGTATTAATAACACAATCTTCTAAGCTCCGTTGGATTTAAATTTAACGTTCATTTGAATACAAATGAATGGGATCATGTTTGAAGTGGATCACTTTGACTTGAAAATTCCAACCGCTCTGGCTGCATCGAAATTACCCAATGGATTCGGACGATTCTCTCTTTGCTTTAATTATATTTTTCGCTGCCTACTTATTTTGTAATTGTATATTTGGCGATAAAGCATGAGTGTCGTCAGGGGTGGGACAGGGCAGCATAAATATTATTTGTATTCCAAAAAAGTTCTCAAATCCAAAAACATATTTTTATGGAAGTGTAACTGAAAGGGAAAAAATAATTATTTTTACTCAAATGGATTTTTCTTTGAATTTCTGAAGTATCACACCTTGCGTGTGACCTAGAAATTTTATAATTTTTGCCTACGGCGCTATAACGTTTTAAAATAACGCAAAATAAGTAGCTTTTGTAGAGCAAGGCACGATAATTTAAGACAAAAAAAATAATGTTCCAAATCCATTGTGTAATTTCGATGTTACTGCGGTTTTACTCATATTTTATAGTGACCCACTACAAGTGTGTTATTGTAAGTATTTTAGTGTGAGTATGTATTATAGATAATGATAATATTGTATTTTTTATTATATTATTTATTTTATAATTGTTGCGTTATTTCAATGCAAAATATACATAGTAACGTAACTCTTAAATCAACATATCGCAACGCTTTCTGAACGAGAGGGAATGACGTGAGAATGTTATTGTTACCACATTGATTTATCTATATCAATATACCCATATATTAATATCTACATATATTTGTTTAATTGCCAGAGTTCAATAAATTACATGATAATAAGCTGTTGAAATTGGCATTGCGCTGTTTTTGATAGGGACAATTAGTTTCTTACCTAACAGTGAAATTAAGCCACATGAGGTCCAGACCACGATGCACATTCCAAACGATCCAGAGTATTGCAGGGCAGGGGATGGGGAAACAAATATACCCGATCCAATCATTACAGCTAATATCAAATTTACAGCTGAGAATAATCCCAGTTCTCTTTTCAATTGTATGGGCCCATCCAACGACTTTTTCTTTGCACCTGAAGGGAAACGCATGAGTATAACCTTTAGATTTTTTTTTGTAATTCAGAATATTATTCACCTAGTAGGCGGATATGTTTACACCTTCTCAAAATATTTTAATGTCTCGGGCATTTTATAATTAAAAATTCGTTGTACATACTTATTTATGAATAATAATTACATCATTAACTGTAATTATGTAATTACAGGCGAATTAAATATATAAGGCAGTTGTGGCGAATTAAATAAGTGACAGTTATTCGCGTTTGCATTTCCTCTAAGGGGATTATAACATCTCATGATATTTTTAAAAAATCATATTTTCTATACCTACTATTCATTGGAAGCGCTTCAAATTTATATGAGGGGTATAGCATTATATAATCTAGTATGCGTGTGCGTATGCATATTTGAATCCGTTTCAGGAAACCGGAGATATAGAAACTTTTATTGAATTATCGTAGTTCGAAGTATAATTTTAGTATGTGAATTATGGGAGAACGGGGGAGGGGGGGGAGTGTTGTCTTGCTGATATTTCGTGGAATGTTTATTTATGTCGATATAAAACTTCTGAAAATTTAAATAGAAATACGAAATGCCTAACGAAAAAAAAATCGTGGAAAATTTTATATATTTTTTGTAACTTTTTTTATTTATTTGTAAATAATGTCTCTCATTCTCTCGATTGTCAGACAAAATAAAAACGTGGAAAATTGTACTTTTCATAAAAGAACATAAAAAAAACAAAAAGTTTAATGTAAATGAAAATGGATTTTCATTCAGCCCTCATAATGTCAGACAAAAAAATGCCTGCACTCAACAGTACCCTACCTCACGGTCTAATTATATCATTATAATATGCGACAAATTAATATAGAAGATGAAATATTAAATCTTTTCCTATAAATTTGTTTTTTTTATAAAAGAATGCAGACTTTGATTTAAGGTACCTATAGCTACCATTAAACAAAATTTATATAAATGCGTATACCATAAATAAATGCAATTTAGCTTTTATAATAATTTTTTTTCTGTTACCTGTCATTTTAATGACTCCACAATATAGGTTATCAGATGAAATCAGTAGGCACTATTACATTGATTTAGATCTATCACTTCCAATATCTTCTAAGTGAATGGCTTAGTATACAATTTGTTACTAAACATAGTTAAGATAACGCGGGATGCAGGATTATATCGTTGAAATGCTATTAAGGAATGAAGAATAAATTGTTCTCAATTGTAAGACCGTGTACTATATGCACTGTCGTTGTTTAATCAAATCATGCTAAGTAAAAGCCCCGTAATCATGTTTATATATTTGCATTTATTTGTAAATATATTAAATATTACGCTAGCGTTTTTTGCGGTCTTGGATATACTGATAGTGTATTAACAGCGACTTTACTAATCAATTTTCCCTATAAATCTATAGCATTATTATTATTAATAAATATACACTTCCCATCAAAATTAATGCACCAAATAACATTGCAATTGAAGAATTTTAAAGTTGATTTTATCACGAACCACCAAATTAAGTTTATTATTAAGTCTTTATTATTTTTAAATTTTAAGTTTGGGCTTAAATTTTATGGTTCGGCACAAATCAGTGGAAAGCTAATTCCTTCAGAAAGTGTTAATCTTTACAGTCCTAATGAACATTCTAATTAATAGCCCAAGCGGTCCCATTAGTATAACGTGCAAAAAATGGCCGCCAATTTAAATTTGCTCTAGTTTATAATCCCAGCCAGTTAGGCCTCCACGCGGCGGGCGTCCCGACGTCGCGTCTTGCTGACTACGGCGACGCTGCATTGCCTAAGGGGTGGTTATTTAAAAGCAAATTATATTTATTTGCTAATGTAATTATATTGTCATCCTATATATGGAATTTATATATTGACCTTTGCGTTACTTTCTTGCCTCTACTATCATATGCTATCGCTTATTAGTTCTTAACAGGTAGGTATCACTGATTTAGTAAATCGGACAAGAACGAACTCCCTCTCTACCTGAATGGTCCCACCCCTGGTGTTTTCTTGTAATCCAGTGACCTTCAGCACCTCACACAGTAATCTTTACTTTACCTAGCCTGTAGAACTTTCTGTCTGGCAGTGCATGACGGCTCCCTATTTCTATTCACCTAGCCGCGCACAAATCAAAATCTAATAAAACCGCTCGAACACTCGCCGGTGTTAAAACTGGTCCTCCACCGTCATTATATTTTCCGCTCTCACGGTGCATGGTGTCACACCGGAATTGCGATATTTCCTGATCTTAGTTTTCAAGCCCCCTTTTTTAAGGTTTCAAGAATCAGCACGGCAATGTGACTGTTTATGTAAACCTTATCTGCCGCTCAATTTACAGATTGGGAAAATTCATAACCGGATGTGTTATGTACCACTGTTTGGTATATTTGAAAGATTGCTGTAAAAATAGCTTATTTTTCTAAAAATTAGTCATATACTTAAAGATACGTGTACATGACATAAGGTCTACCAATACAAGGAGGACTGGTTTTGTCACAGGGTTGACGACTGACCAGATAATTAAATACGTGTACATGTTATAAGGCATGCCAAGGAGGACCAGTTGGTTTCCCAAGAATATTTTTAAATTGTTACGTTACAGGATTGCTCGGCAGTCCCGATAATAAAAATACGTGTACGTAGCATTAATCAAATTGCCTCAGCAGACAGCTACGAGACATTTACACGCACCCGGAATGATTACTTAATAAGCTTTTATTACTAACTTTAGTATCCAAATAGACTATAGGGGATAGTTTAGCTTTGTGAATGTTCTGTGGTTGGGAGCACCAAACATTCGTCAGGAGCAGCTGTCACTTGTTTATTACTGTCTTACTGTCAATCCACGATCATCGTCATGTAGTTATGTTTGGTTATACGTCATATTATTTTTATTTAAGTATTGTTTTAATGACATGTTATGTTCCTTATTAGTACTATTATTATATAAATATACAGTTAGCTTCCGTTATTAATATTAAACAGCAAGAAACCATAACCGTATTTTGTGTGCATTTGGAAATGGTAATGTTAAGTACATAGGTATATACTGCAATAATGAGTGATAATAATTTGGAAAATGGTGTACCTGAACCTTTAAACAACTCAAAGATGCGCTCAAAAACTACTAGCAATGACACTGCAAAATGTGTACCAGTAGAAGAGGCTGTGACATCTGATTCAGAAGAGTATTTATCCGAACCATTAAGGTAAGTTTAGTACTTAGATAGGCATTTTAATTATATGAACATACTAGACATCAAGTTGTACATTGATTTAGTATTTGTCACAATAAGGTTTGCTGGCTTGTTGGGAATACTTTCAGATAAAAGCCTACTTTTGGGGACATCATTTTCTGAACAAATTTAATATGTAATTAATTCACTTGCAAATTGTGTTAACATGTTTACAATTCACAAGAATATTAAAACAATGAAATATTTTTTATCAATTGGATACAAACTTAACGAACACGACAACACTGTATATACTTATTATATAAATGTAAACTTGAAATTAGGTAGGTGAATTTGTAAAATCAATTTTTGCAGATATCGAAACTTTCAGTATTCAACCCAGTCAAATGCTTCAAATATTACTTTATTAGCAGATAATATGACAATATCAGAAGACAACTTTTACAATCATAATGGTAATGTTAACCTAAATAACATTGAAATCCCTATTGTTGGATATGAAATTATGGAAGAACGAGCTAGATTCACAGTAAGTGTATTGATCAATTTAAGTACATCAGTAATCATTATAAGTACACCTATATAAAAAATGTTCCATAATTGAGCAAAAGCACGCAGTCATGTATCATGAGTTTTTTCTAGTCCTATATTATTATGTATCGTAAAAAATCATTAAATAAGACTCGCCACTGTAAAGAACACTTTTTAATAATATGTAAAATATAAGATTGAACATTTGGCCTAAAAACTCCAGTTAAACATGGACTAGTCTGCACAGATTATATAAAAACGAATATCAAGCATTTAGAAACTAAGATGTTTCAGTAAACATAAATCAAGTTATTGTAGGTGTACAAATTAAGGATAGAGAATAAAGTAACTGGTGATTGTTGGTATGTGTTTCGACGCTACACAGATTTCGTACGGTTATGTAGTAGACTGAGAAATAATTATCCACAAGTCGTCCAACATTTACCAAGAAAGAGATGGCTGAAGAATAATTTCGACCCCATATTCTTGGAAGAGAGAGTTAATGGCTTGCAAACATTAGTAAACGCTATACTCAGTGAACCCCAGTTAATTGCCTCTCAAGATATACAAGACTTTTTCTGTCTTAATGAGCCACCTATATGCTCTGAAACTAACGAGGAATCAAGGGTAAATATATATATTTATTCCTCTATTTTTACTATTACTTATTTTATGCTACCTAAATCGCTTATTATACAAGCATATAATATGCAAAGGTGTAAAACAATTTATTCTGATATAAAATTGCACTGTATTGGACTAAATATGTAGTAACCGCAGAACACATAAAGTAACATCTTAAGGGTCATTATTAATTAACAACGATGTTTAAAAAAAACAGTACGGGCCAGTAATGCATTAAATAAGTAAATAATTGAATGAATTTAATTATTTTTGTAGGCAATATTTGAAGCTCTGGAAGAAACTATAAACGATCTGAAACAACAAATACGTGAGAAGGACTCAATGATTGATAGTCTACAGGAAGACCTACATTCCAAAGCAATAGAAAATGAAAATTTAAAAAAATTAATTAGGTAAAATTTTGTATGTAGCATTTTATAATATACAGTACTTGCATAAATGATTGCAAGCAACCATAATATGAAACCATCTTAATTTATATACCTAGTGGTTCTCAGGGTGCTTCAGATGCTAATTTCTTGATGTATAATTTTTCGCTATGACTGCTGCCCTGTGCATCTGGAACCATAGTCGTCCATCTCATCCTCCGTGTGCAAGTACTGTGCAAGTAGTAGTCACTACGTATTTCACTACGTCTTATAATGTCAACAATATATCATATGACTCATAAGAGGAAATATTCATTCGTTTTTTTTCTTTTTTAGGAATTCTACAATGAACTGTCAAAAATGTCAAAAGGATTGTGAAAATTTGACAAAAGTTATAAAATGACATTTCCTATTTTATTTATATGACACCATATTTTAGATGTTTATACGATATGTGTTAGTTAACCTTTCAGTGGTCGTGTTTTCACATTAGTGGTTGCACACGGTCTCAATAAAAAAAAGTAAAGAAATATTCAGAAATTATTCAAAATCCATGTAGAGAATTAATTAATTGATATCAAATATTTTTGAAGTATTTATTCAAAAAAAACCTTAATAATTCAGTGTACAGGTAAAATAAAATCATAAAAAACCTTAATTAAGGCAGGCATGTCTTCTTGAAACATAAGGTAACCTATATTTGCACATAAAGTCTTTGGTTTCGTTCTAAATAAATAGCATGCAGATCAGAAAAAAATTAGAAATATTAGTGAGTATTAGCGTAACACAGAATATTCTAAAAACATAAATTTCCCGCAGTTTCTACAGGAATATAAGAGACACGGAAATTGCCGGGTCTATCCGATCATTTGAAATCAAAGAAAAACCAACGCGCCGGTCGCCACCACCGTGCGCGACCACTGAAGTATTAACTAGCTTATCTTTCATATGTATGTAGCAATATTCTATCTTACGATGCTCTCCAATGGTTACTAAGTACCCACTAGGTGCTACTACTAAATACTAATGATAACATATATCTTTTGTTATAACAATGGTGTATTAGTATAGGACAAAGTATTTTTATTGAGAAACTATAATTACTGTTGTACATTTTTAAAATAATTGACACATGATGATATATGTTGCGTTTTATTTGTCCTAATTCTATCTCTCCCATGATTGGTATGCCGAATCCTCACCTTGCGACCATTTTTTTTCAATTTAAATATATTATGCCACTTATGCTAACTTGGAAAAGGTTGGCAATAGCACTTAAAGACCACCAAGATGTTCACCTGGTGCAACTTTGTTTTGAATATAAATCTGTAAATAAAAAAATAAATATAGCAATTTGAACACTCACTTGACCGAGTGACCTCACACAGCCTGGAATTAAGTTGATAGCATTATTTGTCAGAAGCCTAAATAGTCCCTGCCCACAGTTCTAGTTGATTACGGTTATGTTTTGTGCTTGTGTTTTGCTTTATTTCTGTATATTATTGTAAGAAAATGGAGCCAGGATTTTCTAAAGGAAGTGCTGAAAGTTGATTTTAGCATGGTGGACGAGTTTCACATGTAAAATGTAGATTATTTATCAGTAGAAGTCTAGTGTCCACAAAGTAATTTTCATCGTCGAATATTAGAAAGCAGGGAAGCAACTTTGGAATATAGTCACAGTTCTACAAACCGATGAGTGGCGACAGCCGAGGATCCACTTTTTAAAGCGCATGCGCGATATACGATTCCCAGCTGTCAGGCGAATACATAACAAATAACAATCAACTAGATTTTAGTTAGGAGTCAGGTAAACAATAGTTTCTTTCAGTGTGGATGCTTTATTTGAAGCAACTTCACAGTTTTAGCAGTGTGTTAGGATGTCTAGCCGCAAGGGCTTTAGACGAAATTAGTGCACATCAAAGATGCCGACGCTTTATGTCGCTACTCGTCAGTTTGTCTCTGATGTAGTACTAATATATTCTTTGTCATTTTCAAGGTCGTAGGCCTTGTGACGTCACCAAGGAAAGATACGTGACGTCACGTACCTATAAGCGCGCACTTTATTTCCATACCTTTGATTTTTTTTATAGAAATCGTGCTCAAGAAAAAAGCAATAAAAAACAGTAAAAAGGCCCATGACATGAAGTAAATAAAATCTTAATAAAAAAAACATAATTCAGTGAAATGTGGGTTTTTAAAGAAAGATTTCAATTTCCAAATGTCACATCTAAAAATAAATACATAGAAAATTGGATATAATAATTATAGAGTAATAAAATAACACATTTTCGGAAGTGATATTTGTTAAGAAAAATCATGTGTTTATTTTTCCATTTTCTTTTCTTGTTGGATGTTTGGCCACCTGAAATAGGGAAATATAAAATAATAAATACACCTGGAAATACACGAAATGAGGAACACTTATAAAATAATATAAGAATGTAGGGTTAATCATGTGGGTACCGTAATCTGGGGTTATATAACACTAATCCCACGTTATGGGGCTTATAATTATTTATAAATAAATGCCCTATTATATACATTGTAAATGATTCTATCAAACTCAATATGCAATTATTGACATAATCCGAATTACTGTTGTTGTGATTTGTACCTCGTGTTATTGTACCAACCACATTCACTCGATTCGAAAGTCCATTGTACTTGCACTTGCATCATGTGCACTCTAACCGCCGCCTTAACAAAGCACCAAGTATACGAGATTTAACAAAGCATATACCAGTCATATGACTATGCAGCGGTTCAAGCCCCGCTTTCCAAACCAGGGATCGCTGGTTCCATACTCACATCAGGACTTTTTTAATAAGGTAGGCAACACAACATACACACCATGGAGGTTGGCGCTGTAAACGCCATCTATCAGGTAGTAGCTGAATTAATTTAGTAGGTAGGTACTGTGCATAATAATTGATCATCCGCTTTCACATTTCCCGAAATCTACCCTCATATCGCCGTAATATATGTTTACTCACAATCGGTTAGTAATTTATGGATTTCTAACCTTTGAAGTAATCGGGAAGCGACTTATTACTTACTTTACTTTCCCAGCTAGCCGGGAAAGTACTTTCCCGGCTAGCATCTGTCACTTTTCTTACCTGGAAATGTCAATGTCATTTTTGATTAAAAGATGGTTTAGAAAGAATAGAATCCACTCAACATTTATTTAATTCAGAAACAACAACAACAATAACAAAAAGAAAACTATTTGGAATTATAAATATTAATAGTTACATTGGAATTATGATTACTATTAACGGTTAAAGTAAGACCGTGTTGCTCAAAATTATGAGTTTCAGAAATAGATGAAGACGCCGACGTTTCTGGATTTTCTACATGAGACAACATATTAGCAATTTTTATTTGTCCATGTAATGAATTCTCCACATATCCCTCTGCTACGGTGTTGGATTTCCAACCCCCCAACTTTTTCAACTGTAGGATGTCTCCACCTGTATTTGCTAATAATGTTGCTGAAGTACGTCTAAAACAATGTCCTGTAAACCTGTTAACATTTTCCAGCTTTAAATAAGTTGCTATTTTTTTGGGAAAACTTCCTATAGCATTATGCCCAAAAGGCTGTCGTGTAATTTTACCAAATCTTATTTGTAAAAAAAATCTATCAGAGTCAATGTTATTACGAAGGTCACAGTATTGCTTTATTATATTTATCCATTCCGATTTTGTAATTACAAATGTACGGGAAGAGTAGGTTTTTGTGACAGGAATCACTATTATAATTCGATTTTCTAAAATATCCAGGTCACTTATTTTCATTTTTAAAAGTTCATCGCACCTACAGGCTCCGGAAATGCCAATAATTAAAGCAACCTAAAAAAATTTAATATAACATATATTTAATATGCACTAAATAAATTAAAATTACCTTTTGAGGAAGATATTCTATCGGGGCATTGTTTAAAAATGTATCGATGTCTGCTTCAGAAAAAACACTTGACTTTTTAGCTTGATATCCCACATTCTTCCTTTTCAAAAATGCCTTCAATTTTGCGTAATTACTAATATCAACATTATGCCTAAAGTTTAATACTGCTCGCAACATCGAATATCTTGACCATAATGTGGAGGCTTTACTTTGTTTGCTTATTTCACAAAAATAAGCAAGAAGTACCGTCTCAGAGGTATGCTGCACACCTTTAGCCACGCACCATTTACTGTATAGTTCATAGGTGTTTTCATACCTCTCCCTGCTTTTTTCAGGAATTATTCCTTCAGTAGCTCTCTCTGCAGCTACCCGCACTTCTGGTGGCGTACATTCAAATTCACTATCAGACATTTTTGTAAAATAAACACAATTTGATTATATGTACAATTAATGGCGTCGTCTATCGCCTAAATGTCAGATTCAACAAACTTGTTTTGTTACCTAGCAACGATCTCACAGGTTACTTAAAATAATTCATCTTATCACATAATGAAAATGGATACAGATATTTGAAACGAAATTATTATTGGTAGATTGTGAGTATTAGAAATCCATAAACTACTAACCGATTGTGAGTAAAATAGTATACAAACCTCGCGGGAACTCATTCTAGCCTCGCGTCTGTAGTTTACCTCGGTACTTCGCACCTCGGTAAACTACCTTGCCGCTCGGCTGAAATAGAGTACTTTCCCGCTCGGTATGTAATGTACTATTACACATCAAAAAGTTAAGGGCAAACGTAAAGTGCAAATATATTATTAAATTATACAGTGTAAGTAAAATTCTACAGTGAGGCCCGGCCTCAGTTGCTTCATACAACGAGCCGCCACTGGTACGCTGCCACAGTAATTTGCACAAAATTCTGATATTAAGTACAGAAAAAATGCGAATTCAGACAATTTGGTAAAAGTATTTATATAACGTATTATCAGTGACGTTAGGCTGGACGTGTTAAACTAGGCGCAGCTTTCAGTTTGTATTTAACGTAAGTATTTAATATATGTATGTATATATACATTGTGTTGTTAATGTTTATAATTTTTTCCTAACAATTGATAGGTCAAATTAGTTTCTGTACTCAGGATTCGCAACGTACGTCATTTTTCAGAAATAGATGGTCCAAGAATAACCCACCTTTTTCAGTCGCAGGCCAGACCAAGACTGAACAACATTTCAGAGCCGTTTCATTAGTGTACTGTGTGTATATATGTAATACCTGAAAAAGCATATCGATGAGCCATGGGATATACAATTTTTCGAATTTGTGTTGTAAACAAGAGTAAGAATGGATCGACCTGATAAGAAAACTGCAAAAGGTAAGATTATCCGGAAACGCTCGCGATAATATACCTATCCGATATTAATACATTAGCAATTATTATATTTTATCCTTAGCAGCAGGTACGCGAAAATCTATTCTATTACAGTAAATTATGTAAGCATTCAGAAATACTGTGAAATTATATAGGTTATTATAAGTAGTCATTATTATCCACTACATAGCAGTCGATGATTTTAGCGTCGTCTGAAAATAGTTTTTTTTATTGGTCAAAAATAAATTTTGTCTACAAGCTTGCATCACAACGCCTACTAATATTTAGGACTACAGATAGGAGCTTTGATTTATATAAATATTTTTAAATTATACCGCGTAGTCCCAGTTTATCCAGTTTCTGGGTGTTATAATCTGATATACTTGGTATACTCGGGAATGCCATTGGGAATGCATAAAATACTACATAAATTTGATAATTATCATTGCCTGTTGCGTTGGCAATGATTTTAGAGTTCTCTAGCCGAACAGTTAAATACGCAAACGTGATTTTTTTGCTGTAACCTGAAACCTGTTAAACAAAAACCATCCTACACTTCATTTCTCAGTTAGCCCAACCTACCCCATACTAAAAATAACATAATTGACTCACGACCACTAATCTGAAGCTATATACTACAACCACAGCGTGCTACAACCATGCACTTTGGAGTAAACAACAGCAGTTATAAAACATTTGTAAATTAATGAGTTGATGATTAATTCTTGCAAACTGTTCTATATCGTGTACCTACCTAATTCTTACGTCGAACGAGGAAGGACCAATAGGACCTTCTTACTTCTCTTCTTTTAGATTTATTTAAGTTTTAAAAAGGCCTTCTCAAGGCTTGAGACGTGTTTTATTGCAGAGTGAAAACAGAGCCTTACGAGACGGCAGCTTTTCTTCGGATGGCATTATTCATTATCGTGGTGGAATCAGGAAAAGTAACAGAATAAGATATAAAAAACAAATCAAGGGCGTATGAGGTCTGGTATGGGGCATAAACAACTGCAAAACATTATTTATCAATAACAGGAAAGCTCAGATGTAAATAGCCAGGGGCGTATACTTAGGAATTTTTTTTGGTCGAGAGGATGACACATTTACCTCGGGTTCTGGGGCATCTGTGACAAATCTCCGGTTATTTCATTTAAAATGCATGTACATGTACACGGTATGGGGGAAATATAGCATATGGATTTAAAAAGAGGAAAACTTTAGTCGTGGAACGCAAATTGATATCTCAATAAATACGGAAGATACGGATAAAATATTTTTTACAAAAAAACGAAACCGACTACAAAAAAATCTACTCTAAAAATGCACTTAAAAGTAAAAAATAATTACGTTATTCATTCTTACTTACAATACAATCAATTTATTAGGCCAATAATATCATTGTTATTTTTGGAGTCGGTACCAGCCAAGGTTTACAAACGTATAACGAAGTAGCATAGGTATACATCTCTAATAATTGTATTATATTGAATAACGTAATTATATTTTACTTCTTAGTGCAGTTTTTTAGAATATTTTTTTCAGTCGGTTTTGTTTCTCTGTTAAAAATATTTTATTTCTTGCTTTTCAGTGAACATTGCGTTCTGTATGTAATTTGTTTATGAAATACTAATATGGGTAGGCCTAGTAAACGCGCTGCCTATATGAGGCAGTGCCGTTTAAATGAGAAGATCAAAGAAAGGGAACAAAGCCTATCTAAATCTAGGAACTCTACATCCAAGGCAATTTTAAAAGTACTAGCGAAATTTTAAAAGTACTAGCGAACTAGCGAAAAAAGTAAAAAGAGACTTTCCAAAGTGCGGGCTTATAGTAAAAAAATATTAAACAGTGAAAATATCGAAAGACATGCCCACCGTCTCAGATTAATTCGGAGATCGCCTTTTCAATGAAACGCAAAATTAACCTGCCCACCGTATCAGCTTGATTCACGAGTGTCTATCTAATGAGACGGAGGAGCAACGTTCTCACCGTATCAGCTTGATTCACGAGCATCTATCCAATGAGACGGAACAGTAGCGCACTCATCGTCTTAGCTTGATTGACGAGCGTCTATCCAATGAGACGAAGCTGGGGGAAAAATCAAGATAGCCAAATTGTAATTAAAACCATATAGGATATAGGATCTTATTATAGGATGTCATTTTGTAATTTAAATGTTATCAAAAAAAGCTTTCTGTCAGTGTTTCTCTTACACTATTTCTGCCAGCTGGAAGCTACCTACTCTAAATACGTTATTACTACGAATCATCACTATTTTGTACTTTTTGTGAATTTTTGCCAGAGTAGCCAGAGGAATGTTCTTCAGGTGCTTCTTTTTTCTTTCCTTTCTTGATGACATTGCCAGAATTTTCTCGTAATTTAATATCAAATTCTTCAAAAAATCAGACGTTTTTTCTCGAGATAGCTAATATTTGGGGTAAATGGGACCCCCGCCATATTTTTATTAACGAAGCACATTTTTATTAAGAAAATGAAATCAACATTCAAAACTACATAGGAAATATTTATTAAACAAATTAAATCCCTGTTGTTTTATCAAAACGAAAATAAATGCGATAAGGTTTTCAGCAATAATGGTTGCAAAAATATATCGTAGCAAATCGATTAGTTTTGCCCTAAAAACCGTGGAAAATGTTTAGTTTTTAAATCTTTCCATAAAAAGAGATTGAGGATTAACGTAAACGTGAAACTGATAGCATTGTTTCTATTTTTTTTTGAGGGATGCCACTTTACCCCGAGCCGCAATTACCCCGATTCACCTTACTCCTCGAAAATATACGACCCTAAATTAACACTTGTCTCGCATTTACACAAGTCGACGTAGTTTCTAACAAATTCGCAAAAGTTCATTACAAAAACTTTCTATCTAAAACGAATCGATAAAATCAGTTAGGTATATATATATATATGTATATATATATATATATATATATATATATATATATATATATATATATATATATATATATATATATATATATATGTATATATATATATATATATATATATATATATATATATATATATATATATATATATATATATATATATATATATATATATATATATTTTTATATATATATTTTTATATATATATAAAAATATATATAATAAAAATTTATATATTTTTATATATATATATATATATATATATATATATATATATATATATATATATATATATATATATATATATATATATATATATATATATATATATATATATATATATATATATATATATATATATATATATATATTTTGTAATTCCCCGATTCATATTATAGATATTATTGATTGATTTATAAAAATATTTTTATACATGGGAAATAGTCATGTAAATGTTTGGAAATCTTTGAATTTGTTAAAGCAAAATATATTATCAAATTAATCGACAACGTTTGTCATCCGACCTTCGGTGATTATTTTCTATTCCGAGTATTTTTAGTTTTCTGATTCATGTAAATAAGCATCACCGACATCTGACATAGTTACACGATCTACCTTGAGTATTTTAAAATATTTAAGCAACGTTTAACAAAAGCAAATCTACCATACAACTAATATGTACCAACCTGAGTGGCTTTTCTACCGAGATAACTGGTCACAGAAAGTCACCTCCCGTGTATCTATGGATTTTTATATGCGGTGATTACTGCGGGGATGTTTAGCACTTGTAGCTAGCTCTTAGTACTGTGCCAAAGCCTCCATCCCATCTTCATAACGTTTGATTTCAATAAAAAATATCAAGACATGCAAATTAAAGATACACATACAGGCTTTTTGCCAGGATTTGTAGGTAATGTTTTTTCTATATTTTCTTGCTTCGTTTCTTCCTGAATATCTTGTATTACACGTTGTATAATACCCGTTACATCAGTGTTGGGAACAAAATTAAAATTACATTATTTGAACGTAGGAAACCTTTATTAAGTAAAACAACAATAACACATGCAATTCAAGATTTTAATAGTAATGTTGCTTCTATAGGGTCCTCTACGTATTCCTAGTAGGTCCTTTTTGAAATACTTTGAGTGCGGAAAACGTTTACAAACTATGTTTTTTATTACAATAGTACAAAGAAAGTTTGCAATATACAAAAACTATTTGTTATTGTTAGTTATTATTATAATGTATAACTAACAATTATAAATCGTTTTTTTATATTGTGTATTTTTTTCCCAGAACAAATGTATTTCTTTTACACTCATTTAAAAAAAAAATAAAGAGCCAGGCGTGAGGCGAAACCTCTTTTAACCAAATAATATGACTATAATTTTAATTATCCAAAAGGCACCATAATCCCAAGAAACTAACCAATAAAAAACATGAAATGGTCCAAGAAAATTGAAACATATACAGGGTGTTTTCGAAATATGTAGCACAAATGGTACCGGTGAATCTACAACTAAAAGTTTTACATAAAAGTGACCTTATGTGTTTTCGTTTGATATACAAACTAGAGCAAAAAATTGTGCGGCATTTTACAAGTCCGCGGCTTACCATATCGGTCGCTATCCCTCTTTAACTCATATAAATCCCATTTCCCTTCTCGCTCACTTAGAAGTGTTCACACCTGCATGTACAAGCCGCCGATCTACTGGCTTTACGGTTCAGTGGCGTATCATCATGCGCAACCAAGGTGAAGTTTTTCCACATCAGATAACGTCTTGTGTTTTCTCTAGCAACTTTCCCTTTCATTTGCGCCCAAATAATCTCAATTGGGTTCAGTTCGCAGTGATATGGAGGCAATCGAATTACCTCCATTCCTCTTGCTTTGGCCATGTAATCCACTACATATTTCTTAAAACCTGAAAATGTTGCCTTTCCAGTGTCAACAATTCAGCTTTAAGTAGTGAATGATCGTGTTCAATGTTTCTCTCTTCCAGCCAGTCTTTGATTTGCCCCTTCCGTCATGCAGTTGTGGGCAGCTGTTTTGTTCTACGAGAAGATTATTGTTCTTTTTATTTTATTCCTATATTAGGATAATTGCGCGCGCCACTGAGCACAGCATCCTATTAGTTCGCATATCAAACGAAAGCACTATAGTAAAATGTTCCCTTACCCCCTTACGAGATACAGCCATTCGAAGTTTCCAAAAAAAATATGAAATAGCAGCTGTAATTTGGAAACCAAAAGATATATAACAGTCAAATTTTACAGAAACACTCTACTGATGCATGTGCATTGTGCAACTTAGCAACAATTTTTCGAAAATTTCTGCTCTGGAGGGGATGAAATAAGAATCTCCTAAGCTATTTTTGGCTACAACTTATTTATTTGACAAAAATTGAGTTTTCAAAAATCCGTATCAGATGGCCTGGTTTATTTTGAAACTTACCTCTATCTTTTTGCTTTAAAACTAAAATTCATTACCA
Source organism: Tetropium fuscum (assembly GCA_964058915.1). Taxonomy (NCBI): domain Eukaryota; kingdom Metazoa; phylum Arthropoda; class Insecta; order Coleoptera; family Cerambycidae; genus Tetropium; species Tetropium fuscum. The sequence goes on along the minus strand of CAXKVY010000108.1, from coordinate 1,643,755 downwards.
TTCTCATTACAACTCACACAATTGTAACTAAGAAATATTTAAGTAGATGGCTGTTGTTAATGTGGTTGCTAAGTTGCACTTGCATTAGTAGAAAATTCGTGTAAAATTTGCCTGTTATACCTTTTTTGGTTTTCAAATTACAGATTTTTTTTCTAATTATCAATGGCCTGAGATTTGGGTTACACCGGCGACAATGATGGCGTGACTTTTCCAACAATTAATTGTGAAGGTATTTGACGACCAAAATCTTAGCAAGTAAATTGGTCGTCAAATCTGTGCATTGTTTTAAAAGTATAAAACCGATATCGTTTTCAATCCCACTCACAGTTTCCAACTAACATAGTTTCTTGCCTTAGGATCACTGTAGTATATAAAAATAGGGAACGACACGTGGAAAGACAGCAAGAAAATGCATTCAGTGACCTTAGAAAATCGGCCACAATTTATTTTTATACCGAGACACCAAAAATGCGTAACTCCAATATGCGTATTATAGTTTTCTAGCGTGTTTCTTTAGGAAAATTACTCGCTTTATTCGAAATCATACGTCCAGTAAAAACTAAAAATAGCGAACACGGGATAGGTACCCGTTGCCATTTCGCAAATGTAAATTTTACATATGCAAAAACCAGTAAATAAAATGAATTTTGGCACGTTTATCATACTTTTCGCAACTTCCTGTTTCCTATATTTATTTCATACTCATTTGATTGATACAAACAACTATTACACTATTACTGTAAATCATTAAAATCTTACAAACCTGATAGCAATATTCAGAACACATTGTTATTTAATTGTTATTAATATTCGTAACATCTTGGCTCTTGTTTGTTTTATCAGCTTTTTATAAATAATTATTCTCTTATTCGGTAAAATCAAGTGCTCAGTGCTGCTCAAAAATTGAGCAGCACTGAGAAAAAGGCAACGTCGCATTCCGCTCGACAAGAAGAAGTGATTTTAAAATATCGGCTATATACACTCCCCGGCACAAAATTCCGTCACCCTAAAATTTTGCCCAATTTTGATGTTTTATAACTTTTTTATTTTTCATCTGATTTTCATAAATTTTTTACCAGTCTGTAGATCAGTTCATTGTGTGTCTTTTTAATTATTGTAATAAGTCATATTTTTCGTCCAGGCAATATTATACAGGGGTAAATCAAAGTGTTGTTTTTTGTCGTAAAATCAAAACACCCTGTGGAAAAATTGAGGCGAATAATTTTGTTTACAAACTGTTTGCTGCCATCTTAGACGTATTGTAAACATTTTGTTTTTTGATTCATCCCATTATCTCATTTCTTTTGCGAGCAGCAAAATTTTAAATGAAACGCTGATTTCAAGCTTATTTTTATTAACAAAAACATCCACTAGGTATATCACAAAATTAATTAACAAAGACAAATTTTAATAACGTGTATGTCCTCCTCTCGCAGCAATGACAGCTTGCATTCTTCGTGGCATCGAATTAATAAGATTACTTATTCTGTCTTGAGGAATAGCCTGATATTCTTCTTTTTAATACAAGGTCAGTACGTGCATCGGTAGAAATACCCGCCCAAACCATGACTGAACCACCGTAATATTGCAGTCGCTCAGATATGGTGCAGTCTGCATATCTTTCATTTCTACGTCTGTATACCCGTTCACGACCATCCGGCGACCTTAAACAAACCCTGGATTCATCTGTGAATAGTACGTTTCCCCACTGTTCTACAGTCCAGTCAGCATGCGCTCTTGCAAATCTCAGTCGGTGTTGTCGATGCCGAGGAAGCAATTTTGGACATACTGCTGGCCTTCGTGAATGCAATCCTGCTTCTAACAATCTTCTACGTATCGTTCTTTCACTTACACTTACTCGACGTACCAAGTCATTTTTTAGATACACAGCAGTAGCTCTTCGATCTCTTAAAGAACTCATAATGACAAAGTGATCATCAGCTTGAGTGGTCATTCTCCTTCTGCCAGAGCCTTGCCGCCTAATAAAGTTTCCCGTCTGTAGATACCTATTCCAAACATCACAAACTGTAGACCGCGCAATTCCCAGAGTACGGGAGACATAACTCTTATTGCGGCCATCCTCTATTAAGGCAACAATTCTACCTACGTCTGCTGTAGTTACCATGATGACAACACACTAAATTAACTGTACTGTCAAATATTCTGTCACAATAACCGCGTATTTAGCCAACGTCGATGTTTTTTAATTAAAAATGATAAAATTAACAGCGTTTCATTTAAAATTTTGCTGCTCGCAGAAGAAATGAGATAATGGGATGAATCAAAAACAAAATGTTTACAATACGTCTAAGATGGCAGCAAACAGTTTGTAAACAAAATTATTCGCCTCAATTTTTCCACAGGGTGTTTTGAGTTTACGACAAAAAACAACACTTTGATTTACCCCTGTATAATATTGCCTGGACGAAAAATATGACTTATTACAATAATTAAAAAGACACACAATGAACTGATCTACAGACTGGTAAAAAATTTATGAAAATCAGATGAAAAATAAAAAAATTTATAAAACATCAAAATTGGGCAAAATTTTAGGGTGACGGAATTTTGTGCCGGGGAGTGTATATTTAACGGCTATCTGTTGATTTACGAATTAATTTCTCGAAAACTAACCGATCAAGTCTTAAGTGTAACGAGTTGTTAAATAGAACTTCCTTTATACGTGTGATTTTTTTGAAAATGAAAAATATTCAGAACATATTGTTATTTAATTGTTATTAATATTCGTAACATCTTAGCTCTTGTTTGTTTTATCAGCTCTACACATTTTTATAAATAAATTAAAAATAATTATTCCCACTGAATTGTATAAATTAATAAAAATTTCGTAGTACTTCCGGTACAGCCGGAAATGAATTTTTTATGAATTTATCAAATTTTACTCCGCAAAAAATTTAAATTACCGTATCAGATTCGTTCCTACAGTCATTTGTTTTATGTCAAAATGAAGTAATTTATCATTGATATGACATTTTCAACCGCCATTTTCTCGAAAACTGTCAAAGATAGATATAGGGTATTCTACATGTTTTGGATCTAGAATTTTCTGGGCAATCTAAATTTCTAATAATATATAGGGTATTCCATTAAAAATAACAAAGTTTATACTGTTTCCGGTTACACCGGAAACGACAGTCAGATATTGAAGCAATCAAACTATGGGCCATTATTAACCATACAAAATACCAAAATTTTAAATTGATATATTTTTTTACAAGGAAGTTATAGGCTGGCTAGTAATATCGTAGGCACCCGGTATATATCTAACAATGACAAAAGTGGTAGATTTTCCGTTAATACGCGGGCTTGGATATCGGCACGTGGTTCTGGTGTCTTGAAGCATATTGAAGAACGATTTAATAGTGAAACGGATATTAGGATTTTAGACAAATTATGCTCCCTTCTGTGTCACAATTATTTCCTAATTCATCTTTCAACAAGATAATTGTTCCGTTCATACTGCTCATACCGTAACTAATCGGTTTCTAAGATAACATTAATGTTCTTAACTGGTCCAGATCTGAACCCTGTGGACCAGGTATGGGGACTATTCGTAAGAGGTATCCAAAAATGAAATGTGAGACCACGGAATGGGAAATATTATTAAAAATGATTATTGTGTAAGGTTATATAATTCTATGCCAAACAGACTTATAGAAGTTATAAATAGAAATGGTGCAATAACGATGCTTTCCTGTGATCCAGGATTTCTACTAATTGTGCCGTTTATTATCCACTTTTTTAAATTGTTAAATACCGAATTTTTGTTAATAATATAACGCAGTCCAATTGGTCTCATTGGCAACCCATTACATATAGCTATAGCAATAACGGTATATGCTACAGCAATAACAGTATTACACAGCTTAAACACTAAAACAGTCAAATCCCAATTATTATTGAAGACTTGAGGTTAAGTTTATCTTTCGCGAAGCCGTATTTACAAATTTTTGGGGTCACATTCACGTTTTATATATGAACATGTATTACACGAGATTTAAAAAATACTAATCACTAAATTAACAATGGATTTTTTACTACACTTTAAATCGAAAAAAATCGGCGCGAAATTACTTTGTTTACATCGGAACGCTACACTGTAAAACGTAAAACTAGTTTCTCTGAACACGAAGGAGGCTATACCCAAAGAATTTAAGGTTAGGTTAACCGACTGAGCTATCTCTACGCCAAGGACCTACAAAGATGTGTGTAACTATTATAGGTATAGTTTGTAACATCGAAATATGAGACATAAAAAAATTTCAAAGTATACCCACAATTGCCGCAATGGGAAATCGGGGCAGTATAACTTTTCTTACAGCAAGCTAAAATCGTCACTATTTTCGATCCGTAATATTTGAATAGGAAACATCCTTATTCTGTATCACATTCACCATCCAATTGTTTTATGATATGACGAAAGGTATATAGTGTGATCAATATTTTGTTATACTACATGATACTGTTATAATGCGATGTAATATAAAATCATTTGTTTTTCCTTAAATTCCTGGAAATCGGTTATACTTGACAACGCTGTTATAAATGCGGCAGCACGTGTGAAGGCGGCTCCTTTTATCGATATAATGAGGGTTTTTTCGCTCGGGTTTTTATGTCTCATATTTCTATGTTACAAACATTTTAGGTATGTTTTTTATAACTGTACAAATTCCATGAAATCTGATTATCTTTTTATATTATCTCAACACTATTAAGCATTCAAAAAGTTAAATAGTCACTATATTTTTACTTCTATAAAATAAATATTCTACAAAGTTAAATCAACAGAGATATTAAAAGATTGTGATCATAGGTAACGTTGGACAACGTTTGCAATTAGAGAAATCTTTGTACTTAGTACGAGTCGTCGCGGTTCGGTGCCGGTGGTTCGTTTCCGAGGCGGAAATCATTTCGAAAAAAGGGCCCGCATGTGTCCATTGATAATTATATCTTTCCCGGGCAAGGATTGCTATTTATGTAGGCAAGCGAGTAGGCAAGTGCTTTCAGTGTAAACAAACAGACATATTACACAATATACTTTGCTATGAAGATTAGAAATCACTGCCGTGAGTACTATATTGGATATTTATTTCTTTATTTTGTATGTTCTATATTGTTCTTAATTTTAATTAAATATATTTTGAATGGCATTTCACATCGTAATAGGTAGGTAATTGGTACCTATATTAGTGCAATCATAGTAGGTATCTGGTATGCCAGAATAACTCCTAAATGAAAAAAAAGTAAAAGCAAGGGGCAAGGGACAATAACCGGATAACCCATAATCTTGGGTACAAGGGATTTAGTTGCTAAGAAGGTATCTTTTTTCCTTTTATTTTGTTAAATGATTTTTAAGGGCGTTCTACGTTATAGGCTATCATATTATTAAATTCAGTAAATTCCTAATTTTGAGCTTCATATTTGGCTTTATAGATTTATAATAATTAAAGTTTATACGGTCCCGTTACACTTTCATGTAAAAAAAAATTACCAGATCAAAATAACCAACTTTAACTCTAATACAAAAATAAACTTTTTTTATTTGTTTAATTTGAGAAATGTCTGCAGGTTGTCATAACAATAATTACAAAGTTGTTTTCGTATACTTAAAGCATTCAGAAAGTCTTATTTATTGATATAAATCACTCAATCACTCTATTTCCATGTTTTCTAGGTCATCATCTGTGTGTCAGTATATCTTGTAAAGTATAATAACCACTATTATTGCTTCCTAAATCTTTTACAAACAAATATGAGTCATACTTTTTCTCCTACTTCGTTTTGACATCGCCCTTACTATTTGCATATTATAATATATACCTACATGTTATTATTATATAAAAATAATAATATGAAAATATTATTGTTTTTAATTATATCAAATCCATTATCATTCACGTTATGATCGAGATTTGATGAGATACTGCAGAGCACTCTTACAAGATATGTTACGTATCTTATCTTACAAAAACATGAATTTCTCAAGCAACATTTATTTAATATATATTACAGCTAAACTTGATGTTGAAAAAATGCGTACCTATCCAAAATAATCTAAACTATATACATAATCCTCCAATAAAATAAACATTCCAAGTAAGACACGAATATCATAAATACCACTAATTAATAATCAGTGTCGGTTCGTACTCTATAAATGTGGGGGGGCAACGTTTATATACTAACTAGTTATTATAATATATTTCCAAGTGTGGTATTTTTTTTTAATTTTTAAGATCAAACTGCTTAACATACATCTCAGGATATTCAATTGTGATTGTAATATATTCAAAAAATAAGAAGTTTTAAGTATCAGATAGCTACACGTCTGCAGCTTTAGTTTGAGTTTCTAAATTAAAGGTTGTTACTTCTTCTAGAGTTTCATCTGTTTCCATTTCTTGAGGAGGTAAATGAGGTTCTGGGTCTATATCAACTTTAATGGAAAAAATTCTAAAAAAGAGTTCTAAATATCGATCCTCTCCTTGCCAAAAATAGTGAGATGAAAATGTAGTTTTAAAATTTTGACGTGTTTGCCTACAGGTATTTCTTGCTGACACCATGTGTGTGTTTAATCCGGTGGCCTAAAGGGTGCACATAGGTGAAGCTATGATTGCTATACTAATACTTGTCAAATGAATAGCAGTCATCCTGTCATGATTCCTTCTTTCAACGGCTTGTATATCGGCTAAAACGCATCAGAGGACATGCATTAGACGAGGATTGTTCATTGTAGCATGTTCATTGTTCAGTTACTAACGGTATTGCCTTAATTTTTTGAAAAAAAGCCTAAATAATTTGATATTAGTCGGACAGCAGGACGTTCCAAATATGCAAAATAAAAGTGGCCTATGCAACTCGCGAACATACAACAACTGATGTCGTATTCTTATGCAAAATGACTTGTTGAGGAGTACATTTCATTCGAGGCATATATAGCTATCTCCTTAAATAAAAAAAAGTATCTCGATACAGACTTATACCAACAACACCTCTAATAAGCACAAAGTGCTGCCCTGTGACGTCACCATCCGGAGGCCTACGAGATACTTATGTTATTACGGGCTTTATGTAGTTATTTAGGTAGGTATGTCTGAAATCGTTTTAATGTAGTTTTGGCGATCAATGCTTGGATGTTGCTTGGACGACCCAGCAACACTTCTAATAAGGACAATGTGCTGCCCCGTGACGTCACCATCCGAGGGCATACAACGTGACGTCACAATGGTTTTTAAAGTAACCACTTTGTCCTTGTATTAGAGATGTTGTTGCTTATACCCTGCATTTCGGGCGGGAATATATTTTATTTGTTAAAATTCTAGGCGTTTTAGACCAAATCTAACTCTACAGCATTCGATTCAGCATAATTTCAATGGTCCACTACCGAAATTAAGACAGCTACGAAAAAATTTAACTGAGATACGACGTGTGAAACACAAATGAACGATTTTTGCGGCAAATTCCCAAAAAAGCAGAAAAATTTCCAATTCCGAATCGCTTCGCGACCTCGCAAATATGTTTTGGCGGGTGTTCTTACGGAATAAGAATTCACCGTCTGTTTCTGCATGTTCAAGAGTTGCATACCAAGTGTTGAATTCAGTGCACTCGTTCTCCGCCTATATATAATAAGATTGTTGTGTTAATTTGATGAGTATTAACTGCTGTATTTTTTTTCAGGTAAAAAACACCCTCGGGTTCCCATCAAAACATATAAGTGGGAGGATATTCGCAGATCCCGCAGGAGAGGAGGTTACCCTTGGACGCACTTATACAAGCAGCCCTTCGACGAAGAACCAGACCCTGAGCCGTTTACTATGGAAGCTTTAAGAAAAAGCAAGAGTTCCTCGACATTGGGAAAATCCGATGGTGTTGAAATTTGTGAAATAACATCCGAAACCCGAAAAGACAATCTTGGGGCGTTTCTTGGAGTACCCGAAAAAATGGACACGTTGCAAATTATTACAGACCCCGATGATCATTCCATAAAGAATAGCACTAGCTCCCTAGTTATAGAAGAATGCGAATTGAGCGAAGCAGAGAGCCATAAACCTGAAAACGCGACTCTTGAATCCGCCGAAAGTTCGGATAATATAAGCCAGTATTTAGACAAAGACGACAGGTGCCCGGCTAAAGAGTTAGACACGAAAGAAATTCCTAATTTAAATGAGAACAATGACAAAAAACCAGGCGACGATCCACAAGACGCGACTACTGAAGAACCCAAGAGAAAACGAAAATTATCTGCAGAAAGTAGCTACAGCAGAATCAGTTTAACCAAACAAGCAGTACTAAAGAAACTTAAAGACGCAAAAAATAAAATTAAAGTTCCAAAATTGTCTTTCCCTACATCCAAACTGAAAAGACCGGTACCGAAAAAGAACAAATCCTCTCCACCCGAAACGAAAAAGACGAAATCTTCTCCACCAGAAACAAAAAAGACCAAAATTTCTCCACCACAACCCAAGAAAATTAACAAAAAACAATCATTGCTGCCCCAAAAAGTCAAGGATCCCGTATATATCCACATACCCTTAAAACCACCATCTGGTGAAACTGATGAATTTTCCCACTTAGAATTTGAGGAAAAATCCGACACGAGAAGCCCACCGAAGAAAATGGGTAGTTTTAAAGATGTAATCAGAACCATTAAACATATGCAAGAAACTACCCCCGAGAAGGAACTGGTAAAAGACGAAACATATAACGAAATTATTACGGTAAGTAAGAATGAAATAATAGAAAATGACAAGCTGGAAGAAGCACAAAAAGCAATTAGCTCTGAACCTGATGAAAATACTAAAAACTTACCCTCGCTTCAGTCTGAAGTAAAACTACAAGAAGCCGATATTTTAATAAAGCAGGTGGAAGATTTGAAACCTACAAAACCACTGAATGAAGAAACTGTGGAGGAAAAACTGGAAGTTGTAGAGAAAAGTATATCGCAAAGTGCCATAAATGAAGATGAAGCAACCGGAACATCGCACAAGGAAGAACATCAGATCAAGGAAAATGCAGACTCCGAAGAGGAAATTGATACTACACCAATGGATGAGGATATAGACCCTGATATTTTCGATAAACTATTTCAGGCCGGCGCTAGTTCGACAAAAGAGGAAGAGCCAAAGAAGCCGGAAGAAAAAAGAGTTCGGTCCAAATCTGCCGAACCAGAGAGAAGAAGAAAACTCTCCCTGGAAAGTAGCTACAGCCGAAAAAGCTTGTCTAAATTAGGAATACTAAAAAAATTAAAAGAAGCATCTGATAAAATAAAGCAAACCTTGTCGAGAAGCAGTTCTAAAAAAGAAGCCAACCCGGTAAAACCAGTTGTAAAGAAAGTGACCAAAATTAAGCCCCTAGAGAAACCCAAGGACGGCAAGCCGGTCTACATTCATATACCTCTAAAACCTCCCGAAGGCTTAACGGACGAATTTTCCTATTTAGAATTCGGCGATAAAAAGGCCCCAGAAAATCCGGAGGAGCGAAACCGAATTTCGAGCTCTCCAGAAAGTCCGGTTCAAAGCGACGTCCAGTTTATAATGCTAACGGCGCCATCTGACGATGAAATTTTGGATTACCATAGTTCTGATGTACCGGAAACTCCTTCTTCGGAGAATAAAATGTTTTTCAGTAGTAAAATAGACGAACTTAAAGAGTTAGCTAAGGATGTAGTGGACGAAATAACGCCAAGACTAACGCCACCGCCCATCCTGAACACTCCCCTAGATCCCGTTACAGAGGAGACCAACAGTGATAAAATTACCATTGAAGAAACGTCCTCTTTGAATGAAGCAGATTCACAACAAAAATCCGAAACTAAGGATAAGGAGCAAATTATGGTCGACGTAGAAGACGGCTTAAACGAATCCATTACAAAACAAGAAATACAAATTGTTGACCCTTCCTCAGAAACAAGAGATGACGCGATAAAAGAACCTATCGAATTGAAATCAAATCTCAAGGATGAAACTTCACCAGCCATAAAGAAGAAAGTGTCGTTTAAAAGGCGTTCAAAGACTCCTAAGGATGGCAGCTATGAAGATATTCAAGCTCCCACGGACCCGCCTTCTATGGACACAAGCAAATGCGAACCGGATGTGAAGACAAAGGAACTATCTAAACTCGAGGCTAGTCAATCATTATCAGTTGGCGAAGAGAAAGCCTACCTGGATGACAAAATAGTTAAAACTACCTCGCTAGATGAGGACTACAATAAATGGTCAAAGATAAGGTTAGTAAAGAATGTACAATCAAATGACATTTAATACATTGTTTGTGAATTAGCAGATAAGGATTCTAGTGGATAATATAACCTAAACCTAAGCAAATATATTATTTGATCCACTTACATAATATTAAAAAGCAGGATTATATACACTGCGCAACTTATTTAACGCACAACCAATAAGTTAACTCAAATTTGACGTTATGTATTTTCGACAATTTTTGTTCGTTTTGGTCGATTTTTTTTTCAAATTGTAGGTTTTTCTTTTAGGAATATCACTGTCTTAGTTGTTTTGGTAAAACGATGATTTTGATATTATACCAGGTGCTATAAAAATGTTATGTTTTTTTCCGAAATTTCAAAACGTCCTGTGGGCTATACAAGGTATTCCAAGTTATTGCAATTATAGCCAATTTAAAGCCTCATGTTTTTTCTACATTTTCTTTTTTTATTCATTTGTTTATCTCTGCTACTTGATGAAATACACCGTTTTGAAACACCATATGCTTTTATTCACATGAAATGCATTTATCGGACAACTCAAACAGTTAGCAAGCTATGGAAATCGAAGATTACACGTCATAAACTGACTGTGTCATTAGTTTTTTGTTGGCAGTCCAGCAATAATTAGTGAATAATGGAACGCCAAACCAGAAATTTAACTCGTGATGAATGTGTTGAGGCAGCTACATTACATGGTGAAGGGTGGAGTTACAACCGCATAGCTGGAAGGTTGGGAGTGTCTCACACAACTATAGCCAGAGCAATTCAAAGGTACGCGGAAACAGGAGAACTTTCCAGACGGGCCGGTCAAGGTAGATCTCGTGTTACCTCTGCTATCCAGGATCGCTGTTTAAGAGTAAATGCTGGAATATCTTTGACTGGGCGAACGGACTTGGTAACTGAGAATGGAAATCTCAATTCTGACAGATACATCACAGACATTCTTGAAGCACATGTTTTGCCTTATGCCCCCTATATAGGACCCAATTTTTTACTTATGCAAGATAATGCGCGTCCCCACACGAGTCTTATCGTGAGAAATTATCTTGAAGAAGTAGGAATTGATCACATAGACTGGCCAGCCCGTAGCCCTGACCTTAACCCCATTGAACATGTTTGGGATTTTATCGGTCGGCGGTTACGAAGTGAGGGACGACAACCCCAAAATTTACAAGAATTGGAAGAACGCATAGTCGAATTATGGAATGGCCTAGATCAGAACCTAATCAGAACTTTGGTTTTAAGTATGAACCAAAGATGTCGGGAGGTCATTCGCGGAAGGGGTGGAAACACCAGATACTAATTCTCTATTTACTTTTGTTTTGTTTCCTGTTATTTGTTGTTTTATTGATTAAAGCAATCAATTTTTCTAGGTATGTTTTTTGAGTTTTGTCCTTTTAAGACCTTTTTCTCTTCTAAAACACCTTGTATCTCTCAATAAATTATAAGATATCAAGGAAAACAGAACGCAAAATGAGGCATTGAACCAGTATAATGAGTAATAAATAATGAGCACTTGACAAAAAAGAAAGTTAATAAATTTAATAAAAATCACGTCAACTCAAAAATTGGATATTTTATGAAGTAACAGAGATAAACAAATGAATAAAAAAAGAAAATGTAGAAAAAACATGAGGCTTTAAATTGGCTATAATTGCAATAACTTGCAATACCTTGTATAGCCCACAGGACGTTTTGAAATATCGGAAAAAAACATAACATTTTTATAGCACCTGGTATAATATCAAAATCATTCGTTTTACCAAAACAACTAAGACAGTGATATTCCTAAGAGAAAAACCTACAATTTGAAAAAAAAATCGACCAAAACGAACAAAAATTGTCGAAAATACATAACGTCAAATTTGAGTTAACTTTTTGGTTGTGCGTTAAATAAGTTGCGCAGTGTAGTTGAACTTGGTGGCAAACTGACCAAAAAAATGGCATCTAAAAGACCAGCTTTGTAGGTAAACGTAAATTGTAAAAAGTTATTTTATTGGCATTGACCCGAAGGTCAGCTAATATTTTTGGTGAATGAATATTATGTACCAAGTACCTATCATATATTATTTATTCTCATATTTATATTTGGTTCTCTTATCTATATATGGTTAGGTACTCATTCCAATGTATATCGCCGGCATCTGACACACGTGTTGGCGTCCGGTATATTTGCCTCTTCTTATGAAATAAAGCATTATAATACATAACAAATGGCAGTGGGATATGTCAGGATCAATTGTGCCGAAATGCATTGTATTCTATCTTTTGTATCTAAATTTTTTTGGTGCAAAAAATTAGCTATAAGTTCTTTGATATTATTTGTTTTATGAAAAGAAATCTTGGGTTTGTAGCAATTCATTACATAGAGAAATAAGCAAATAGATGAACAATAAATAAAACACACTTATCAGTTTTATATCTGGACATATATACATACGGAAACGAACCATTTAGCAATTGTACAAGTTCTTTCACCTTCATAATACATAAGATCTAACAAATGATTTTAGTTTTGACTAAGCGAGAAATTTCTGTGTCACTGCCTCTTTAAATGCTTCAGAGTTCTATTGTATATTATTATGTAATTTAATATTTTCTAGCATATAGCTAGGAAACGTAGTTGTTTTAATAGATTGTACAAGATTTTTATGCATTTTAAAGTTTAACATCTTCTGGATAACTGTATGCTTAATGCTTTTATATATAATATGTTCAAATAGAACAACAAATAATAATAGTAGATTAGGTTTGCGTTTTCTGTGATACTTGACGTTTCGGTCCCTTTTTCGGGCCTTTTTCAAAAGAATATTTTATTTACGACATATTTGACATAGGCAAAAATGACAGTTATATATAATTATTATTACAATTATATATATATATATATATATATATATATATATATATATATATATATATATATATATATATATATATATATATATATATATATATATATATATATATATATATATATATTGGCAAGTAATCGGAATGCTTGAAATATGAGGTAAAAAGTAGAACAAATAAGCAAAATCCTTAACGCATTAGAGCCAAGAATAAAAATAGTTAATAGAAATAAACCCGAGAAACATCGGTAAGTGTCGGTTCGAAAATGCTAACAATAGACAGACACTAAAAGTATCTAGTGAACTGTAGTTATTCGAATAAGAAACTCGGGCGCGGGGAAAACAAACAAGATGTAACAAAAGTGATTAGTTAACTGGTCAACTATAGCGTCAATGAGTTCTCATTTGGCAAAGAATGGAATCTCAGAGAGTTGCGAATGGGCCATATAGCAAGAAAAGGCGAAAATCATCTTCTTCCTTGAAGGACGGAAAAAGATCGCAATCAGAGGGGTCTAAGGTACGGTCCAAAAAACGAGATGTTTCTAGAGAACCGTCTACTGGATCCTCTGTTATGTCTTTGGATGTTCGATGTGGGTGCCAATATTACCAGTGCGATGCCCTATTGCCCGACAAGATTAGTCTGGTGGGGACACGGCCATCTAGTCGCTTAAATGCTACGTTTAAACGGTATGTTACATCTCTCAAAGTATTATAAGAATCGCGGAACAGCTCAGGATATAAATTTAACTCGAGCAGCAGAGAGAAGTACTAATAATAGACAGACATTACGTAAATGATATAATTCTTGTTTATCGTCGGGCTTTCTGGTCGGGCGACGGTTTTTAGGTAATCCAGACAATTTCCACGTATCATATGGGCCAACTGCGACTAATAAAGATACTTTTTTACTACATAATTATATGCACTTTATTGTACTACATTCACAATAATTCCAAAAGTAATTTCCAAAAGTATATTTCTGTAAATTCTTTGTAAATATATGTATAGGAGGTACTCTAGTACTTATGTCAATTTGTCAACATTCTCGACTTTTAATATTTTGTGTAATAATAGTACCCACCGTTTTTTTTGAAGGACCATTCCGGATGTTAATTTTTACTAATTAGAATCGTAAATCATTTACCTACTGAAATTGATGAACTCCTAATGATGGAACCCTTAAAACAGTAACCATACAATTATAGTACAGCAAAATAGTTTCTTCTTTTACACGGTTTGCATTTTCAAGGCCTCGAAAACAGGGTTCCGCCCACAAAACACGTTCGACCCGTTTCGCTAAACGATCGTTAAATCATCGGTTGTCATGCGCATTAGTATTATCAAAGGACGAATTGAAATTACCCCTTCCAAATAATAAAAATGATAAAAACAGTTCAAAACAACGAATTTAAATATGATGATGTACAGGGCGTCCCATTTAAAATAACGAAGTTAGTGTCGATTTCCGCTATAGCCGGATATGCTAGATATATGAGGTATTTTAGAAAAATAGAGCATTATTTGTCAAAACTTATGTCACCAAATTTTCAAAATAATATTCCAATTCTTTTATGGGGTATGTTTAATGGATATCCTATGGTGACATAACATCTGTTTACCTTGGAAATCAGGTAAATACAGATGTTTAAAAAAATATTAATATACAGGGTGTTACATTAGAAACAAGAAAACGTTTATTGAATGCCACCATATTTGAGGTGGCGCGTTTAGTACGTATTCGAAAAAAAACTGCCACTCAACTATTTACAATTTTTTTCTTCTTCCATTCCGCCAAAGAAAACTTGTTGGGGTGGCTAATTATAAGGAAGACCATGTACTTGCCGGCAAAATATATTATTATAAATTATAAATACTATCTACTGAATATTTTTTTAGGTTTTTAATATTTTTTGAGCATATTAACATATTATAATCAGCCTAAATCTGAACGTAATGTTTCTTTATAATTTCGTGCCATTTTTGTATTGAGAAGAAGACTGGATTTATGAAATAACTGATAAATTTATATGCTCTTATTAAACAAAAATAAAAAATTATAATTTGCCCCAAATCTGCTATTGAGAGGAAAGTTTTGTATAGTTTGGAATTAAACGCAACTACAATTCATATTAATTAGGTTTTATCAGTAAAATATTGCAAGGCCTGGAGGAGAGGCATCTTGCGTGTGACATTTCTCTTGACCTTTCCAAAGCGTTTGGTTCCATAAATCATCAAACATTATTAGGTAAATTATGTAAATATAGTATTAGAGGCAAAGGTTTTGCTCATTTAGCAGGGCGTAAACAATTAGTGGAAGATGAACATAAAGAAGACAGTGAGATCAAGCGCCTTGGAATTGTCTATGGGAGTGCCACAGGGAGCATCATTGGACCTCATTTGTTTATAATTTTTATAAATGACAAGAACATAATTTCAAATAGACTTCAAAATGTTACTTCCAAAAAAACAACATATTGTTAATTATGCAGATGTCACTAACTTATTAATTGTGGGTTCGGATTATATGAACATAATAGAAAGTGGCAATATACTAATGAAGTCAATTATACAGTGTCTTTTTTTATTAATATCACTATTTAATAATATTATAACCACTAATATCACTATTTTCAGTCACTTTCCACTTCATCTTCACTGTCTCTATGGCTAGATCAACCGCCAAGTCCACATCCCACATTATCTGTGCCTCTTTCATCAGGTGATTAATATATTTCTGCCAATTTTCTGCTGTGACATTTTCCATTCCTCCTCGAAGATGGCTCTCTACGGCAGCTAATTTAAAAGTTCAATTCGATCACGCCACTCCCGCTTTTACTTGGGCCTAGATCAACTTAATGGGGTTCAATTCCCAGTGATACGGAGGTAATCTCAACAATGTGACTTCATGCGGTAATGCCAGTTCATTCACTGCCAGTTTCTTATATTTATGGGCCTTAGCAACTTGCAATAATTCCGCCTTCTACTTTTCCATACGTAAAATTCATCTTTCAAAATTTTTGCCAGATTATAGCCCTGCACATTTACTGCACTGCACTGTACTGGTATAATATCATTTTCACTTATACTTTGCAGCACCTTATCTAAAGTTGGCAATTCGTTCTTTCTAAAGAAACCGTGGACCGTTCTACGTATCCCAAATTTTGCATCTCCGTCCACTACAATCTTATTACGACCGCTTTTTAGTGTCGGTGGCTGTTTTCTTCCAAAATACTCGTAAAATAGTTTTCTTCTCGGCTACCGTTCGATAGTACCTACGTCTTGCATCTGCGGCAGATGACGGTATCACAATCACAGTAAAACAGCACTACACAATTGCGAAAATTCCAATCGGGAATATATCAACCAACAGCACTACCAAATCGCGATTGACCGTTACAGAATACGCGCGAAAAATCCCGCCAACCAGCCATAGCTGGTAAATAAAGGCAGAGGAAAGATTATCGGGTTTACACGATTGACCCAAATGAAAACAAATAGCACGTAATTTCTAATAAGTTAAAGAGAGACATATATATGCTTTCAATGTCGGCTTTCCGACTGCGAACTAAGCCGCTTTTAATTATAAAAAATAATATTTACGGAATTGCCATGTTAAAGTAGACGAAAATAAATGTAAAAATGGCTAACATCTTGGCCTATATACACTCTTTCATTGCATGCACAATAATTCTTTTATGGCATTCATAAATAATATATACAACTTTAATGTAGTATTGTGGAATTTGATACTTTAATTGGATATTGAGAAATTTGAGAATTACATATGACAACTGTGGTTTTTCCTGTACGCGGTCAGTCAACTATCTATACCTCTTAGAACCACTGTAGTCGTCAATTTTTTCGTTTCTTTTATTGTATATTTTTACCTTATTAATATAAAAATTCTAAAAATCCCCCCTGTGCATAGTTTAGAGCACGGACAATAATACGCATTTTATTTTCTAGTGACCATGAATATGAACCCGTAAATCCACCACCAGATACTGAAACATTCCCATCTCCAATGCCTACAGTTCACGTCACCGACACAGAAAAGGAGTTGAGCTATGTGCAGCCAATTGATAGGATTATTTCAGAAACTCCTGCAAAAGAAACGACTATCAAAGATGGATTCAGTCGGGAGACCGAACCAATTTTCTTTTTACATACGGAGACAGACCGACATTCTCCAACTCCAGACTCCCCGTTCGGCAGCACGGAACAAGCCGAAGAACCTAAAGTAAATAAGAAAACCAAGGAAGGCCCGAGTAAATTCCAAATTGCATTCAAACAGAAAACCGACCAATTTAAGTCTAAATTGCATAATATCAAGAAACCGCACATAACTATGCCAGACAGATCAAAACTTCGCAAGCTGAAGATTGAAAAACCTGTATTTAATATTCCTAAAATCCCTGATACTACCAAGATAAATTTACCGTCATTCACTTTTCCGCGTAGAAATGCAGCGAAACGGTCTCTCAAAGAGCGACAACAATCGACGGAATCAAATGCTGGTGATTCCAAGAAACCCTTTTTCGATTTCAGTACCTACCCCAGAATCTTCAAGAAGAAGTCGAAAAGCAAAGACCATAAGGATCAAGATGAAATTCCTGACTTTGCGACTGTTCCTAGATCATCACGAAAACCGATTTCCACCGCAGATGATGGTTGGACAAAAACTGTTACTGTTACTACCACCACAGTGATACCGCTACACTCCGAGGATTCCGTGGAAACTGAATCCACTGAACCGGTTGAGCCACGTGGAGAATCTCAAGAAATCGATGATAGCCGTGAAGATTCGGTGGACAGAAGATCGTCATCTCATATCAGATACGACGAGGATATCGATATTGATGATGACTATGAACGAGATAATAACGAAGAAGATAGAGATAATTACCTTAACAGGTGGGACCATGGTAACTTTAATCCTGACCCAAATCAGGATTATATGCAGAATTATAAAAATTCAGAATATAAAGTAACTGATCTCGACTCACCAGAAGACAACGTCATGTCAAGCCAGCGTTACGACTACAATGCAAATAATAATAAAGAAAACTACTCATCCGGGAGCTCACTAGGTGCGCAAAGGGTCGCTGGTGTATTGGAGGAGATCAATCCAGATGAATTCTTTTTAAGACAGAAAGGCATATCTCAAGATGACATTGAAGTTGGCATGTATCTCAGCTCTGAAATAAGAGAAGCATTCCGCATGCCTGAAAATTCACTCTCAAAAATGCAGGATAATTACCAACAAAACTTTGACATACGAGGCTCTAACCACTCACTTCCCGAAGCACAAAACAAGCGAAAATCCCCCATTAAGAAACCTAAAAGAAAGAAAACACCACATGTCTCCCAAGAGCAAATCCCATACGCCGAAGAATCAGGTGATGACGAACTAGATAATTTACCTCCCTCTAGACCCAAGCGTCGCAGTAAACGCGTTAGAAAACAGAAAAATTCCAACGACGTTATTCCCTACCAGGAAACGATTTCTCTCGATACCAACAACCCCGATGAGCGAATGCTGTATCACAGAGAAAGCTTGGGTATTTTAGGGGACGATGAACGGGAAGCGGACCCTAATACGTATGAAAATGAACAAATGGAAGGAAAAGAACAGCCAGAAATTCAAATAACCGATCCTTACAGACAATTCGACTTGTTTAACTCGCACAAATACCAGCACAGCTTGCACGGGAATGAGGACCTCCAAGAAATTCCTTCCGCCCCACCGCGTAAACACAAGAGTCTGAAAAGCTTAACGTCTGAGAATGACTCTATTTTAGAAGATATCAGTTTGAACCAATATATTCCTGAATCAGAAGTAAGTAAATTTTATTACCCAAGTAGCAAAAACATAATATTACTTACTTACTAATAGGTCTAATTCGATCTTTTTTCCATTAACTGCAATTAAAATAAATAAAAACTCGATTTTGCTACGCCTCTGTACCTTTAATGATTATTGGTAGTATCGTTTTCGGGTTTTATAAAATTCATATTTTGATGTATCTTGAAGATTTATTTTTATAGTATTTTATATATGTTTTTATTTCATAGAAAGAGTTGTTAAAGTGGGAAATAATAAATTTTACTTTTTCAACGGAAACTCGTAAACGGTAAACGATGGTTTCGGCATTCGGATTCGGCGCGGTCGTTCACATATAGGATAGGGTTTTTTGTTCGTCTGTTTGTCATCGTAAGACTTGCGGTGATAAAATCGATTTTTCATAGAAAAAAAAACAATTTTCTCTAAATTTGGATAAAAAAATCTGAAAAACTTTGGAGGCGCGTAAAATTATGCGAGAATTGATACGTCTCATGTTTCCAAACTCCCTGGCGGTTTGTTATAATTTAAAAAAAAATAATATTTTATCCATTTTACCCTAAAAAAATTAATTGACTACGCCCCTGTTCTTTTAGTCGTATTTTCTATATCGGAAATGAAACGCGTGGCTCATTTTACTTATATACGACCGTTTTTGGGTACATAAGAACGTTCTTACATATTATATAAATTTAAAGGTGTATTTCTCGGATATACGTGGTTTCCTTCGAAAAGTCATGTCTCCTTTATTTTTACGGACGGACACTTCGATTTATACTTTTAAGTAGAGGATGGATGGACGTTTAAAATTTCATATAAATAACCGACTTACATACCTCAACGGTGTAGAAGAAAAATTTAAAAATATATTTTAACGGTTTCACCTCCGGAAAATCGATTTTACTACGCTGCTGCTTTTTTAATGAAAATTTTTATATCGGAAATGAAATTTGCGCCCTGTTAGAAAAAAACAACATGTATTATAGAACCTGTAATTTATTTCCATTTCTATTTCATTTATAAAACTACTCGTACTTCCTATTCATTTTTTAAATTAATACAGGGTACATCACGGTGAGTGGCCTATTAGACGTTTCTGGGAAACCACATATATTTTGGAACTGAAAATTTGCACACAGGGGTTTTCAGGGGTGCTCTATTCAATGAAAATATTGCCGTGTATGTGCCACTTCCGGTTATACCGGAAGTCGACAACAACTTCCTTATTTTAAATGGCATGCTATATTTTTTATGCCAGATTCGACTTCTACTCGTTATTTTAAGGTAACTTTCAATACTATTCCCTATCCCTAAAACCAATAGTTTTTGAGATATTTCGATTTTAATAAAATCTTATGCGAAAACAACCCGCATATTAGAAATTAATAACTTTCGCTATGGTAACTTTCAAGAACCAATCTTTGTTCCACATACTAAAAAGACATGGAGCTTATTTATGTATAAACTACAAATGCTCCATTATACACCGGGTGTCCAATAACTGATGTCAAACTTTGACTACTTCGACCTTCAATAAGTGTCTTATTTTAAATGGGACATACTGTATTTTATAATCCAATGCGCTTCCTTTTTTGATTACCTTTCGACCCATATGTAGTTTGGTATAGCTAAATTGGACGGTTCTTGAGTTATTTAGAGATATTTAAAAATATTGTTGAATTAAAATTAACATCGAGTGCAGCGTGCCATGGAAAACAATTATAGTTATGTTATGTCTATTAAATATTCCTTCACGAGAAAACTTCGACTCGTCAGTCCAGATAATTTTTTTTAAGAAAAAGTCATCTACTTGAATGCGAGTTAATATCATTTCACAAAATTGAACTCTATTACCAGCATCTTCTGGATGCAGGACCTGAACTTTAGTAAACTTATAATTATGCATTTTGTGCTTCCACAAGATTCTTTCTATAGAGGAATAAGAAATACCTATGTCATACACTGCAGTGTAAATAGAAGCTCGTGGATATGCTTCGAAATAAGCCAGGACAGTTATTTCGTTATTTTCATTTCCAGTGACTGGGCTAAGATTAATTTTGGCTGCGTTAAAAGTACCAAATTCTAGGACATTATTGTAAATTCTTCTAAACTTCTTTACGTTCATTGGTGGCAGATTAGGATTTATTTCGTTAAACCTTCTGCACGTTCTGCTAATAATTCTGTTACATTCTCCATGGATAAAAAATAAGTTGAAATAATCCGCATTGGAGTAATGATTTTGCATATTAACTGACCACTAACAACAATAATACGTTGACACTTACAGAATAATTTAGAATGACAAGACGAACAGAATTTTTTGTTTTCCATGGCCCACTGCACTCGATGTTAATTTGTATTCAATAATATTTATAAATATCTCTAAATAACTCAAGAACCGTCCAATTTAGCTATAACAAACTACATATGGGTCGAAAGATAATCAAAAAAGGAAGCGAATTGGATTATAAAATACAGTATGTCCCATTTAAAAAGGCACTTATTGAAGGTCCAAATAGTCAAAGTTTGACATCAGTTATTGGACACCCTGTGTATTTTGGAGCATTTGTAGTTTATACACACATAAGCTCCATGTCTTTTTAGTATGTGGAACAAAAATTGGTTCTTGAAAGTTACCATAGCGAAAGTTATTAATTTCTAAAATCTCAAAAACTATTGCTTTTAGGGGTAGGGAATAGTATTGAAAGTTACCTTAAAATAACGAGTAGAAGTCGAATCTGGCATAAAAAATATAGCATGCTATTTAAAATATGGAAGTTGTCGTCGACTTCCGGTATAACCGGAAGTGGCACATACAAGGCAATATTTTCATTGAATAGAGCACCCCTGAAAACCCGCTGTGTGCAAATTTTCAGTTCTAAAATATATGTGGTTTCCCAGAAACGTCCAATAGGCCAATCACCGTGATGTACCCTGTATATACCTTTATTTTATCAAACCAACAATACATTTTATGCATATTATATTACCCATAACTTAAAATTTCCAGATACGACCTCAAGACTATTAAACTTGACATCTGTCAATTGCCCTACGGAAGCCAATTTGAACTTGTTCTATTGGAGTGCCCTATAGAAAATAGGCATAAACACGAGTCATAAATACTTATATAACTCTTTGTTTCAGAGCAAAATCAGCAGGGGCGAAATTGATTCGGTGCCTCCAGCTGACCCGCCTCAACGACCTACCAGAGCAAGATCACATAGTACATTGAACAAAAAGGGAACATCTCAAGCAGACGATGAAAGTTTATTCCACAGAACGGAATCATTTACATCGGAAAATCAAGTGCCTTGCGTTGAGGAACCGTGCGTTCAAGATATCCGGGACTACATGGGTTATGCTATTATAGATAAACAGAAAGTGAGAGACCCTCCACTGCCACCACCTCGGACACCTCCCCGCCGTAAAAGATCCATTAAATCAAATAAACCACCTACACCAGAAAACAGATTTTTCACAGTTCCGAGACCGGCAAGGAATGAGAACACACCTGTAAGACCTTTAAGAAATTACAGTACTTTAGGTCAAACTAGGAAGAGTAACGAAGCCGCAATTTATGAAAATAAAGAAAATATCGACATCACACAGTACATTGAAGTTGACGATGAGCCAAATCGGGATCTACAGTCTGGAGATGTCATTAAAAAGATGAAAGATCGACCTTTGCCTGCGCCTCCTAGACCTCCCAGGAAATCTAGACATCTTCGAGACATTACCTCTAAGGAAAATATAATGTCAGAACCCATGGAAGAGTCAGAGAAAAAGACCCATGAAGAATCGGAAATGTCAACGCAAACAGAACCCCTACCGGATGATTTTGTTTGTGAAGAGATACTACCAGAAACTGCGGATACAATGTTATCGCCTTCAATCCGAAAAGAACCCGATGAAAGTCCTATAATAGAAAAACGTTTAATAACACCAAGTTACTTTACACATGAAGAAACTATAACCCACGGATCTTTAATCGTGCAGCCTTTAAATGGCAGTAGAATATTACCAGACTCTGAACTAACAGTTTCAAACGAGAGGATAATACCAATAACTCCAGAACCTGATGACGATGAGACGTCATCGATACCCGAGGATTTTAAGGAACTGAAAGATCCTCCTCCAAAAGCTACTATTAGAACCCGTAAAATATCCCAACAATTCGCTGAACCCAATAGCAATACCGAAACGGATATATTGGAAACACAAAAATTAAGAGTTTCTGATTTAGATGTTGATACATTAACTGTTAATAAACTTTTAGCTGGTAAAATAATTGTATCCGAAATTGATAGCAGCAATATAACAACAAATGAAATTAGTTCAAAATCAGGCGTGTTAAAAGTTGGAGAAATAGAATTACCCCCTGGTGTTATTCAGCAAATCTTAAAATCTATCAAAGCAACTGAAGGTCAACCAAGTGGCCTAGAAGGAGAGAACGTCGCAAAACAAGAAGGAGCTTCTGTTTTAGACGAAGATCCTAAACAAAAAAAAACGTCGATTAATCCAGATTGTGGAAACTTAGATGTAGTGGAGCCATACCCGGAGGACAAATATTTGGATGAAAATTTTTTTGAGGATTCTCGTGTCGTTGAAGCAGCAGAAATTTCAGAGCGGCAAACACATTCACCAGAACCTGAAAGTAATAGTGATGTACAAAATGAAGCACCGCTACCCCCTCCAAGGGCATCGGATTTAGAAACTCTCGAAAGGCATTTGATAGATGTATTGTCAACAGAAAACAGCGACTGTCCGCAGAGACCCCCAAGACAGTCCGACAGAACCAGAGATTCTAATTCCAATGACGAAACTTTACAAGAGCCAGACGTTGACGACGAACCTCCTCCAAGACCTCCCCAACCCCATTTAGGTTACCTGCCATCACAACCCCCAGCTAGTTTCTATGCACTTAGAGCTCAGAAGTACGTGGACAACTTTGAAGAAAACATTCCTGTGGTTCCTCGGCGAAGGCGGCACCCGAAATCTAAACCAATATCCGGATCTAGCTCTGATGATTCCGTACGGATGCCAATATCCAGGCGTTTTCACGGCGCACCTGAACCATCGATTTCTCAACTCTCAGGACAATTAGCTAGAGCTTGTGGTTCGGCAGCTAATGATTCTTTAAGAAGACTGATAGCTTTTATAGAAAGTAATGTGTTAAAAAATGCCGATGGTAAACAGGACTTGTATGCCATGGTGATAATACTTCTGTTGTTGGTAGCTGGGTTAATATTGCTGAGTCACGGGGAAGATAAGACTGTTGTACATTTACACCACTGGGAATTTTTTAATCCTCCAAGAGATATGTAAACTATGTTGATGCTTTTGTACTTTAAGTGAATTTGTTTGTTGTATCTATGAATTTTGTTAAATACTTTTAAGTATAGTTCGTGTATATAAATGGATGAAAATAAATCTCTTTCTATAACAGGTTTATTTGTTTCGTAGAGATGTTGCTTAGTAGAAAAGTAAAATTCAGTGAGTATAGGGTACTCAGAGATAGTATAGGCAACTGTCACTAGTTTACAAGGTTTAAGCTTCAAATTTCAGTTAATGTTAAATACAAATCATATTATAGATATAGACCGGGGTCGATAATTTTTTAAACCAAAAATGTAATAGTAGGATGAAACCCATTGAAAAAGGAAGATATTACAAAAATGAAAGGAAAAATAATTTACGGGCGATTTGAGGTCGGGAAGTGGAGGGGTGAGTTTTTAAAGGTAAAAAACAGTTTATCTCGATTTCCGGCAAAACTACAGGTTCTATGGCAAAAAGTTAAATGGCGTTAAATGGAAAAAAGTTGTAGGTAATAAAAAGATCTACAACTTTCGTATTTACACTTTTTTCACATAACCTCAAAATTTATGTGAAAAATTCAAATAACCAAGTTTTTGGTTTTTTATTTCTTTTACAAAAAAAATTTTTTTAAAGAAATTTGGTGAAAACTTACCTTTTTATGTCTCAAACACACTGTAATTTTTTTGATTTAAAATATTTATTTTTTCACCTTATTTTGACTTAATATCGAAAAACCACCTTAATTTTCAATCGAAAATTATCGCGTCAAAATATCTTCTTTTTTAAAAAAGTCGGTGGGCTTTTTGTTCGTTGAAATCTCTACTTTCTGATGGTGTAGAAAAAATATACATTACTTTGGTAAATGTTCTCATAAAATGCAAAGAAACTAAAAAAAACTCGAATCCGAATCGAATTTTTTTTAAGCTTTATGTACAATTTTGAGCTATTTATAAAAATCTACACATTAATTAAATTATTTTTCCGTTCATTTTTGTTATATTATCTTCCTTTTGAGCGCCATAACCTCAAATCTACCAGCTGACTGTCTGCAAGCCATAAACGACTTGTTGCCATAAGGTTATATGCCAATACTTCCAACAATCTGTGGTTTTAAATTTTTTTTTCTACTACCATACTTTAATTCGTTTATTAGGCATTCCCTACCTATACTTTAATGAGATTCATTATGGTGGGGATTTTGTAGAGCGAGAGGCAAATAGATTTATTTATTTTGGTTAAATATACCCTGGTTCCGAAATAGTGTGGAGTGATTCATACATAATATCACAAAACCATCACAATTGAACGGTCACAGAATTTCTTAGTGTGCAAATTTGTGTACACTCTATAGAAATGGTGGGCAGAACTCATTAGTAACCGGGTCTACCGCTCTCATTGGTGAGTTTTAGGCGGTTCTAAATTAAATTAAATTTCATTGGTTAGAGGTAAAGACGCGAGATTTCCTTGGATATATTGATGCATGCGTTGTTTCATGCATGTATGTTTTGGCGCGACAGTGGCGTTGCATTGTGATGTACGGTTGATTCGCGATATAAATTAATTATAATATTGTTATACGCGAGTGTTTAGTGTTTTTATGCGAGGGAAGCGACGAATGCGAGTAGTAGTGGTTCTAAAACCAATAATTCCAATCGTAAGCGACTGAATTTGACAGGAGAACTGAAAATGATCAAAAATGTATACGAAGGAATATTCTTAAGATAATAAAAAAACCACCACAAGTACACTTAAAAACAATGTTAATAACTTGGATATTTTATTTAATTTTTTTTATTCTGCCCCCTCTTAAATGATACGCCTATGGAATTTCGTTCCCTTCGCCCCTCATCTCCCTGAGCCGTCCATATGCTGGTGATGAATCACTCCACACTATTTTGGAACCAGGGTATATAAATAATTAAAAAGCTACATAAGAACTGATATTCAAATCAGTTTCAGGCACTAGACTAGTTATTATTATAGTAATAATAATTATAAGATAAGTTTTTGTCCTGAAATTTTCTTATAAGCCTGTGCTGTGGTTTTGAAATGAAAATAATGTGATTTTTAACTACAATAAAAATGCATATTTTCATTGCAAAATCACAGCACAGTCTTTAAAGAAAATTTTAGGACAAAAAACTTATATTATAACCATCACTACAATAATAGCTAGTACCCGCAACTAATTTGATTATCAGACCTTATGTAGCTTTTGAATTTTTTATATTTAACCATAATAAATGCATCTATTTGCCTCTCACTCTACAAAATCGCGACCATAACGCCGGTTATAGACACGGCGGATTTTTCCGCCGGAGACAATTGACCGTCGCCGTTCACAAAACAAGGTGACAAAATCTACATCATCGACAAGTTTTTACTCACAAACAAAACAGCTGGAAACGTGTAACGTAAATAAGCTACGTTCCATTAAATAGTATATATTTTGAACATTGGTACCCTATTTCAAATATTTTAAAATAAGCCACATGAAGCACAACGTAATAATATAACATGGTAATACTGTGTTATATACACAGTCATATAGCACAGTATTTCAAATCTTTGGTAGGTATACTAATATCCCGCCAGGGCCCTTATTCTTGAAGTTGTAGGAATAAAAAAGTTGAGAGATAAGTAGGCGTGGTTCTCTTAAAAATGCGGGAACCGTATTCTTCAAAGATAGGAATGTTCACATTTTACGTTTTTCGAGAGAACTGTCACATTTAGAGAGAAACAAATGATTTAATGATTACCGTTATTTGCGTGTGGTTGTATAAAAAATATGAAAAATTCGTATAGAATGGAACCAGAGGAAGCATTAATTGTTAATCAAATAATCTTATTAATTTTGGTTGATTAAATAATAAATGTGATAAATGTGTGTAAATAATGTAATCAAATAAAGAAGTCCAAACAGGGGAGTTTGTGGTTTTCCAAAAATTCACTCAACAATTCTTTTTGAGTTAATAGGGGCCAAGCGCTGTTTCTCCATATCTTATGACACTTACAAATCATAAAATATATAACAGCAATCACAGACGTATATTAGAAAGATTCGAGTCACGAGATTTAAGAAAAATTATTGTCATTTAACACCTCCAGTTCTATATTAAACTAACAGAACTAACCCCAGTCACCACACCCGCGTTGTACGTTGTATGTTGTAAGCACGGACAACTACAACTGCTTTTGTCTAGGGCTGTAAGGTACATAACCTCAAAGGTAGGCATAACGTACTGCAAAAGTAGATAAAAATGACAGGAGTAATCTGACAACCAAGCTATGTAGAAATGCATGGGGCATCCGTTCCATACCCATATCACTAACATTCAAGAATACGGAAAATATGTTGTGTGAGAAAAATCAGAGGATGTGTATAATTTATTCTCTCGGGTGATTGTTCACTTCCTATGACTTCAAGAATAAGCGCCCTGAAGTACATGTGGTCAAGCCTCTAGCTGGAATGGTATGGTAAAACTATAAATACCACGCGAGGCCAGCACGCGTCCCTTTCGTTTGCTTTGATAACTTGAGGCGTTATTTTTCTGAATTCAGGTCGTGTTAAGTGGCTGGACTTGGACGCAGGCGACCGAGAAGCAATTCCTGTGGTGATCAAATTAAGCAGACCATCATTGCAAAAGGATGCGAGTGACACAAAATAGTATTTCCCAACGTGTTTCATACAAGATTTTTTTTAATTTGACCAATTTTATATTTGGAGAAGAAAACTCTGAATTTTATACGTTTAAAAACAATCCAGTAGGTTGTAATGGTGTGACAGCTTGTCACTTTCATAGCTTGCCAGTTTCATAATTATCTAAATAACCTCTTATGATGTGAACTGTACAAAACCAGTTGGGTTAAATTTAACTTTTCGCAACTGGTTGTGCAAAGACGTTTCCTAACATCAAAGGGTTTTGAAAAGTGTCACTTTAAATGTCAAATTAGAAAATTTTTTAAACCTTACGATATGAAAAAAGAAATTTTATTAGACCCATGTAATTTGCAAATTTTACATTCGTCAAATAAAACTAAATTATATAAAAAAATCGGTAACATAACAATTAACATTATTATTAAATATAATATATTACTTACATGTTATTTGTTCGCTTAGTTACTTTATATTTCTATTAATTGCTTAAAGACTTAATCGAAGATGTCGTCATAAGATACTAAATCTCTCTTGTCTCTATGATTTCCTTTCTGAGAATGACTTGACGCTGAAACAAAAATTTTCATAAGGCGGTTTCACATCCATGTATTATATATTAGGCCAGCCAGTTAGTTCTGATTTTTGAAAATATTGTTGGGACCACTACCAGTAGCGTATATTCAAGTTTGCAGCTTCGAAAAACCATGAAATTTTCTCACTTTTCTCGTTTGCTTCACTATATCTTCTAAACTATGTGTGTGCACACAAAGTATTTTATCATGTATTTTAAAGTACATTAAATTTGTTACAATTTGAGACCAGAACCAGCTCTATAGGTACAATATTTACTAAGATACAGCCCTACAAAAATTGGAATTTTTTTTCAAAAAAGTGAAATGTTAAGATTTGGTCCACTTTCGTACCCAAAATCGGTGAAAATTTTATGGGTAAAGTCAGGGGAAGATATAGTGACTGTAATTAGCTTAATTTAAGCACAGAACGAAGTCCGTAGGCCTGCAATTTTTTCCAAAAAAAGTGAAACCCATATATAACCACAGGAAATATATTTAACCTATTAATAATATATTTACAATGTAATTCAACATTTTTATTTATTCATAAATTATATATATCATATACATATAAGATATACAGTGGCTGCTCGTGGATATTTTCAGAGGGTGGGCACAAAAAAATAAATTAAAAATCCATAATCAAACTCCAGATATGAAATAAAGTAAATTTGCAGTGTGTGAAGAAATTAAAATACCTTGTTATTTGCGTGACTGTACCGTGTTGCAGGTTATATGTATAAAATCTGTGTGTGTTTCGCATTAAAGTAAAATTTGTCTAAGCACATATGAACTAAAGTAAATTTGCAGTGCGGGAAAAAATTAATTTCTACTGTACTATTTGACTGGCCTATATCTAATATAATCAATACCAAAGAAGATAAGTTAATAATAACTCACCCAATGTTGCCCACGCTGCAGAAGAAGTTGCATCATTGATTGGCTCTATTTGTGGTTGCCTTCTTGCTAATGACACCTTTAGCTGAATTCCTGAGACCATACTACCATCCATCTAAAATAACAGTTAAAAGAAACAATTGGTTACGTGGTGAATTTTAGGAAATCTTAGGTATTAAAAAAATATATTAAACTAATATTTTAACTTATATACGTAATGTTTATTTCAATATTATTTTGTGCTATGAAGGTGGTGTCATGTATTAGTATTCATAAGTTCCGCAATAATCATTGTAAATATGTGATACAATGTGCAATGCAGCCACTTACAAAAAAAGTGTTATATTCCCATACACATACATACCTCAGAAATCGATCTTTCAGCTGCCTCTACTTTATCAAATGTTATAAATCCACGGCTAAAACAAATAAAATATAAACATTACATAAATCAATATTTAACTCAAATATATATACTGGGTGTTTTTTTTAAACTTTGGACGGATTTCTCTGAGAAACAAGAGGATGAATAAAAAAAAATTGTAGAGTTCCGAGCGGGAAATCATTTGGACACAATATCCACCCCCAACCCCTCACCCCTTGGCAGGGGGAGGTGGTGACTTTTGTTTTTTAAATGGGAAGCCCCATTTTTTATGGTCGCATATTGTTTTTTGTGAAAAAATAAACATCTTTTGTCTGAACTTTTTTTTATTTTGGCGTGTAGTTTTTTTAAATTGCTAAAGTCTGATAATCAATTCTTCTATTGTATGGAGGTTAATGGACCACATTTTGAGAAGCTCCTTGATGTTAAATAATAAAAAAAGAAAAAACTAATAGATGAGGTTTTTTTCGATATAACATCCCCCACCCCCTCGCCAGGGACACGAGGAACTTTTCCTAATTTGGCTCTTTTTCTTAGATGAGCAATTTGCAAATAAAACTACAAGCCGAAATAAAAAAAAGTTACAATACTAAGAATACATACTTCTTTTCAATTTCCATGGATATATTAATAATGTTCCCGATGGTAGAAAAATGCTTCTTTAAAAATTCCTCAGTAATTTTATAACCAGATATATAAATCGTATTTCCCTGCCGTGGCTTTTCCGGCTTTTGTTGTTGCTTTTCAGTCAGTCCCCTCTCTTCCCTATCTCGAGCATTCGCAAATGTATCATAAAGATTCTTTATCCTAGGAGGTTTATTCTCAGGATTGTCTGGTCCGTCATCCATTTGAACAGCTGAGAAAGGTTGATATCCACTAACAATTTTATCAGATATTAACTTTCTCTCTAAACCCCTTGGGCGTTTAAAGCCTTGTTCTGGTTGTTTCTGTTGTTTAGATATTGCCGGTATTACACCAGATTTTATCAATTTCTTCGCTACTTCTCTGGCATCTCTAGCTTCTGCCGGTCTTTTAGGAATAATTGGTTTTTCCGGTTCAGGCTTGGGAGCTTTTAAAGCTTGCAAAGCTTTTTTCTGAAAATAAATTATATAAAATCTTAACAGTTTGAAATGCTCTTAATAACTTTAAGTTGCTTAAACTATTTCCCATGAATACCTATATAGATCTATAATATTTAGCTTTAACAAATACTGTTGGAGTAATCAAAGTAAGAGCTGTAGGTCATAAAGCAGCATGTGTTTGATAAAGCAATACCTACTGAAAACTCATTGCAGTAGGTACATATTTACTTGTACATGTAAAATGTTTTTTTCAAATACTAGAGCAATTTGGGTAGGTATTTAATTTAATCGTCAGTAGCCAGTAAACAATTTGTTTCATAGTTAACACAATCTGAGGAATTATGTTGAACATGTAAAACTAGTTGGTACTGTTATTTAAATGGGATGTCTGAAAGTAATACATGCGTATTGGCGGATATAGCATGTGATATGTGAAAAATACACATACATGTACACAGAGACCAAAGAAGTGATGCATAATTTAAATCTAAATTTAACTAATGTGTAATGCATACCTACAAAATACATGGTAATACATGTCCAAAATGATATTAAAGAGGCACTTTGATATTTGTATATTAATATAAATTATGCTACCCTACCTTTTTCTTTAATTTTTGATATTTTGCCTGTAACATTAGTTCTTCTTCTGTAAAATTGGCTGGAAAATGTATATAAACCATTATGAAATAACCCTATTCGCCACACACTCTTCTTCAGTTTTTATTATTTTACATTAAGGTAAAATTATATTTTATAATTTTTGTATTTATATTTATAACACAAGCACAAAATTGGCAACCACAAAATATTGACAGATGTCACCAGATTTATCTCTGTATGTCAGTGTCACCACCACACTCACCACAAAAAAATTGATCGGTGACAAGCAACAATCGGTTGACGCGGAGCGCGGAGGAGAATTTCCGCTCCACCACTAGTTGGATTCCCGCCGTATTTACAGGTCATGCACACTCAGAAATCTGTCTGAAAATAATACATTAACCATGGTAGTTTCATTTCCCTACCTTTAATATCAAATCCAATGTAAAGTAATAAATAAAGAAAACATAGATTACCATTATGGGTATAATCACCTACATACAATAATGTATCTATTTGAAATCGACCACTGGCGCAAGATGTGAGCCGAGCATCATGGTTGACGTCACGAACTGGTTCAGATTTGTCTCACGATCGAGGTGGATAAGCTATGCTCCATGCTCCTGTGTATAGTTGTCAGTACCCAACGATTATAGACTAAAATCCTTGGTCAGTACCAGCGTTGAATGAAGGAAAGGTTCCTTCAGGTACCAGTCAGTTACCACGTATACATGCACACTTTAGTTCGAATTAAGTGGGTTCGAACTAATAAATCCGGTCTTGTATATAGGGTTGCTAATTAGAACTAACTTTGTTAGATCGGTCTTAGTAAGCTCGAGCTAAATATTGTGCTGTAGCGTTTTTAGTTTGGTTCCAAAAGTCATGTAAACATTTAGCTCGCATTTCAAACTAAATTGGACGTTGCCAACTTTTGTGAAAGCAAAAGTTGATGGTTATCTTCAGTTGGTAATAACGTGTCATGTATAGAGATAGGTAAAAGGGACATAATTTTACATAGCACCTATCTTCGACCATAAATAGAGTAGACCCGGTGTAGTCCGTGTTTGTTTACATCTAACACGTCTTGAATATTCAAAAGGTTCCACTCAGTAAGTACTCAGTTGCTGAGTGGTGAATTCACGGTGACACAGTGGAAATCATAGATTACCGCGCTGTCAACAGCGCCCCCTTTGCAATGTAAACAAATACTGTATGTGAGATACGCTTTACCGTTTACCGGGTCTAACTGTTTATGGTCGAAGGTACCTATACGTAACAGTATACTGTGGTGCATGTATACGTGGCAAGTAAACTCTATTTACTTAATGGTTTTTGTCTTATCTATCACATGTAAACCCAAGAACCATAAATTGAAGGTGCACAGTAGACCTACTGTTCATGAGAAACGAGGGACCTGGGACGGTGCTTTGTGTGAGAACAATTGCAAAGAAGAAGATTATATCTAACCTCAAAATATATTAATGTCAAAGTGATTAACAAATTATATTTTTAGTTTGGATTTTGAATAAAAAAAATAGGCTCAGTTGTGTTCTGGGTCCTTAGGTAGCCAGCCTTACTGTTTTGCTGTTGTGTGTAAGAATAATATAATATCATGTCAGAGGTAAATATTTATACTTAAACGTTATAATATGAATATGCCAATTTGTTGTTTCAGTCTGAAAAGAGAAAAGTACCAGATAAATTAAAAACTATTTTAAAAGTTGATGCTGAGATAACTAAGAAGTTCGTTATATGGGCAAATAACATTTCATTTTTACGAGCTTTACGAACTCATTCCAAGCTTCTAGAGGTAATAATTTTTATATATTTATATCTGTGTCTTATTATTCTCATTGTCAATACCAGTGGTTATTAATATTTAAATTTAGAATTGTTCAATAGTTTAGTGATTCAATGATATTAATACTAGACTGCATATCTAGATTGAAATCCAAAACGCTAATAGGTTATAGACAGCGGAAAAATTATGGGAGGTGGTGTACGAACTTTGGACTTCATATAGGTGTTTTTAAATAATTATACCTAATTGCTTGATATTTTTATTTCAGATATCTTGTCATGGGATTCCTTGGTTTGCATTTTGGATTGCTTTTAGTTGGTTATTTAATAACCCTAATTTAGTAGAAGTGCAAGTAAATATTCTTCTAGGTACGTTTTATTTTATAAACAAAGTTTTTAAAAGTAGACACATCTATCACACAAGACTAGATAACAGTTCTGTCACTTGATATATTAATAATTTATAATTATTTGAGGCGAGTCATCCTGTTGAATGATGGATTCACGCAAGAATATTAAAATCATATGCTATGACTGCACTGCAAAAAAGGGGTTACCGTCAAGTTCCGCCATTTGGCTTTACTTCTACAAAGAGCAGGGGACACCTGAACGAAACCAGCGAGCCAGTCTACTGATCATTTATTGGTTTCCATGGTAATGTGCAAAATATGACTTCTCCTGTCTTGTAGTATGCTCATAGCATACGGTTTTAACAATTGACTTCAGAATATTTCTAGTTCTTTCAATCAATTCCATTGGATACGAAAGATACTTTAAATATATCACCATTACCTGAATATGTCCATTCGGTATTATAGACCCTATCGACTTTATGCAAATTTAAACGGGCAGCTATAATACATGATTTTAGTCATTTGTTCCCATCCTATTATACCTAATATGAAAATTATACAATTTTAATTAATATCTAATAAAGAATGTTAAGAATTGAAGCAATATATTTTTTTCAGGTTTATTTTTGGATATTGTATTTATAGCTATAGCCAAAGCATATTTTAGGAGGAAACGACCCACTCTAAACACTGATGATGCATTTGCACAAATGGGTCCAGACGTATTTAGCTTTCCATCAGGACATGCCAGTAGATCAGTTTTTGTTGCATATTTTTTCATAAACTTGTACTCGTTACATATAATTTGTTTTCCTCCTATCCTTGCGTGGGCAACCGCCATTTGTTTAAGTCGAGTGCTTATGAATAGGCATTATCTTTTAGATGTTTTGGGAGGTTGTTTATTAGGCCTGGCTGAAGGTTTATTATTGCAATTATTGTGGATTAATGCTGACACTGCAAAGTCACTAATGTCTATAATTTCTAATGAAAAACTTGATGGTGGCGAGTACCACGTGTAAAAATATTACCATATTTAATAAAAACAGTATTTTTATGATAGACACCAATGTAGAACCTATATTTTTATTGGGGATGGTCCAAATATATTTATTCACCCCCCATTGTGTGACTATTTATTATTTTAATTATTGTTATTTGTTTTTAAGTTAATGTAAATTATGCAGTTGAAATAAATATATTAGAATTTTTTAACTATTTTTTTTCTGTAAAATATTTCTGTAGTATTTTTAGCAACCTGATTTTTTCTGTTAGTAATTCGGTTTTTAAAGATTGCAACCTAACTAATAACCAAATAAATAAATAACTAATACTTGTTTAACAGACTAAGTAGTGCATTAATAATAATGAGAATTCATTGATATTAATTGATAATTATTAGTTGTCGACATTATTAATTGGATTGTAATAGGCATGTTTAATTTTCCTTGACTTGTGACTAATAGTCACGGGTCCATCGAAGAGAATATCAGTACAGATGAAGAAACTTTTGCACATACATATCATTGAGGAGAGCATTCTGTATGTTACAACTTTTTATCGAATCGATTTTCTCGAAAACCTTACGAAAAAAGTGATTTATTTTTCGTAGGCAATTTTCTAAGCTAAAAATTTGTTAACTACTATTTCTTCGATAAGTTATCGTTGACGAGATTTTCGCGAAGAACCGCTATTTGTGATATTTAACCCCGAGTATCATTTTCAGCACATAATAATATACCTACTGATGAGGATATTATTCACAACCACAAAAAGAAGGTTTATGCAAAAATTCAGCTTTCCCCTAATTTTTCAGAAATAATTAGTTATGTCAACATATAAACAACATATATATGATATCATTGATATCGTATATCGAAAATCACTAGATTCTAGTAACAACTAACATTTGAAACTTCGAAACTTTTCTCTTAAATCTCAGTGATGTAAATCCGTAGATAATCTAAGATTAAAATCATAGAAAATATTGTAGTATATATATTTTCTATGGTTTAAAATTTAGAATCCTGTTTTCATTTCAAATTATAACTTGCTTTAAATTTATCTGCCTTATTTGAAAGTGATTGTTCATGAGTTAATAATTGATTTGACACGTTAGCCTGCTGTGTATGGTGAGTGAGATTTTATTCCATTAATGCGAATAAAAAATTTGAGGTTAAATTACGGTTTTCCCAAATTCCTTAACGGTTTTTACTCCCGAAAAAAACGCTTTCAATCTGATGGCGTATTTTTAACGTGTCAATTTATGTTTGGAGAACCAATGTTATGTTAAAGACATTTCTACTTACATATTCTGAAATAATGTGTTCTAGAAAAAATATTGCTCTCCGTCTCTGTGCTTTAATACTGCCCAGTTTATAATTTATACACACTACATTATAAAATTGCCGAAATAATGTAATTAAAGTTTAGTGGCGACTATTTGCAACCAAATACTATATTTTATAAATTTTAATTCTAATTTCCCACCAGAGAGTAGTACTGTTTCGAATTTTCAAAAATGTCATATTTTAATGGAATCATAAAATTTATAACAAAATAAGTGCATTACACTTAGTGACTAATGACACTATATTACAGAGATCCACACTATGTTATATAGTATCAGAGTGGAGATGTACGCATAGAACTTTGACAACCATGCAATGTACTTCCAGAGTATACCAGGGGTGTACTCTCCTAAATAGCCTCGTTCTATGGTAGATAAGTACTCGTTTTTTTGCAATTTGCTAGGTAAGGAATTTAATAAAAAGTCAGCAATATTATTCATATATTTTTGACAATTTTTGTATAAAATTTAAATTAACACGCCTCATTTTAAAATAACAAAAATATTGCACATTGTTTTTCTTGGTACCTATATAAAAAAATATACATAATATAATAAAATAAATAAGTGATAAATAATTAAGGTCCTACATGTATATAAATTTATTCTATTTTGTGCATAAAACATCGGTACCCATATTTTCTGTCTTTAAATTTAAGTGAATTGATAATATACAAATTTCTTAGTTATTCTTCATAAGAATAAATAGAAATTCTGTAACAGAAAATATTACAGGGTAACAAACGAATATACATTGCAACAAAATAAATGGTTAATTTCCACATGTATGTTATAGCTTATAATAAAAGCATTATACCGTTAGCAATGATTTGCATTACATTTTAAAGTATGTTTCATAACAAAAATAAACATAACCTAATTTTATTTACCAAATTATTACTGATTTTTTGGTTTTGTAGGTTATAATATAAAGCTATTAGCGTTGGTAGCGCTACATTTTAAATCGGTTTCAAACCTTACACCACATATTATTCGTCTAATTTTAGGGAATAAGAGTTTTTAGTACGGATATAAAAAAGAACGGTATTAGAAATATCATAATCTGTACAGTTTCTATATTCTGCAATACAGTCTAATACCGCATATATTGCAGTATGTTGTTCCGTAAAATATTACCCTGGAGTTTGTTAGCATGGAATGTTTGCATTAGAAGAGCAGCATATACAATGTGCTTGAAAATAAAAGCATCAATCATGTGTACATCAACTGGTTTTCCAGCTGCTCATAGCTTAAATGCTGTTTCTTGCTATTGATCATTTTAGGATGATTACCATAATTGTGAGCCGTTGTGAATTGTTTTAGGCTCTCTGCTTTAAAAATGAAGTAATTTACTTAATTATTTATGATAACTTACATACTTATAAACAAAAACAACCCCTCAAGATAATTTGGTCAAATTGTCAAAATCAGGTGATCTAAAATGATAAATTATTTACAAGCTCATTGCATAACCTAACTTTTCTAGTTGGGAAAACTAATGATAATTATTGTATTAGTCATTTCCTTGTGGAAAAATGTTGGCTGTGTTATACGTTTTTGTTAGATATTTAAATGTAGCTTGTTTACAATGATTTTTGGCATATAAAAATGGTATGGATTATACTATGTCTATCAAAGTAAGTACCTCAAAGGATATAAATTATATTATACGGAATAAAAACAGTATTAACCAAACAATTTTATTACCACAATTTGTTATGATAGAATTTCAGATCGAAATATCCTTGATCTGTTAAATGGCTTGGGGTCTTTTTACCCTCAGCCATAGTATCTGCCTCTGGTGGGATGGGTGCTTTTTCGGCAGCCACAGAATTTTTCTCAATTTTTACCTCTTCTATACCATTTTGCACTTCCTCAATTTCATTTTCTATGGGCTCCAAAGCTTTGCTATTTATATCGTTTGAAGTAGTTTCTTCTAGTTTCTCTTCACTTGGTTGAATTAATAGAGATCGTGGACGTTCCAATTTTGGAGAGGGATGGGATTTTTCCCCTTCTGCCTGAACATCACTAGAATATTGGAAGATTTCTAAAAATCTGCCTGTTTATTGGGAAACAATTTGTGCCCTATGAAAAAAAAAAGAAAAAAAAACTAAACAAAAAATGTCTTGTTCAAATGTTGGTTAGTAAAGTAGAGGTCGATATGCTATTTCTCCCGAATCCTGGATGGACGGTTTTTATAGATGACATATCGATTTTAACGAATCGGAATTCATTTATTATAAAAATTCCACCTGCTTCGTTAAAGTTGTTATGTCGTAAAATTGTCCAACAGCGCCGTATTGTACAACTGCGAAATATCCGGCTGGGCCCTCGAGGTACCGGTTTTGGGGCCCCTGAATGTCGGTATTTTTGTATAACAGGATTTTTCATTGAAATTCTAAGCGTCAGGAAAACGCGTGACCTTGAAAATTTTCGATTGCGGCGCTATTAGAGTCTTACAGGGCAGATCTAATATCCCAGTAGTGATGCTCAGACTCTCCTCTTAAAATGAAATCCTAGATACGTCACTGTATGGGGCCCCCTACGTATTTTTCTCGGTGAGCCCTTGCGCCCACAATCCGACGCTGTTGTCCAAGATATGTGAGTAATACCAGGTATAATATATTAATTTTTCATTCTGTAATAGAATTAGAAAACTTGACAATCTTAAAATCACTACTTTTATGAAAGTAACAGGTCATGTGCTTTTCAATCATCGTTGAAAGCTCTGTATGCAATATGAATATTTCTCACGGGCTGAGAAAAACATTCATTCAATTGTACCCACTTAATATAAAAATGATTATTTTATTCTAATATACCAAATAATTATTCTATAACAAAAAATGTTATTTTTTAAATATAATTTCGAAAACAATTTTGTGTCTCTCGCTAAGATTTATTTAGTTGTAGTTCAATGTCATAATGAAAATACAAAAAACATAATTGTGTCATAAATAAATTAAAAAAAAATAATATAAGAACAAAATAATTATTGAAATAGGGCACAAATACATTTTTTGCACGATCAAGCATTTCTATTCATTTACCGTTTTTGTTTCCGGAGCGGTAAGTAACACTTACCGGTCTAGAAGGTAAGTAAATATAATTATAAAAATTGACATTTTTAACCGGTTTCAGTTAGTTTCAGCTATTTAACGACATTTTTGACATTACATAAAAAATTAAATACGTATATATAAACTCGTTTTCATTTGTTGTGATCACGCCAAAATAGTCCAAGTATCACGAACTTTAAGGGTTATACTGTTCTCAGACAAAATTAGAAAATATTGTCTTCGAATGTAAGTTAGCCTTGAGTATGATGATGTCACACAGCCTGGAATTAAGTTGGCAGCATTATTTGTCAGAACCAGAGATATGGAGTATATCTTTGGTCAGAACGCCTAAATAGCCCATGCCCACAGCTGTAGTTTTTACGGTTAGTTTTGTAGTTATGTTCAAGGTCGTAGGTTCTATGACGTCACTAAGGCAGGATACGTGACGTCACGAGTAAGTGCGCATTTTATTTCTTTAAAAATTTAGAGAAAACGCACATTATGATAATTATATACACGGCAAGATATTATGTTATTCAAGACAGAATAATTAAAGATTAACTAATACTTAATTAACCAATAAGGATTAAATAATAAAGTTAACTATAAAACTGATTTTTTAAGTAATTTTAGACACAGACTGCTGTTAGACAAGGAAAAATTAGAATAAAACAAGTGGAGGGCATACAAAAAGCCCTGGAGAGTGATATATAAATTAGTATATTATTACAAAGCTAAGGCTTTACTATACCTAACGGCAACGACTTTCAAAGCTTCTCTACTATGCTATTGATTACCTGGGATGACAAAAGCTGTCATGTGTGCCACAGTTGTCAAATTGGTGTCATGGTGTCCAAAGGTAGGCAAATGTCCCGACAAATTTGCCTCAAAATGGCGGATTAGTATTTATTACCACTGTGATAATAGAGTCGTTGTAGTGTTACTTATTTTGCATGTTTAGTTATGTTGTAGTGTTACGTATGTTTTAGTTTTTCATTACTATTTTATTGCAATTCAATAATAAGAAATTCTAAGGGTGAAGTATGCAAGAGGGTAGAAGTATTTCTGGATCGATTCGTAACATGTTACGAAACTTGGATGCACCTCTACACTCCCGAATCAAAACACGCGAGAATGGAATGAAGAAAAAGCTGTGAACAGGCACAGGTAAAGGCAAAGACTTGGTTGTCGGGAAGGCTTTTTTTTTTTTTGATTGGCAAGGTGCTTCTCACTTCGATTTTCTCCACAATCAACGCAGAAATAATGCCTAATATTATTGCGACCTTCTGCATACTGCAAAATTGTTCTATCGAAGGAACAGAAAGACACAATCTGTCAAAAATCTCATCTTCTGCAGACACTATGAGGCTACGAGGCAGAAATTAGACCTGAGAAACGTTGGAACATCCTCCCTACAGTCCAGACTTGTCCCCTTGTGTAAAATTTTTTTGGACTCCTGAAAGAAGCGGTTGGAGGCCAGCGATTCGACAACGATCAAGCAGTAGAGGCGTTTGTGCTCCAGTGGCCAAAGAATTTTTATGATGACAGGATTAAAAAGCTCCCAATCCGCTGGGAAAAATGTATTTGTAGGGCGGGAAATTATGCAGAAAAATAGTATTTTTTTATAAATATTGTAAAATAAAGCAATTTAAAAAAAAAACAGCCACGTTTATATTTGTTACACACCCCCGTATATTATATCATCTGCAGTCATAACAGAAAACACATGCACATAAAAAATATCTACCTACCTGGGCCTGAAGTCTTACAACGAGTGTTTGTTACTACTACAAAGGGGACCTAATGTTATGGGAGGCAGGATTCGGTTAGGTTTGACGGATACCGACTGCATTTGCCTTCGTAATAACTTGCGACCTATAAGAGTTTAGTCTGTGCAGTATTTTCAATAATCAAGTAAGTCCAACTTACTTAGTATATTGCGGAGGATAGCCGTAAATCAAACTGCCTTCTTCTCTTATCGTCTTGACCTCATCTTGGCTAGAAATTTTAAATAGCCCAATTTATAAAAATCTTACTTAATATTTTTGTCTTTTCTAGTATAGTCTTACCCAGTCTCCACTACTCTCTCTTGACTTTGTGGACTCGTCTTATCTACAAGGCTGTTTGTAAGATGTCCTTGATTCTTCGTATTTTCCGCATGTACAAAATCCGACACCGGATTGTATCTGGGTAAATTTAGTGCCGCATATGAGTCATGCGATACATCCTGCCTAGACTGATGCATATTCCGCATGCCAGGCACATTCTTCACACTGTAAGTTTGTGCCGGAGGTAAATGTTGTTGCGCCGCGTCTCCAGCCTGATAAATAGGCGGCTGTTGCCCTAGATTTTGACTAGGAACGTTATAAGCCTGGTGGTATGTAGTAGGCATGTTCCTTGCACTATAAGTCTGTTGTGCTGGGATATCAGCATTTTGTATTGGTTGCCCCGCCTGAGTCCTATCTATATTCTGGGGGTGGGCAAAATGTGGGGATTGATTAATTGGCACGGCATGCGGTGCCATTTGTTGGGCGACATGTCCCGTATCGTATGTCTGATAAGTGGGCGTAAATTGCTGTTGCGGTAGATGCTGCACCGAGGTGTACTGCTGATTTGCATTAGGATGGGGAATCTGCAAACTTGGATTACTAACAAATCCTCTTACGCTGTCATTTTCCTGCGCTGGAGGAGTTGCTTCATTGTACTGCATAGGTGGTGCTACTATAGCTTGATAAGATGGGTTATGGACCGCTGGTTGTGGTGTTCGTAGTCCGGGATTTTGTATTTGAGGGGCTGAGTATGTTACTTGGGGATTTAGAGCGGGAGACGTATCACCGGCATGTATATTTTGTGCGTCATATTGAGGAGTGTATACGTTCTGCTGGGCCCATCCAGTTTGAGCATTAGGTGCCATGTTATGTTGACTAATTGCGTAATTACCTGCGCCATGTTCTTGCATTTGATTATAATTGGAATTTTGCGTTGCTTTAGGGCTTTGATACATCGCTTGTGTCTCTGACAGCATTTTGGCATTCGTCTGGGTTGTATCCCTGGACGGCATCGCCGCTGAAATAGGGTAATTCGTTGGCGGAATGTGTTTGTGCGGTTGCTCATTTATGTTTTCGAAACGTTGCTCTAAATTGGGATAATCTTGTTGGTTGACATGCTGTTGATTCATTTGTTGTGCAGCCATTTGCTGATGATTCACTTGTTGCTGAGCCACTTGTTGAACCAATGGCTGTTGATTCATTTGGTGTTGAGGACTAACTTGTTGGGGAATTTGTTGTTGGTTGGCAATATAATTTTGAGATTGTACAATGGGCTGTGAATAAACTGTATGGGGATTTTGCCATTGTGGACTTGTATGTCCTGGTTGCAGATCAACTTTACTCTGATATTCCTGATTGTAATTTTGATTTGGTTGAGCGTTTTGCTGATACTGTATAGGTTGGTTAGCATCAGCCTGGATCATGGTATTGGCACCTGCCGGTACATTCTGAGCAGCATTAACATATTGCACTTGATTACCGATATATTGTGGGTTTTTAAAGTTAGTTTCACTGGCATTTTGTGTTGAATATTGATTGGCAAACTGCGGTTCACTGGCAGTTGTTACAGGTTGGACAGTGTTATGATATTGTTGATTGATTTGGTTGTATCTCTCACTGTCTCCACTATTGACAGCTATATTCCGCTGAGTATTTTGCATATTATACTGATTTAACTGGTTAACTTGATTCTGATATTGAGCTTTCAAAGCCTCGGCATATCCAATGCTCTGATTTGATGCAGCATTCAGTGTTTGCCCACCATAACTGATATTAGGGGTACTTTGAGCAGCATTGGGTATTGCATTTGGGCTGTGGATCAGAAGGGGTTAGGGAAATATGGTAAGGATTTGTAAGGAAAAAAAATACCTTTTATACTGCACACCCTGATAGTTGGTAGCCGGCATCGACTGAACTCTTAAGATGTAATAAAAAGTGCGTTAATTATAACGTTAGGTATTATTTTTTAATCTATTAGTTTGAACTTACCCAGTTGCTTCCTGACTTTTGTTTATGGTTGATGTTTGGTTATGTATTATCTGAAAGGTTAGCAGGTTAATATAGTATTTATTATAGAAATGGTATGCTATGAGTACCTGGCCCATACTGCATGGTGGCCTTGGAGCAGCATATCGGCCATAAGGAGATGAAAAGCTCTGTAAACCATTAGCCGATTCCTTTTTCCCCACAGCGCAACTAAAATTATTAGTAGAGGATATTGGAAAATTAATTGATTAGTGATCTAAAGATGAATGAAATGAGATTATCATGTCTACCTGCTGTCAGCTTCTACGTTAGTTATTTCTGGTGTTTTAGGGAAAAATCCATCAAATACAACAAAGTTATTCATCTGCTTAACTGGCGAATTTAGAGTGTAATGCTTGTTAAGGAATCCTAACAGTTTCTCACTTGGTCTATCAATTGCCATGTTAACTGGTTGAATTTTTTCTTTCTAAAAAACATGCTAAAATTATTGATATTCCTTAAATGCTATTTTCAAAATGTCGCTTATTTAATTCTATTTGCAAGGTATTATTATGCTTACCGTTAACATATGTTCGAACAAGTGCTTTCCCAATCCATTACGTTGACGAGACTCATGAACATAAAAATCTAGTATACAAGGAGGTGACACCTGATAATGTTGTCCTTGCTTATCAAATACATATAGTCCTTTTTTTCCTGTCTTGAGCATCCCGGTGACAGCACCTTTTCCACTGCAAACAACGAAATATTATCTTCGTGTAGGTTTTGGAGAATTTTAGACAGATCTTCTCTCTAGCGTCTCCGCTCATTCGATTTTGGTTTATTCACAAGTAAATTATTCGTCTTATTTTTGCCTATTGACCATGACCACCACATTAGTTAGGTTAGGATCTCAAATTGACGCGGGTTCCTAGATCCTATTTTAAAAATAAGTGGTATTGTTGTCTTCTGGGGACTCAAGTTTAAGAGCGTCTGTAGACGTGATAGAGTGTCTGTTAGTGAAATAAGTTGAATAAATATTTTTTTTGATATTTTAGTTGACTGGGAGTGTTCAAAAATTCAACATTAGCAAAATCAAAATATTACGAATTCTTGAAGGCGATAGATAGGCTTTGTCACCCTCTTTGGTCTTTTTTATTGCCTTTTTTATTTTGATATTGGTAGTTCCAACGAGTGCAGTTCT
Organism: Tetropium fuscum; assembly: GCA_964058915.1. Taxonomy (NCBI): domain Eukaryota; kingdom Metazoa; phylum Arthropoda; class Insecta; order Coleoptera; family Cerambycidae; genus Tetropium; species Tetropium fuscum. The sequence continues at coordinate 1,599,529 of CAXKVY010000108.1, read as the reverse complement.
AAAAACAGCAATAAATAATAAATCCAGATTACGGCTTCACGTATATCTATTTTATTTAAACTATTTTATTTACATTTTTTTACAGATAATACTTGTGTATATGTACCTACTTGTATACCTATATTATCTTCAGTAGCAGTTAAAAACCATAGGCGACAGTTACGGAAAAAAATATCATTTGCAATGGGGAAGATTTATTGTATTTTTATATGTCAGGTAATTAAATTTAATATAGGTATTATTGGGCGCTGAAATACTGTAACAAAATAGAATTTGTATTTAAAAAATAACAAAATGTGACGACCAAATAAATACTGGCAAAATATGCTCATTCGAAATTTTGTTCTATTTTAGGACTGGAATTAGCGATTCAATTAAGTTCAATAAATTGCGAAATTGCCTGGACGTGTAAAATTTGCTTATACAAATATATTATGCAGGATGATTCACTATACCAGGGACTTGTAACACGATTAGTAGAAATTACATAATTGACAGACTGCCTTATTTGCTAAATAAATGTATTTCACAGCTTAACAGACGGTGAAAAACTTGACCCTTATATATGTTTTCATTATGGGTCCACAATTCATTATGTTCAACACCACAACACCCCTTGCATGCCACTGAGAATGAGTAGGTAATTATTAACATTAGAATATACAGTCATGCAACATGGGCAAAATTAAATGACATTCACTACAGCGCACAGCGAATTATATAGAAACCTCTTAAACTTTATAAAATATAGATTTACTTCATATCTGACTCAACTTATTAGCAAGTAGGTAGGTCCTTATAAGCATGTATGAGCCTTTTCATTAGATTCTTAAATATCAAAATAAATATGTTTATTTGAAAGCTAACTGATAGATTGATATTCACCTCGTGGCAGTTTGTTTCGAATATAAATCTCACAATTTATTAAAAAAAATATTATGGCAATTTGAACGCTCGTTTGACCTTGAGGCTGAGTGACGTCACACAGCCCAGAATTAAGTTGACAGCATTTGTCAGAACGCCTACAGTTGGTTGTTTACGGCGTTGACGCTTAGTTTTGGGGTTATGTTTTGTGCGTTCCTTTACGAATTGTTTTGCATTGTTTCTGTACATTATTGCAAGAAAATGGAGCCAGAATTTTCTAAAGGAAGTGCAGAAAAGTTAATTTAAGCATGGTGTACGAGTTTCACATGTCAAATTTAGATTATTTTTCAGCAGAAATCAAGTGCCAACAAATTCAACGTCAACTGTCAAAAAGCAGGGAACCAACTTTGGAATGTAGTACTAATACACCGTTCTGTCATGTTCAAGGTCGTAGGCTCTGCTCTTTTTTCGACAGAAATGTGACAGAAAAAAATTTAAAAATGGGTAGGTATGTGCTTTATGACCACACGATGGAAGTGAAAACTTCTAATTTTCCAATTTTAAAATATATAATATAATTACGTTTATGTTATGTAATGGATTAGTTCGGTGAATCAGCAAGATAATATTTATATTCTGATATAAAAATATTTATTCTCATCACTGTACCCGTGAAATAATATTAGTTACAAAATAAAAAAATATATTCGTGAATTATTAATTATATTGTGGAATTTTGCTCTGATTGAACTTCTTCATTTCTTTTTTATATTCTAAGAATGAAACAATAGGTTTACGGAAGCTAAAATATGCTATAAATACTTCAGATATAAGTTTATTTAAATCTCTAGAAAAGTATCTCTCTCGCTTAGTCAACGACTTTACTCACTGAACTTTACTGGACTTTACTCGACTGAGCGTGACGGCTCAGTCTCATTTAATACCCACAAACTCTCTCTACTGTCTCGCTCTGCCGATTGATCCTCTCTCACTTAGTCGACTCGAGCCGACTTTACCCGAAGGAGCGGTGCATAGCCGAGCGTGATGGCTCAGGGCTCAGTCTCATTCAACACCCACAAAAAAAGTGCTGAGCGCGCCTAAAGAAGTTTTCACTTCAAAAATATGACGAGATTTTGTTATAAAAGATTGTCACATAAAGCAATAAAAAGAAATCATAGATATTTATAACGCCCAAGGGCGTTATTTCTCATTTAATGTATCTCAAAATAGGGTGCTTATTTCAGAATAACAGACTAGTAGGACATTATATATTTTTACTGCATTATTCCCTTTAAATATGTAATTAAATTTACAAAAGATATTTTAATTACTTCAAAATGAGCCTCGCGAATCTGACACCATACAGTGACAGTGTGAGAAGATTATATTTATAGGGGTATCAGAAGTTTTGATTTAGAATTCGGACGAAACCCGTTGAAATAGGGCTTGAATGAAAGATTTTAATGTATACAGTTATATACCCATTAAAAAAATTACAATGAGCGAGACATGCGTCATGGTTTTTATTGAAAAATAATTAAGTAATTATTTTAGACAAAAAAGTTTCGAACGATTGTTGTTCAGCGGATTATCTTACGTAAGAATTAAGTATTTAAAAAATCTAAAAAAAATTTTCGCTGCCACCAGATGTCACTTAACAGATCTTGCACATAGCAAATCAGGAAAAATACCATTTTTTCTACAATCGCCTCAATAGTAGGCTTTTGCGCTTTCAATTCGTAACGCAAAGTACGCCATTTCCGATGATGACATAATTGTCGCTTTAAAGTGGCAATAGTGTCGCTTCTTTATTATAAATTCCTTAGCAGGCGCTTGTCAGTCAAAAATGACACATGAGAAATGTAGCTAACAAAAAAAACATAAAAATCGGTTTATATATAAACATATATCAAATACCTACATACAAGAACACATTGTATTAAGCTATTGTAGAAAAAATGTTGTATGTATTACGAGCACAAACTGCCATTGCCGCTTTTGAAAGAATACCGCGCTCTAAATTTCTTTCGCAAGCGGCAATGCAGTACTTTGCGCTCTTAACGCACAAATAACTATTGTTCACAAAAATAGCAAAAAAAAGTCTTGGGGTAGAAAACTACTTTCCGTGATCTTGCGGTCGCTTGATGGACGCCGCGCCGTTGATAACATATTTCTTACATTGCTCTTTCACGTAAAACGAAATAATAAAAACAAATGTCCTTATCGCGTGCAAATGTACGTATTACATAAATTATTGTGGTACCTCTGTGCACATTAAAAATTAATTAGTAATAACTATTTTGCCACGATCGAAACACATTCTTAAATATATTAAATATATAATTCGTAAAGTAGATTATATGCTTATTATATGATCGTTTCACCTCCTGATAAAGTTATTTGAATGATAAATACCATAATTAATTGTTGATGTAATCGTATCAAGGGTAATTATTTATTTTACAGAACAAATATATCACCAGGAGTCTCCTTCCACCAGGATTCTCCTGGCAGGAGAATAATAATCGATTATTATTAAAGAACATGTTTAGGTTTGTACTGTAAAACATAATAAGCGTAACCTATTTTTGTAAAGGTACAACACAATTACAGTCAAATCACTCTGGCAGAATGTATCAAACATCACGTCGCCTTAATTGGCGAGTCTGACCAATGAATAATTTTGATATGAGTGTTTTGTTCCCTATGTGCTGGAACTCTTATCATATATATACCTATCAAAGAGACCTGCATTTCATGCTCGCCATTATTAGTGTAACTGTTTTTCAGTAAATCGTTGCCAAGAGCTTTAATTAACGTTTCATTCGGAATGCCTACTTACCTAATCGATCGGTAAAATTTGTTGGTTATGCTTGAACGGCCATTACGAATTTAAGTATTACGTAAAAAGTGATTACAGGCATTTCACGTACATAATATAATACCTACTTACTCATTTGCGGCCTGATCTATGAGAAAGAACAAGTGGTGCTCCGAATTTCTCAGACGTTCTGCAGTCGTAATTGGTTTCGAAAGACCCTGGGCAGCAGCAGACGCTTCCCCCATAGCGTTCACAATTTCGGAGACCTTCCCCAATGTGTCCCTGAAACAATATATGGTATTAAATAATATCGAAATAATTATTCTACGTCGAATAAAAACTAATCAGATGGAAGCGAAAATGTTATATACTATCCAAATCTTGAAAGTTGGCAGTTACGTCACAGTTATAAAACATATGATTAGTATTATTGCACTAGTCAAATGTGCGTTGAAACAACTCGTCCGGATGTATACAAACTTTAAGAAATCGTGCCCTGTCTTTCTTTTTCGTACAGCAGCTTACAACAACGTTAGTCGGATATATCATCAGTCACATATATAATAATTGACTTCTTTTTGTTCTCTCTCGTTTTATTATTTTTTAACGAAGAACACTCGAACAGCGTATGTTGTAGATTAAAAATAAATTAGTGACGTAACCGACGACTTTCAAGATTTGCAGTAGCGGGAAACAGATTTAATTATGTTCTGCGGTCACTTTGCTTTTAATGAATGAGTGGCTCGCGTGTATAACTGATATCCGATCGCTTTCCATTTTCCATGTTTTCATATGTACAAGTAGATAGCACGAAGCGTGAGCTGCCGCTTCGACATATCCTAAGATATTTATAAACTGAAATACTACGTAAAAGGTTTAAAAAGTAAAAGTTGAATACGTTGAAGATAAAGAAATACGTTGACCAAGGCTTCCGCGGCCGCAATCCATTGTATTATGGTTTCTCGGGTTACTGCGGCCGTGAAACAATGTTTTCCTATTGAGATGTCCCCTGTCCCATAAACTTTTCGTGTCATAATTTGCATTTCCATTTTTTTGCAGGATTTAATAGGGTGTCTATCACTATAAACCCCCTTGTTATATAAGGGGAACCCATAAAAGTAATAACAAGATTGAGAAACAGTGCAGTATTCGATCAGTTGTGTTTGCGCATTCGTTCGTTCATGTGTATATCTTCACCTTCACGCGATCGGCAAATAGCGATTTAATAAGTGATTTATTAAGTAATTTTCTACTATCGTTTAATATTATCGTTTAAGTGACATGTATTAAATAAGCAAGTGGTATTTTAAGTGTCCCCGGGCTTTCCTTTAACACCCAAACCCACGTCATCAGTATATTTATGTTTACTAGTGAATCAATTTCTATAAGTTGGTATTTAAGAAGTTACCATGTAAATAATTAAATAAAATCCCTATGAAATGTCATGTATTAGAACCTAAATTCATAAGAATTATGCACAAGTGGTTAAAAGCAAAAAAATGCAAATTTTCTAGTGTATATAATATTGCTATTGTAATCAATAGCAATATTTAAAATACCTACGTGTCTTCACGTGCATATTTTCGAGAAACATCTGATTTGCAATAACAATTGCGCCCTCTAGCGGACAATTTTTAAACTTGAAAATAATGTCCAGCGATATCTCTTGGCCGATTAACTTATTAGTATTTTTTTTAAGTTAATACAATAAGTAGTTTCTGAGATTCCGCCGGCGTCCATTCTTAGTTGGCTACCCTGTGCTTTTTGGTACTGACAAAAGTTAAAAGTGACTGATCCGATGGGTTCCCGTTCTGAATATGGTCCTTAGGTCCCCACTGACACGACAAAAAAGATAAATCGCTTTTAACCTCTTGTGCATAATTCGAGGCATAATTATTACAGCAATTTGGTCACTTTGCTTTGGCCGCCGGACTTTGGTCACGTGGGTTTCGGGATTATATTATGAAAGCCTGATATTTAACGTAATTTACATTGCACCAAATACAAAATTAATATAAATACGTAATACGGTCCTGAGCTGGTCAACGCACTAGCGTTTTCGAAGTGGGCGCGTGTGGCGGAAATTTAGAAGGTTTTTTTATTTCTTTTTTTCCGTTCGTGTAAAAATGTTGCCGTTATTAACCAAAAAAAGTTACAGCGAGAAGAGGTTATGCATGAAATAAAAATAGTTACCTTTCAATAATTACCATAATTAATCCAAAATCATAATCGACAGAATTACGAACTAATATTGAGTAAATAGAATTGTTAAAATAAATAAAATAAAGTTTAGTAACGACTTTGATGGTTACGTCAAGGTTTACGTTACGTTAAGTAATATACAATTAACTGAAGTGGAAAATTTTAGGTAACTTCAAAAGTTTATACAAAACTAGACAATTTATTATGTGGGTCAAATTTAATAATCAGGTCAATGAGCAAATCTAGTAGAAGTAAAAGCTTTTCCGACACTGCATAGGTACGGTATTTACACCTGATAATTTTCGAATTATTGATTTTAATTTATTTATAGCCGTACCTTCAGTATGTAATTTAATTATGGTACAGATTTAATCTATATTCTAACAACACTCAAAGAAATAGAGAATATTACCTGGAAAAAATAGAATTTAGTTTTATAAGCGTACCTTATATTTTTTGGGTCGCTTATTCCGAATGATTATTCACTTCCAAGATTTCCTACCGGATATACAGCAATTTTTGAAAAAATGGCGCCAAGAACAAGTATGTTTACTATTTTATTTTTGCTAATTCAAAAAAAAGACATGATTATTCGAAATTGATTAGTAGTCCAGTAATTATAAAAATTTCCATCGCAATAACTGTTATCTCTGATATTTCTTCAATAACTGTTAGGTGAGGGTCGTACATCATAAAACTATGAAAATCAGTTCTGGGGGTGGTGCGCAACCCCCCAAGAAAAACACTCCTTTGATGAGAACAGCCTTATTTCGCTAACAACTCGGTAACCGTTGAAGATATCAAAAAATTGCTCATTATAAAGAAAACTTGATTAGTTTTGTAAAAAAAAGTTCTCTTATTTTTTGTGTATATACATATATATATATATATATATATATATATATATATATATATATATATATATATATATATATATATATATATATATATATATATATATATATATATATATATATATATATATATATATATATATATTTTGTGTATTTGTGTATATAGTTTTTGAGAAAATCAATATTGAAGAAATTCTAAAATTTATAAATTAATGCCCGCGAATTTTCGCTTATTTGAAATTCTTTGTGCGCGGCCTATAGAAAAAATTGAATTGCTCGAAAACCAAGCAAGCTAGGAAGAAAAACCAAAATAAGTTGTCAAGGGGATATAAAATATTTTCATCATTGCTGTTTTTGATGGCTATTGAGATTTATTAGTATAAAATAAAAAATAACAATATAATGTAGGTAGTTATCACTTGATATTTGGAGGCACATAAAAAATAACTGGTTTAAATTATAAATGTATGACCTTTTAGTTCAAAGGTAGTACCAAAGTTTACTACACAATACATACATGGGATCGCGTGCCGCTTCTGCTTCCCCATTCCGTGTAAGACCAGTGCGCCAGGTTCTCACTAGGAACAGTTAGTGGTGATTTGTACGGAGTGGACCAGAAACGTGGAAGTGGATTATAATTTTTCCGGTGTACATAAGCTAATTGAGTTTACATTTGTTTTAATTCAATAAATATTAAACGCAATCAATATTACTCCTTTGTTTTTTTAGAATACTCTATAAGCAACAGGATAATTCGATTTTTTTAAAGGTTTATTTAGGTATTTCGCCAATTTTAGTTAACTAATTTAAATATTTCTATTGAAATCTGTATACTCGCGTATACATTGATTCTTAAACGGTTTTATTTAGCTTGACCTCGTATATTTGTTTATTTATTTATTTGTTTCAAATATTACAACAGCTTTTTCAACTACTTCCCGATGAGCTAGAGACTTCAAATGTTGTAGGTGTATAGAGTTCCGGTGTAAAAACAATTTAATATTTTTTTTATTACAAAAAAATAAAATGGCGGATCAAAAATGGACTTGTGCATCTCTCTCTGTATAAAATGTATATTCCAGCAGCGTACTCCTGAGGGAGCGCAATTGGAGGCGTGTCTAGCGAGGTTAAGAGCGTATCAGCGAGGCGAGCGAAGAAATCTCTTATTTCCGCTGCTAGGATATCGAAATGGTCTAGAGAAAGTAACCCACACTTTGATGGATGCAATTATCGAGGCAATAGCCTATGAAACTAAAAAGATGGAAAATTCACCGCTATATTCTTATATACACAGTATTTTATTAAAAATCACTATTTATTTCGCTAGTATGTTTCAAAGAAAGTTTGAACATTATACTTTTTAGATGGTAAATCGTTTTTACCGAGATCTTTTTATATACTTAAATAACAATACTGAACAAAAAAGACAATAGAAAATCTCGCAGCCAAGGCAAAATCCGACTACTTATATTGAGATCACTTCTCATCTCATTTTTCGCTTTGGAAACTGTATGGTATACCTACGCAATCCTACGCATGTAGGAAAACTACTTCATTTTGATACTATATTATAATATTTGGTGCTACATTATAGAATAAAGATATATATTTTCATCTCAAATTTAAGAATTCACTATTTCAGATCACAAAAAAATATTGATTGCAATATTAGGTGTGACTCGAGTTAAAATCTGTAGTAGGTAAATTGATTAAACAATATAAAAACAATAGCCTATGTATCAGTCGCAGAATACCTAATAACGAATGAAACCTAATAATACTCATGATTAGCATCCCACTTAGGTATCTGCACTACTCTCATCATCCCAATAGACGGATACCTGTATGCATATTAATACATTATTACTTACCATAACGCCCTTCTGTCACCACTAAATCCAGGGGGGATTAAATTCTGATTAATTTCCACGATAGGCTGCTTAAATACATCGTTGACATTAAATTTGAATTCCATTTTTCAGCAATTTCACACCAATTTATGTGGAGATATGTCAAGGTTACACCGTTTACGCCAATTAATGATTATCAACAAAATATTTCATTCAAATCAAATGCAATTTTGAATTACACGTCACTATTCACTGTATGACATTTAAATAATTCTTGTTTCACATACACTGACACAGCCTTCTGTTTTGCGAGCGTGACGGGACCCCGTTAGATTTGGTTTTATTTCACGAAGGAAATTCTGTAGTGCTGGGTTGGCTGCGTAACCCCGCACCATAGGCGTGCGGATAGAAATAAAACGCCATTACTAATCTCCCTAGATCCCCCTGCTCAGGATTATTGGGTTTTTATTTTGAGCAGATTTTTGCTATAAGAGCTCTGGCTCTAGCCTCTTATAATTTAAAGTAAGCCTCTTTATAATTTCTCACTCTACGATTTAATCCAGTCGAAAATACTAATTTACAAATTAATAAGAATATTAAGAACTGAGGACAATATTATATCGGTTATAGTTTCATATCTAATTAATTAAATAGCTTAATAGAGAGAGATAGAGATAAAAGACTATTTAACGTCGTTCGTTATAACGAAAAACTCCCTATAAAATAGAAATTTGTACAATGTGGTTGGTTTGCTTCGAAACCCATACATTAATATGCTCTTTATAGCACAACAGCCATTCTCTATTACGAAGAAATATGTTTCTATTTAGACGTCAGCAATATTTACAGACGTATTTAACAGTGTAATTGTTCTTATAATCAGCTTACAAAAAGTTCTACTAAATCTTTGGTGCCGAAATTTCGCAGAAACACATGCAGTCGTAAACAGCCGCCTTGCTTTTGTTATTGTTACGTAATTGCCTCGAACACGTGTGCAATTACTCACGGGTTACATTGTTTCTAGGAAAAAACGCCAGGCAAAGTCAACACACTTGACACACTATAATGTGTTTGGAATAATTTAATTAGGTACCTATTAAAAGAAATTAAAAAAAAATGTAATGGTGAAATTTGGAAATTTCTCTCTTCCCTCCATATAACGAAAACTCTTTATAACAAAAAAAATGTCTCTTGTCTCTTGATATTCGTTATAAGGAGTTTACACTATAGTATACAATTTTCATACAACGGTATGAAATAATTACAACAAAAATAGGATTGGATTTAGATTTTTATCATTTATATAGAAACCTCTGTGAGGAGATTTGTAACTCCTTTAAGTACCTTGTAGGTAGGTACTTAAATGGAGAAAAACCAAAAACAATAAATATATTCTTATTGTAAAAGTTGCAAGTATAATTGGTTAAAATAAACTTTATTTTTAATATTTTTGTTTCATTAATGTTTTGCATAAATAATCACACGTATGCACGACATGCTTTCCAATAAACAATTATTTTGCTATACAGAAACAAGCTCGGCATTGATGCAGATACTGATTTTAACAGTATTATTTATTCTTCCCATCGGAATTCATAGGGCGTGGTATTCCCTGGGCGTTGACACCATCATAATTGACGTTTACTTTAAATCCCTATCTGTATCCCTCGTGTTACGCCGCTGTTAAACTCTTTATCGATTGTTCGCGTTGGCTTAGGATATAGGTAGGTATCTTGAGTGTGCGCAGTTTCTTAAAGTACGCATGGCTAACCTTCCTTTAGTCTGTACCTCGTTTTTAGACTATGTGAATAATTAAATCATTTATATAGGTATATTATTCATTGATATGTATTTCAAATAATGTACCTACCGATCGGTTTATTTTCTTAGCTCTTATTGGTAACCGAAACTAAAAATGAGTCAAATATCATCAAAAATATAAGTGATCACTACCTATATGTATGGATGATGTATGTATGTACATGTACACGTTAATGAAAAATATCATTCCATTCCGAATGATTCATCTATGGAATTACAAGTCGATTACTCATAGCCGTACCACTTAATCCATTAAACAACACAACGAGTACGAGTGCGAAGTGCGAGTGAAAGTTGATAGTTAATCTAACTCCAAACAAGATATATAGTTCCATCTATACACTAATGTTGAAATATAACATATAACGTAATAGAAAACTAACTTGCTGGTAAAGTAGAATGTGCTTGGCGTTAGTTCGTCTACTCGTCTCAAGATGGCCGCCCAAGTGCAAGCATGTTATTAATTATTTTCATAGCATGGCATTCTTTAATGTAGTAATATATTAATAAGACTGACGTTTCTATCTAAAATCCTTGGACACCTCGATTTTTATTTTTAATTCCGCTCATTTTGATGTAATATACAATAAGATGGCGCTCTAGGTGTTCCGGATGTGGCGTCATCGATATTTTTTTAAATGGCAACAATATATTTTTTCTCATCTATCACACATCTATCGGCAATCTAGCACACTTTATATTTATTTTAAGAAACAGAGGTTTAAACAAATTAATAAAAAAATAATCATGACAATTCTACGAGTATACAAAAATTCCATACTGCTGCATGGAAAATGACAATTAGAAGACGTAATGTTGTTCCTAAATACATTTAATTTAATACGAGCAAAATATTAATAAGAATTTTAATTCCACTGATAACATAGCGATTCAGAGGGTGCCCTGCTATCTTTTCGCACGAAAACGACTTTATTTCTTGAATAACGTGAATTAATCAATCGTGAACAATTTTTTTCTGTAGCAACTAATTAAAAGGAGCCGAGATACAAATTTTAAGATAAAAAATTTTAATACCACTGATAAAATAGCGATTCAGAGGGTGACCTGCTACCTTTCCGCACGACAACGACTGACTATATTTGCTCAATAACGGCCTTGAAAGAATCCCGAATGTTTTTTCCCATGCAACTAATTAAAAGGAGACGGGCGACAAATTTTAAGACCAACAAATTTTTCGCAAGATTTTTAGACACATAATTTTCCATCATTTGCATCCCATTCTCTCTTTATATTTTATTTCAAAATCTTAAAAAAATAATCATTGGGAAAACATTTTTTGGGTTATGAAAATTTTCTTCTATTCCGGTTAACACTCGGAGTAGTTTCCACAAACACCAAAACACTTTCACTTCGTTCGACCCGCGTTTCGCCAACCAAGTTGGCATCATCCGGAGACGATTAAAACTGTTTTAATGGATGATGCCAACTTGGTTGGCGAAACGCGCGTCGAGCGAAGTGAAAGTGTTTTGGTGTTTGCGGAAATTACTCCGAGTGTTATAGTTACATCAAAGGTTTCAGCCCTATCCAGTTGTAAGATTATTCCGGTTATTAAATACATATTTCATTTCTGTAATAAAAAATAGTCATTTTCTTGCAAAAAGATAGCAGAACACCCTTCTTGGTTGAATAAATGTTTTTTGGATTTAAAATTTGTCGCTAGCCTTCTTCTAATTAACCAGGGAAACAAATTTTCGTGACTGTTTCAAGGCCGTTATTGAGGAAATATAGTCATTTTCTTGCGGAAAGATAGCATAGCACCCTCTGAATCGCTATTTTATCAGTGGCATTAAAATATTTTGATCTTAAAATATGTCGCTCGACTCCTTTTAATTAGTTGCGACAGAAAAAAAAATGTTTGCGATTGATTAATTCCCGGGGCACCTTCTGAATCGCTGTTCAGTAGAATAAAAATTTTTTGGTCTTAAAATTTGTCGCTCGGCTCCTTTTAATTAGTTGCTAGAGAAAAAAAATATTCGCGATTGTTTCAAGGCCGTTATTGAGCAAATACAGTCATGTTGCGGCAAGATAGCAGGACACCCTCTGAATCTGTCAGTTTTAACAAAATTTTTTGGTTTTAAAATTTGTCGCTAGCCTCCTTTCAATTAGTTGCTACTTTAAGATAATTCATTAATTTTTTAATAAATTTTGTAACAGTGTTGACTTCCTAAGTTAATATAAACTCAGCAGGGCAAATTGTTTAAAAAAAATTCTTTTCGATTCGATCTCAACTAATTAGCGACAAAAAAATAAGTGATTTTAGACGGTCTATCAATGTTAAATAATTTTTTAAAACTAGTTGCCCTGCTAGCTTTATATAAAATTAGCAGGGCAACATGTTATTTAAAAAAAAAATACGTTAATCGATCGTAACTAATTAGCAGGGCACCCCGGGAAAAAATACGAGAGCGACAAATTCGGTTGACTCGCAACTAATTAGCGGCTAATTTTAGGAATAGCATCTTTTCGATTTGGGCATGTTGCCCTGCTAACTTTATGAACATACCTAATTGGACCCCCCCCCCTGAATGACGATAGGGTACTCGTGTTCTCAGTGATCCTTCTCAAATTATAAATTAGTGTTCATAGAACTGGCGCCCATAGGAAGGATTCAATAGGGAAGAAATAGTGTAAGTATGTATTCTGAAAGCTTATCAGACGTTTCTTTGCTATGCTGTCACTATTATTATATCATTCATATAAGTCTAAAAACAAACATATAGAGCAGTTCAAACATCATAAATTTTAACTTTAAAAATGTCATCCCAAGAGTGGAACATTAAAAGTTTTCTTATGTTCTCATTATTAACAAATTTATCGCCCAACAGTGGATGGCTTCTAAAGAATTTTGTCATTATCGTTACACAATATATATATATATATATATATATATATATATATATATATATATATATATATATATATATATATATATATATATATATATATATATATATATATATATATATATATATATATATATATACACGGCGAAGTTGAAAAAGTATAAGTATAACGTGGTATAACATTACCATTTTTTGTGACATTTAAATGTTATCATGGCAAGGTGGAATCTCCACCGCTGTAACTCTTTGTATTTCCACAGTAGGTAAGCACCTGTTACATAATTGCGACAATGTATGAGTGAAATGGTTTTTATATTCTACTAATTTTTGTTTATATTATACTAATTTTATATGCAAAATTTAGTGCTACGGTAAATTAAGTTACACGGCGGAAAAATTTAAGTTTATCCGACCGGTTAATTTTCCTTGGTATTATTCATGGTGCGCTTTTAATAATAATGAGCAATGGTAGAGAGATGCTGCGGAGTACGGTGAGAAATGAGCAATAACGGGTGCCTTCGGGAGTACGCTGTCCGTTAGTGGTCGCACAAATCATGCAGGCACGACCATCTGTACACATCTTATGCGAGCTACTGACCATACATCTGCATTTCAAATCACCCTATTAGGCTCCTCCACTTTGCCGGACAACGCATTTTCCAGATGAGATGACCAAAATATACATCCACATCAGAGCCATGTAGGCAGCAAATTGATACTAGACTTCCCCAATGCAACATATTTATATAGTAGGTTATAATACATAACAAATCTGAAAGAAAACTGATAACAAATCTGATAGAACTTTAATTTTGAATAAAAAACCAACATTTTAAGTTAGAAAAATAAATTGTGTATTTACTGAAAAGATATTTTATGCCATTTATGTTTTGTAGAAAACATGATTTAAATATGTTCCCCTCTTGATGCCTTGCAGACACGTATACGATGGGTCCAATTTCAAATGACTTGTGCCAAAATATCCGGTAGTATTGCTTGAATTTGGCGGGTTATGCTTTCCTTCGGCTGCTCGATTGTTGTGCGGTCATTCCAGGGGTGTCAAGTCACACGAACGCGGCGGCTAATTGCGTGGGGTATGGCGAGAGATAATGCGATGATCAAACCTCGTCCTCAATAAATTGATGGTTTCAATTGGAACCACTTGGCATCCGAGTCTAAATCATTCAGTTGGGGCCGAAGAAAATCCGTTAGCATGAATCGGTAACGTTCCCCGTTGACGGTAACACGTTCGCCGTTGTTGTTCTCAAAGAAGTACGGCCCAATAATTGAGCCAGCCCACAAACCGCACCAAAAAGTAACTTTTTGGAGGTATAATTGTTTCTCTAGCACTTGTCGATGATTGTTTTCTTCCCAATAGTGCATATTTTGTTTGTTAACGTAGCCATTGAGGCAGAAATGGGCTTAACCGCTGAGGATGATTTTCTTCGAAGAAGCCTCGTCGGCTAATCGTTGTGGCGTTGTCTTTCCATGATGAAATGGCAATCCTTACTGACAAAATCGATACATTACAAATCCATAAAACATAAAGATGCATGCAAAAAACATGCAAAAATAGTTGTTCTAAATATTAAAGATAGGATAGGATAAAGGGGATTTCATCTAAAAAAATGTGACTGCTTCCCCACTTCTCTATGAAATACCTTTTGATGGACTAAAATTTTCCGTAGGTCACTCAGGTATATAAGTTATCTTAAAATAGCAATAAATAGGCATCTACGCATATAATTTAAAAAAGATTCTACAACTTTCTCAAAATATTGTAGATTGCAAAAAACATGCGAAAATAGTTGTTCTAAATATTAAAGATAGGATTTAAAGGGGATTTCATCTAAAAGATGTGACTGCTTCCCCACTTCTCTGTGTAATACCTTTTGATGGGCTATAAATAGGCATCTACGCATATAATGTAAAGAAGATTCCTCAACTTACTCAAAATATTGTAGATGTCTATTAAATTTTAACTTTATTAACTTATTTTTTCGAGTAATTAAAGTGTAAATTTTAATAAATAGCTCAAATACAATTTTGATTACATAATGATTGAGAAAAATTTCCTCGGATTCGAGTTTTTTTCGTTTTTTTGCATTTCCTGAGAACATTTACCATAATAATGTATATTTTTTTACACCATCATAAAGTAGAGATTTCAACGAATAAAAAGACCACCAATTTTTTTAAAAAAGCAGATATTTTAACGCGAGAATTTTCGATTGAAAATTAGGGTGTTTTTTCAATATTAAGTGAAAATAAGGTGAAAAAATAAATATTTTATATCAAAAAAATTACGGTGTGTTTGGGACATAAAAAGGTAAGTTTTCACCGTATTTCTTAAAAAAAATAAATTTTTTTGTAAAAGATAAAAATAAAAAACCAAAAACTTGGTTATTTGAATTTTTCACATAAATTTTGAGGTTATGTGAAAAAAGTGTAAATACTTGCCGACCTCAGATCGCATGTAAATTATTTTTCTTTTCATTTTTGTTATATTCTCTTCCTTTTTTCTAATTAATTAAAGAATTAATTTCATTAGATCCCGCGGCCTTAACCATCGCCAGTTTAAAGCATTTTTGGATGAACTCTACAGAACACGATGATGAGACATATTATTGCGAAGTAAGGTGGCTAAGCAAAGGTAAAATGCTAAAAAGGTTTCATGACCTTAGAAAAGAAATAGCTGATTTTATGGAAATGAAAGAGAAAACATTGCCGCAAATTTGTGATCCTTGCACTTTATATTTTATCTCCAACATAGCACTATTTTATATCCAACATAGCACATTCAATATTTTTTCAAATCTTGGAAGATGCTCCGGTTCACTTACAAATGGAGTTAATCGAGCCTCAATAAGACTTCATATTTGAAGTCTAAATTTGATGATGTGGAACTAAGCGAATTTTACAGAACATACCTTTCCGAAGAAAAGTATCCACACCTGAGAGTTTTCGCACGAAAAATAATTTGCACATTCAGAAGCACGTATAAATGTGAGCAGCTTTTTCAATCAAATTTAATTAAATTAAATTAAGAAAATTAATAAAAATAAGCATCGTACTCGGCTTACAGATGATAGTTTAGAAAACACTTTGCCTACGTCTAGGTACTACTGATATCGACTCCAATATTGATCATCTTGTTTTTCGCCTTCAAACTCAAGTATCTCATTAATTTTCATTTGATTTTTCTATAATTTTTTATTAATTTTTTATATGTTTGATTATACTATTATAATTAATAAATAAAAAAATGTGTGAATTTCTGTGGCTTCTTTATTCACTACTACCTACTTATTTCTTGCCTACGGCCCGCGACCTGATTAAGTCCCGAAATTACGCCCTCAGCTAAGCAAAGGTTGCCCATAACTGATCTAGATCAATCTCCTCCCCCGTACAACTGTCCACTACACCCCTCACCAACTTTCAACCAGTTCGGCTACGCCACTGGGTCTACTAAAACAATCTCTAAAATGTCTACAAAAATACTGATAATTAGAATGCTCTATTAAAATAATTATTATTATGTATTGCGAGAGCGAAGGAAGCTTTTAGGAGATCTATCGCTCCAACACCTTCATCCTCGTGGGTAAGCTACTGTACCCAAAATCTTCTAGTGGACCACTAACTACTTCATATACGTACAGAATTATTTTGTTCCTACTTGTAGTGTTGGTCAATACTAAATACTTTAGTTACATGTGTCTCCCGTGGTTGCTATGTCAGAATAATATTACGCTGTTCGCTTTTACGATTTATTCATTTTTCTGGACTAGGAAGGAGATCTATCACTTGCAGGTTTCACGCGTGAGTTTGTAGAAAATAGGCAGCGGGTGATGTAGCACGGTAGTAACATCAATATTCAAGAGGACGACCGGTACAAGGCATCAAATTTATGTGGCCATGTTTATAGACTCGTGGGACAAGTGTGGCCATTCCTTTCTTTAATTCCGGGACGGCTTTATGTCTCTCTAGGACGTGCCGGAGATAAACAACAGAATTCGCGCCGGAAACTGCTTCAAGCTACCGCTTTCTCATCCTTTCGCCATCTTATATTTATCTCATTTTAAAAATTGTGCACTCTTCTCTTGCAATTTAGCTAATGAGAAGCTATTTTAGTTATAATCAGGAAATCGATCCAACTGCTCACACTATCAAGACTCTGGCTATTGATTATGTCATATAGAAAGGAACTAAGGCGTTCATGGGTTTTTATTGCAGCAATCGGTCAATGGGTCATTTAAGAAGTAAAAACCGCGTGTGCTATTAAATTAGAGGGTGGAAATTGTAGATAGGGGTGAAAATGAACCCATTTTAGTTTTTTCAATATGTCTCGTAAACTAAATAAAATTTGGATATAATTTAAACTAAACTTTTATATGAAATGGCTTATTTAAAAAAAAATTTATGGTTAAAATGTTGAAACACTTTGTTTCAACATTCAAAAAGAAAATCCAAAAATTACGATTTTTATTTTTTTTGCTTTTTTGCCTATAACTTTTTTTGGGTCAGAGATAGGTATAAAAAAAAGTATAGAAAAAAAGTAGACAAAAAGCCCTTTGAAATGCTGGACCGAAAAATTTTTTTGGTTAAAAATTGCCTGTTTCGTCGCCTCAAAGAGACGAAAATATGATTGCAGGTGTAATACAATATTTAAATAGTTTCCCCAAAACAGAGTCTCTTTACTGTAGGTCTACTACAAAACGAGAGTTCTTGGTAGGATCACTTAACTGACCATATTAGTTAGGTTATGAAAATCTGGAATTTGAAATGGGTTCCTAAACACAAATTCAGCAAATTTGACTGCTATGTATTTCTTATGGGAGATACAAAAGTGTGATTTTCAGACGGGAATTTCTCGGGTTTTGGGAATCTCTTAGTATTTAAACATATTATACGTCAAACTTTAAACATATTTCTCTACAATTCAAGAGCAAATTATTTTTTAGATCTATGAATTAATTAAATACATGCTTTTAAGTTAAATTGTCTATTTTCCATGGACGTACGTCGCGTATCAGTTTTTAAAATTTCTTACGCAAGAGCGCCGCGCCAGGGCAGCTGTAAAAGTAAGGTTAAGGGTTATGTTGTGTTGTCAGTGTACTGTTTATTTGTTTATTCCTATGTACACTTTTATGAAAAAATAATGGAAAAAATGGGCTCAAATGTGGATTTCTCCATATAAATAATAATTCGGTAAGTACCTACCTAGATACCGGATTATTATTTATTTATATTTACATTTTTGTTATGTAAGGTTTTTCATTAAATAACTAAACAGATACCGCACAGCAAACTTGATGATACTAATGGAAAAGCCTTGGAAAAACAATGGTATTGTGCTTTATACCTTTCGATCGAATAGATGTTCTGCACTTATTCCTATCATATGCACACTCTGTTCAGGTCGGGGCAACCAAGAACAAGATACATCATGATGATGATACTGAATAATGTTAATTAGTTATCAAATTGAAAAGATTTTAAGTTAACTTAGACTACATATTCTGGCCTCTAGGAAAATATCACTTATGGTTCCGAGTTTGATTAGGTAGGTACTCTATTTTCACCCATTTTCTAACCAACACTGAAATTCAATTAATTGCAATCAGAAAAAAACAGATAAGTCTGTGCTGAAAATTGCAAAACGTGAAATAGGTAAATCAAAATAAAATGAGATTAGAAGTTATCTAGGACACAAATATAATATAAATTCAGCGATGTTGCCACAAATATTGCCGGTTTTTAAGTTAACGCAATGAAATTATAATTTATTATGTAAGAAACTCTTATTAAATAAGTTTATCCAAAACCTTACAGTACCTACACAGATACTGTGGTACCTACCTCTCATGGACCATATGTCAAACCCCTTCCTCTACGAACCATTGGATCAAGCAACAACATACGTTTTTCCTACAAACATCGCCTTCTAAAATTGGTAATATTTTTATTTTGATAATGTTTAATCAATATTTTAACACTCTCTCAGTCAAATAAAATATCAAACAATGTATTTATTCAACTTTTTTCACTAAGAGACTTTGAGATCATAACCTAACTAATATGGTCAATTTAAGCATCACGTATCATGTACATGGTGTACAAGGATCAGTGTATAAAAAATGTCAGGCTTCTTGTAAAACAACATTTTTATACAGATATTTTTGTTTTGTTGTTATTTGTTGTTTTATTTTGGCAGTGAAAATTGAAAAAAAATTAAATGAACCGTGTTAAGGGATACACTAAGATATCTAACAAAAATATGAAGATATTCCATGAAAATTAATTATTTTTTAGAGCAACAATAGGTTAATATATTTTTTTTCAACTTGTTTATAATTTTTTTCTCTTAATTGACATATTTTCACAAAGCATGAAAAGCTATGAAAATTACCAAAATTTAAGAACATAAAAAAATAAAGAAGTTATTAGAAACTGAATTTTCGCCAATTCTTTAATAGCCCTTTTCTCAGAGTTTGACAGAGTTCGGACATGACTCACTATCACTGATAACAATATAAGCTGCACTTGCAATAATTATTAAATCATCCTCCGACTCTTTTCCAAACCTTGTTGGTTGTATATACTCGCGAAAATAAACGAATGACAGAAAGCATTCGTTCGGAGGTCTGTGGACCCAATGATACAAACCAAATTTTTACCGAACGCCGAGCAGTTTCGACCTAATGCATTCGCCTTCGTTATCTATATGAATACGCACCTTTATTAGAAGTCGAATTAAAACATATAGCATAAACGTACAAGTAAAAATATTGTCTTGCGGAGAAGGAGGAAAACTTCAAAATACATGGAGGCTCAGTTAAAGAGAATTTTGAGATGTTCCCACGTTGAGACGAGTGCATTTCGTCAACAAGTTGATCCTGATGGACGATGAAAAATATTTCACTTTGTCCAACTACATTGGATTTATTCGGGGCGTGGCCTTAAATGCAGAGCGTTATATCCAGATGTGTTTCATTACTTCAGTTTTTGATTACACATCATGCGGATGATGAAATAATGTTTTGGCCAGATATTGCTTCATGCTAGTACTCCAGAATCGAGAAAAAGAAGGACTGGCATGATGCCAATAACATCAACTTTGTATCGAAGGTAGACAATCCCCCTCACCTACGACAGGTGGCTCAGCTTTTGCATCGTACCTAGTAATAAAAATATACATTTTTAGCACCAAAAATCTAAGCTTGCAATGGCGAATAACCCAAAAAATATTGATCTATCCAATAATCTGACTTAAATCGGATCTGACTAAAGTGGATCAATAGTTATGAGGTAAGATAAGGAAACAAAATCCATGCTCAGCGCCCTCTATCTCCGAAATAAAGCATCTTTGGGAATACATTTATTAAATATGAAATACCCCGTATAGTATTATACCCCGTATACTAGAACGCGTGCACTTTCATACCGACCTATTAAAGTTGTATGAGCACATGCGGGAGAAAGAAAGCAAGATAAAATTTAAACACAAAATATCTTTTCTATTCACCGCACGACCAGCTCGGCATTAGGTTTTTCTCAGCGGCAGTTTTAGCACAGACAACTTTTTGAACATATTTTATGGATGCCTGATTATTTGAGTGCATGATGCTTTTATTTTCTTTTTAAGCTATTACCTTCATATTTATCATCTGCTCTCTGGTACTATTAGGTCAAGAATTTCTATTTTATACAGGTGTATATAAAAACAGCGCAACCTCTCTAACATTGGGGTTGCTGATTACATAAAGCAACCCATTCCCTAGACTTCCAGGAGTTGGCTCATCACCAAATTCGACGAGTTTTTTTAAATTAATTGTAAGTCAACAAAGTTGCAGGTTTTTAAGTTTGTCTTCCATACACTCGTTTTTTTGTAATATTTTTCATCTCAGGCAGCTCTCAAATCAATTTGGTCGATAGTGTCTTATAATATAATTATGCCAAACATGCAGTGTGCAAAAATTATGTCTCCCCTCGGTTCCCGCTAGTCCATAATAGGTGTCGCAACAGGCTTTACATATCTCGATGTGAATGTCGCCTCCAGAGTCACTATGACCAATAAAATGAAAATACCTAAGTTCGACACATCAAAAAGACACATTGTAAGCTAGACTTATAATAATAGGACTACATAGTGAAAAGTCAGGCAACACCGACATTATAAATAGGCTGTCATGCATTTGTAATTCACTTTTTGCTCGAATCTGTTACTGTTAGTTTATCTGTCCCTGGAAATAACTCTTTGTCCCTGGACATACATTTTTGTCTTTTTAGAAATTTGTTTCGCTCGACCCAAATCGAAACTGGCGCAGTCGGTAGGATGGTATAAATTGTGATTATTGTGAATTTGAATTCTTAAAGTACCGAAGCTCCTACATCAGAAGAAAATTTCCAGTTCAGCGCGCACAGAGTAACTGAACCATCAGTGACACGATGGAGAAGTCACCTTAATTACCAATTACAATCGTCGTAATTACTGGGCAATCAGGCCAGGTAATTAAGAAAAGCCGATCATCGACACCACGTCATAAAGAGGAGAATCAACCCAGGATATTTAGTATTGCCATTGCCTAGTTTCTTCACCGACACCCTAGATGTAAGTCTCTCTAAGAAGTATGTGTAGTTCAACCCTGACCTACACAATATTTCTCATGGGCGTAGGCATTTTTTTTTTCTTTGGGGGTTGAAAGTAGAAGGTTTTTATATGTATATTTTCAACACCACAGATGATATTGAATGCAAGTTTCCACATTACTCATGAAGTATTGCTTTCGGCGCGTTACCATTTTTAGGGGGTGGTTCGCCAGTAGCCTTATGTCCCACAAGAAAGAAAAATAAATATGTACAAAGCAGCTAAGTAGCCGTGAAAAATAAATTTTAAAACGGAAAAATAAAATAAGTATATATTCCAAAATAGAGCAAAAAAATCTCAATAAAATATAAAAACAATAAAATAAATATATATTCCAAAATAGAGCAAAAAATTCTCAACAAAAAATAAAAATATCTTAATACCTTACACCCATAATACTTACCTTAGAAATGTGTAATTAATACTAGAGATGAAACGGATATCCGGAGACTATCCGGTATCCGCCTATCCGGATTCAATTTAATGTACGGCCGGATTCCGGATAGTAGCTGCATATCCGGCCGGATACCGGATAATCAAAAACCGCGACACAATTCCCTAAAATTAACTTTAATGCATAAATCTTTGTGTGGTAAATCATAATAAAATGGCTAATAATTATGACTGCTTTTATTTAAAGTAGAAAAAGTTACAGTATGTCCTTCGTTGACCGATGTTATAAATTTTCCGCCCTTCGTTTCGAAACTTTTTTATTTTCGAAGATAATCCATCAGCCAAGCAACTATTTCATATCTTACTATGAAAATACTCTTTATTGCTCTTTACTACTCTTTATGAAATTACTCTTTTTACTCTGCCAATTCATGGGCACTCAATTACCACATACCCACGAGGCGTGTTAGCACGATTAAAACAATCACAAGTATATTTTTGGGCCTTTTAAAAAAATATTATTGCTGTTGACTTTCAAATATTTCAAATACATTGATGATGTAATTTAAAAATAAATGCCCATCCATTGCCCACCCTGTATATTATTTTAAATACGAGAGCTTCTCAAGGATGTTTTCGAAATATCATTATGCTATATCTATCACCGGCATTATACTAATTACTAATATTTTCCTGAGAGATATTCCTATTTATGGAAGAAGTTAGCTAATACCTTTCATGTTTTCAATTGTAGGCAACGTAAATTACGAACCGATAGCATGCCGCAGTATCAGTAAATATACAAATTACTCTTAGTGGTTGTAAATTCTTAATAAATCTGAATGTTTTGAAGTGGCAGCTATACGGAAACTACGATGACCTGGCAGTGTCACGAATTGAAACCTTATAAACGAATATCATGCAAATAATTGTCTTGCAGAACACAGACAGCTGATTGAAGTTGTCATAAAAATTACCTGTGCGTCCATAAATTATGAGCGGCAATAACGTGCATTCGATACCACACTGGGTGATTGATAATAAAAGTTGAATTTTTAATGTTAAAAATCCCCATCATTTAAATACAATTTTTGTTATTGATCTATACCATGAAATGTATTTCTGTATAACAGAGGGATCGTGCAACACATAAATTAATCACCGCAACAATATTTATAGATAATATAGATATAATAGAAAATACAATTAATTCAATTAATACAATTAATCATTTCAGGGAGCAAAACAGGATTTTTCTTCCCTAGAAAGGCAAACAAATAGACAGTTCTCAATAAAGGTTCTCAATTAGACTGTATGTTTTTTTTGTATGTTTGTCACCTCAAAACTCCGTCATTTATAAATCAATTTTAAAAATACTTTTCTTGTTGGAAATGGGGTATTTTCAATTGGGTCCCATTTTAGTTTTATTGGCATTAGACCTTGGATTCCGAAGATATACCGCGGAACTCAGCAGATGTACCAGAAAAAAATGGGGAATGCATCCGTCACAACCCTGATTTATAGATTTTTAAATTAATTTAAAAAAATATTTTCCATCGGATCAAATTGTGAAGCTGAAAACCATTCTCGAATCAACTTAATCATCATAAAAATCAGTTCAGCCATTTAGGTGGAGTTCAATGACAACTTATATATCTGGACGTATATACAGAGACGAATCATTTAGAAGTTGTACAAGTTCTTTCGCCTTTATTGAGGCTCTTAGAATAATGTACGATTAATTTAATTGGTAGTTTATACTTGAATTTACCATCAACAACTACCATTCTCACAGTGACACTTTTATGTGACATTAGTTTTGATAGGGACCTCACATTTATAGAAAACGACTCCCTAGTCTACTATTTATAATTGCTCTCGAACATATTGATATAAAAAAGCATTAGGCATACATTTATCTAGAAGATGTTTAAACTTTAAAATGGGTAAAATATTTTTAGCTATATGAGAGTAAATATTAAATTACATTCTATTATATATGTAATTTAATATTTTCTCTATATATTATAGAGAGACCTCTCTATATATTTTCTCTCTATATTCTTATCTATATAATAGATAAGAATTCATAAGCATTTAAAGAGGAAATGATACAGAAATTGCTTGCTTGGTCAATACTAAAATCATTTGTTGGATCCTATGTAGGTTGAATGATTTTTGCGAAATTTTTGAAAAAATTCCTATTTTCTGTAAGTGCTACGTTTAAATTAAAAATTAAAGTGAATTTCGTGAGTGCATTGCAACGAATAGGAATCGAAGATACCTATCTAGCAATCAAATCAGTACATCGAGACGGGATCCTGCTATGAGGGAAGTTTCCAGCTTCACATGTAGAAGAGACGTCTATATACAATCACAAACAGGTATCATCACTTTATAATTTACTTAACCGCCATGATAAATAAACTTATTGTTAACATTAAAGTCGAGCATTATATATTTTTTTTGTTTTGTTTTTTTTATAGATAAAAATCAACCTTAGCAACGTTACTGACATACTCTAATATTTAACTATATTTACGTATTATAAATATTACGCTATTTTGACATTTGTTAATTGTCATGCATAAGAAAATATAATATTTGTGCAAGACATTCAAATATGTAAAATTGACATTCAAATTGACAGAAGACATTAAAAGATGTAAAAACAAAATATTTCTATTATCCTTATTTAAGAAAATGTTCTTGTGTATAAATTCTGTATCTGTCCCACTAAAATCAAGTAGTTTGCAACCCCCAGCATTTCAACATAGCGTACAACGTTTAAGGAACTTCTGTGGTAATTTACCCAGTTTTATTTCGGCCCATAAAAGATTAATGAATCCTAAAATGAACCTATACCCACAGTTACGGCGAAAGAAGAGCGGTAACGCTTAAAGTGTAAATTGGAAGCTATTGAAAAATCTCATTTGCAGGCGGACATTACAAGGTCGTCAATAAAGTTGGAATTGACGGAGCGCATCATTTCGCCAAACTGCAAATAGTTCTGCGAAGAACATCGCTAGTAGCAGTCTATGTATTGTGGCTAGAACTCTTGGGAAATCAACACCATTCTGCTTCTACCTTGCAATTTCCAAGAACTGCCAGAGCCAGCTTTATGCACCCTAAATATATATATATATATATATATATATATATATATATATATATATATATATATATATATATATATATATATATAAACTGCTGTTCAAAATTATCGCACCACGTTAATATTTGCTAAAATTTGAGGTCTCATAACTTTTTTACTTTTAGTCCAATTTTGATAATTTTTTTAGAATACTGTAGATAAAACGACTAATTTCAACTTGCATATCCAGTCTTTTGTTAACTGAGGACGGTTTAGGTATTATACAGGGCTAACTAAAACGTTGTTATATAACCCTAATTTTAAAACACTCGGTGGAATAATTTCGTAACCAAATTCTTTAAAAATACCAATTTTTGTTAAGAACCATTCCTTTCCTACATTTTGTTTTTTGGTCCATGTCTTTAGATGCATTGGTTCAAAATTATCGCACCATACAGAAATCAATTGAAAAAACTTTTAATTAACAAGAAAACAAAGGAACACAAAGAAATAAAATTATGTGAGCTGATCCCTAGTAGGTTGTGTTGCCACCTCTAGCTCGGATTACAGCCTGAATCCGCCGTGGCATACTTCTAATGAGGTTTTGAATGACGGATTGAGGAATATTATCCCACTCATGAAGAGTAACCTGTTCCAGCTGTTGAAGGTTCTATGGGACTGGTAGACGTTCGATGGGATTTAAATCCGGGCTTCGTGCTGGCCAGTTCATAACATCAATATGGACTTCATTCAAGTACTCAACACAAATTCTTGCTACATGTGGTCTTGCATTATCTTGCATGAATATGAAATCAGGACCAATAAACGGAGCATAGGGCATTACATGCTCCTGGAGAATGTTCTCTACGTAGTATTCCGCATTTCTTGCCCTTGCATGAATAGGGACTAACTCCGTACGGCCATCGAAAGAAATACCCGCCCAAAACACTTTGGAGCCACGACCAAAGGGTTCGTTTAGAACGAAATTGAAGGCAGCTTCCCTTTCTCCTTGTCTACTATATACACGTTGCCGCCCATCACAAGATTTTATGCTTATTCTTGTTTCATCGGAGAATAGGACTTTCCTCCAGTCATCGATAGTCCAATTTTCATGTGCTCGTGCAAATCGTAATCGAGCTACCTTCTGAGCCCTGGTAAGTTCTGGTGCCTTTATGGGCCTTCTACTGATCAAACCTGCCTCCCGTAGTCTTCTCCTTACAGTAAGAGCAGAAACTTGAACATTTCTAACCATCTCAAGTTCACTCTTCAATTGCAAACTTGTTACTGTCCGATTTCTTAAAGCATTTTGGCGGAGAAAATGGTCATTCCTAACATTCGTCGCCCTTTTTCTACCCTGCCCATGTCTCCTGGAGTGAGAACCAGTTGCCCTGTGACGTTCTAACATTCGACTTATTGTCGAATGGTTAACACCCAGAATTCGAGAGACATATCGCATACTTCTACCCTCTTCAACCAAAGTTTGCGCTCTTACACATTCCAATGCTGTCAAATGTCTC
This sequence comes from Tetropium fuscum, assembly GCA_964058915.1. Lineage (NCBI taxonomy): Eukaryota > Metazoa > Arthropoda > Insecta > Coleoptera > Cerambycidae > Tetropium > Tetropium fuscum. The sequence goes on along the minus strand of CAXKVY010000108.1, from coordinate 1,572,602 downwards.
ACACGATTCATTATTTTAAATTGCTGAATATTCCTCAACACCGTATTGTTTTCAAAAATGTGTCAAAATAAGATTGCATACACCCAATCATTGTTTTTTCAAATCATTGTTCTTAACAAAAATTGGCATTTTGAAAGAATTTGGTTACGAAAGTATTCCACCGAGTGTTTTAAAATTAGGGTTATATAACAACCTTTTAGTTAGCCCTGTATAATACCTAAACCGTCCTCAGTTAACAAAAGACTGGATATGCAAGTTGAAATTAGTCGTTTTATCTACAGTATTCTAAAAAAATTATCAAAATTGGACTAAAAGTAAAAAAGTTATGAGACCTCAAATTTTAGCAAATATTAACGTGGTGCGATAATTTTGAACAGCAGTTTATATATATATATATATATATATATATATATATATATATATATATATATATATATATATATATATATATATATATATATATATATATATATATATATATATATATATATATCCAACAAAAATATGTCAAACTGAAGATAATAATTTGATAAAAAAATGGGAAACTAAAAAATATATCACAAAAGATACAGCTCATACTTTTGAGTTAATAATTCTCTTGACCCTAAATTTTATAGTTTACCAAAACGACATACCAAATATTCCATTAAGCCCTATTCTGTATAAGTCCATTTTATAATTTTTTCAAATATTCTTAACAATGTTGTTAGAAAAATAAATCATTATATAAAAGATTCTTGGACATTCAAAACATTTATTGATACAATAAAACTTAATAACCAAGAAAAACTTTTCTTTTGAGATATAATTTCTCTATATACCAATAGACCTTGTAAAAAATATAAGAAATAAACGTTGGAACGAAATAAAAAATTATACTTCATTACCAACAGAATAGGTCGTATATGCCTTGGAACTAACATTAAATTGCACATTTTTTCAATGCAATAATACGTATTACAAACAAACATATAGCTGTGCAATGGGTTCAGCAATATCTAGTACAATTACAGAATCAGTACTAGAAGACTTAGAAAAAACCATAATTCCAACATTAAACTACAAAATACTATTTTTTAAACGTTATGTTGATGATTCCATAACTGAACATAAAAACATAACATAAAAACAAAGAGCATAAAAGTCTACATTGGTCAAACAATGCAACTTCTAGAAGATCGTTTAAAAGGTCACAAATATTCAGCTAATGTTACAGCTCTAAAAAAACATTCTAACGAAACGGGTCATAACTTTAATTACGAAAATACGATTAATAAGTTCTTAATAAAGAACAAAATTATAAAAAATTATAAAACACGCCTAATTATGGATTCAATTTATATATAAAAAAACCTAATCCATGTAATAACCAAAAAGATACAAAACATCTTTCTGCAATCTACAATTTGTTAATAGAAAAATATTAAACAGATTAGGGAAGAACATTATCTCTATATTTATATAAACTTATATACTTACATACATACCTGCTTACTATAAATATACATTTACATAATATTAACATAACTAAAATTAGAAAATAATAAAATATAAAATATCCCTAAATTCGTAGGGTTTCTTGACTGCTCTTCCCTAATGATACTAATCGAACAGTCTAGTAACCTTAAACATTAATTAAAACTGTCATTTTTGCCTATGTCAACTATGTCATAAAATGAAATCTTTCTCTTTTGAAAAAGGCCCAAAAAGGAACCGAAACGGATATCGCGCACCATATACTCTGGACGCCAATAAACAACTTCTATGACATTCTCCTAATAAATAAGTCATATCAACTAATTCTCGAGTAGAATAATTCATATTAACGTTTTATACGAGATAATATTAATAGGATAAAAAGCAGGTAGTAATACAAGCCACTAAATGCGATAATCAAAACTACTGAGAAACTGACAGTAGTTTTGTTTGATCCTTAAATTTGTCAAAACCTTCTTTGTACCAATTAGATTCTTCTCGTGTGTTGTTCGAAATCCTCTATGAAGTACCTATCTCAAACATATTAATGCATCTTTTTTGGTAAAAATAATTTAAAAAATAAATAATTTTGCCTAATTTTATATGTCATTTTTAAGCAAAATTCTGGTAAATCTGTTCGCTGGAAAGAAAATTGGAAATATCTCAAAACTGCTAACTTTATCACCTGTAATGGCTATACCAGAAGAAAGATAATTTAATTTTAATGTGTATGGCCTTCCTGTACGCAGGATCTTATCTCTATCAACCATGTCTTTGCCAGCGAGTGGTACCAGCTATCAATTTGGAAGAATACATCCTGTTGTAGTTCAGAGGAATTGCCTCTTGTGTGGATCAGCAAATTATAGATTATTGCATTGTCAGTATTCCCAGACGGTGTTGAGTGATAAAACAAGAGGTGGAACAACTCGTATTGGAGATTTAATGTTAAACATTGTATATTATGTATGTGTAAGATTTAATTTATTGTAAACATTTAATAAAGTCAGTATTCAAAGTTAAAAGATATACACTTGTACAAAAATCTTTACAAAGTCAACAACAATTAGAGCAATTAATCAAGTGCGAAAATAAATTGCAACGAATGGGGGTACAAAATGACTATATTGTTATATCCGAAAACATCAGCTCAACCTTTATCACCTTTATCAATCGCTTTTTTCAAAACAAATTCCGAGGGCTACAAACATAGGAAATCTAAAATCCATTAATTTTCCCAAAATAGGTTACGAAAATAATATTTGATTGTTGACTGCATTTCTTGCCCTCGGGCTGAAAAGGGGCCTGCGGGTCGAAAAGTACCACTTTACGCCTGCTAATCAGGCTTTAAATTACAATTTTACCCCCGCTTGGTAAAAAAAGATTTATGGCTGTGCAATTCTTGCATCTAAAGATATATCAGTTGGAAAGTGATGCACATTTTTCTTGCGTCACTTCAATTCATCGTCAGTATATTCAAAAAGTACCCTACAATCATCATAAAACTTTAAAATGTATAATCTGGTACTACTTTTCGGCTATATGATAAGAAATATTGGGTCATATAACAGAATTCATATAAGAGATATATTTAAAGAGAGAGTGATACTGAAATTACTTGCTTGACTGGAGATACTATGATATTGGTCCTATGTATTAATTATTGATACAAACAAATAGTTCTTGACTGTTTAACTGTTAATTATCTAACTATTATTTTCGTGAATAAATATTATAACTACCATTTTGCCTTTGTTAAATATGCAGTAAGCATAGAAACTGCTTTTGCACCCAAAAGGAGCCGAAGCGTGAAGCTATCCGATCAAATTGTTCAAAGCAAGTTGCAATACGTATCCTCCTCTTAATAATAAGCACTATAAGAAGTCTTTGAAGCGTGTCTTGTAGTATCCGAGAAGAAAACATAATCACAAATCCATTTAAGTTTAATATAAAGCACAATCTCTCACTGTAAGAATGTAATCTAATATACAAAAGCTAGTAAGCTATGAATAGGTATAACAGTGATCCAAAAACGATTACTGCTGCCAAAAATGAGCATCAGTAAAACCCTGTGGGGTTTGGCCCCTTTCTCGAGGGAAGCCACCACTCTATTCCAGGAGGGGGTGAACTTGTAACATATCCTATGATCGTAAACCATCACATTCGACGAACCGTCAAACACACATCACAGTCTGTTTAATACCATATTTGCATAACAAGACACATGTAGTTGAAAAGTTCATTGATCATTGCAATTATTAATGACAGCGCAGTTTTAAACGTATCACGGTGTGCGCACTTGCAAATTGAGTACAGTAATATCTATTAGACCTTTTATTATTGAAATCGAAAATACTTTAAAATAATAACTGTTGATATTTTTGTGATATTGACCTGCCTCGGAACGTAATAATAATATTAATAATATTTATTTATTACAACAGGAAAATACCCAATTACAAGAATAAAAGCAATACAACTAATAATTAAAATATAACAATATAAGTAGAAGTAAAATAATACAAAACAGCAATCCAATACATAAGACGTAATACCTATTAGCCAAACTAAATATGCATATGCATAATATGCATATATGACAACATGAAACAAACAAACAAAATATAATTTACTACAACAAATCAAACAAGTACCTAAAATAATTAAGCTAACCAGTTACATATAAGTACTCTTCAAATTATCACAGTGAATATCACAATTAGAAGCGATACGAACAGTTCACACATTAGAGATATTGGGGACTTTCTTAAAATATTTGATCTAGGAGCAACACAGTAAAATAAAGTTTGCTGTCTAGAATTTAGGCGAGGTATCAGAAAATTTATTTTATTTAAAATATCAGGGCAATCAAGCTTGTCATTCAAGATATTAAATAAGAATTTAATTAGCATGATATTGGGTCTAGTTTCTAAAGAGTCAAAATTTAATCTCGCAAGTAAATAATTCTGATCCAGACCTCTAGGAGGATAAGATCCATCTTGCAAAAAAATCAAAAACTTTAAGAACTTTCTTTGGATAAATTCTAAATGTTGACAATGAACGTGATAAATCGGATACCATATAATCGACGCGTATTCTAGTTTTGACCTCACCAGTGCGTAAAACAGAGATTTGAAGGTGCTTATATTGGAAATGTCCCGGCAATTGCGGTAAATGAAGCCATAAGATTTAAAGGGACTAGAAACAATATGGTTTATATGTTCAACAAAAGTGAGTTTGCTGTCAAAATAAATACCCAGATCTTTGAATACATCAACTCGACTGATGATGTCATTCCCAATGAAGTAGTTGTGAGTATAAGATGGTTTTGCGAGTATAAGTCATTACGTTATATTTGGCTATATTTAGTTTAAGATGATTTGTCTCACACCATGAAGACATTCTGTTAATGCAGTGTTGAAGATGGATGGAATCTGTAGAATATTTAATTTCAGAGTAGAGTTTAAAATCATCGGCAAATAACAAATGCTCACAAGTAATGACTTCAGGAAGATCATTAATAAAGATTAAAAACAATATGGGGCCCAGATTGGAACCTTGTGGAACACCCGAAGTTGGAGAAAATGAAATTGAATTAAAATTTTGATATCTGAGCATAAAGTGTCTATCGCTTAAGTAGGAGGTGAATCAATGCTTCAGAAAAACCAATACTTTCTAGTTTCAAAAGGAGTATGTTATGGTCAATCTAATCAAATTCTTTTTGGAGGTCCGTATAGACGACATCGACCTGTCCTCTATTATCCAAAACCTCAGATACATATTGGGTAAAAACCGCTAAATTAGATATTGTTGACCTCCTTTGCATGAACCCATGTTGACGTGACGAAATAAGCTGCCTGGTAGAGTAGTAAATTTAAGTATGGTTTCAAAGATTTTAGAGAAATTACACAGTATAGAAATTCCTCTATAATTTGAAACATCATTTTGATTTCCCTTTTTTGGTATTGGGCAAATATATGTTTTTTTCCAATAAGACGAGAAGGAAGAATTACGTAGGATGCAATTGAATAATATCTGTAGTGGCTCGGCAAAAACATACGCACAGTCTCTTAGAACAAAACTGGGAATACCATCTACGCCCTTTGTAAAAGTATCCTTAGATCGTTTCAGACTTTGTAAAACATCTTCACATGAGATATTCAGTAAGTCTATGTGAAGTCCTAGATTGTTGGGTAAAGAAAACTCAGATGGATTAGTTAATCCATCAATCACAACCATCCATTCAATCACAACCAACTGGAATGAAGACGCTGTTAAAGTAGTCACCAAACGCATTAACGATATCAGTAGGACTGGAAAGTTCACTGTCGTTATAGAACATTACAGAAGGGATACGTATGGACCCTTTCTTTTTATTTATAAAGTTCCAAAACTTTTTGGGATTACCAGATAATGATTGCTCAGAATTCTTTATAAATATTCTATAAGCCTCCTCAATAAGACGTTTAGATCTAGATCGATGAGCTTTGAAAGCATTATAGAGATCAGCTGATTTCAATTTTTTATACTTGCTATATGCAGCTGCTTTTGTTCGAATTTTGTAATAGTATATTATGCAACGACAATTTAATGATGGCTATTAAGCGCGACCATGGGAATTATGAATGTGAGTGTCTTAATAGCCATTAAATGTGAGCTGCATATACTATTTTTTTTTACGACCAGTCAATTTCTGAATCAATTTATTAATTATAAATTACAATTTAGGAAATATTATGTTTTTTTATTGAAATATATTTACTTATATAATTTAAAGACATATTACACATGACATTACATAAATATTTGTTATAAATAAATGTGTTTATCGTATATTTTTAATCTATAAAGGTTTTTCGTAAAAACTAAAGAAGCAATAAGTAAACGGAATAAACAACATTTTTTAAATATGTTGCGGAAAATTCCATTTCATACTACTTTTGTCCTTGTAGGTAATGGCAACAATTGACCTCTGTGCCTCCTCTAGGAGCTTACTTGTTTTACTAGTTTTCTATTTATTAAGAATCAATACTAAAAGTAACGTCATAGTTTTAGAATTTTCTAACAAACATTATTTTTTAAATCCCGTCCCAGAACTCCATCTATGATCTTACAATTGTTTTACTATTTTTTCGTTTATTAAGATGTAGGATATTAAGATGCAGATCAAGATGTAAGGTAATGTAAACTTCTTTCACAGTTTCGGAAGTTTCTACTAAATATTATATTAAAAACCCCACCCAAATACCCCGCCTATGAGCTTAGAATTTTTTCATTATTTTTCCGATTCTCTATTACATATTCGGAGTTCATTATATCAGAATTCTGTCCACCTAGAGGCAAATAGAAATAAAAATTGAAAAAAAATCTGTATTCGTGGCCATATTTCGTTCAAATTTTTAACCCAAAAAGTTTTTCGGAACTGCATTTTAAAGGGAATTTTGTCTACTTTTTTTCCTGTAAAGCAATGCCTATACACCTATCTCTGCCTATATATCTATCTCTGAAAAGTTATAGGCAAAAAAAAATAAGTATAAAAGTATATCGAAATTTTGCTTCGTGTGCGACATATATTGAACTGAAAAGGGTGCATTTTCTCCAATTTTCCCCTCTCATTTAAAGGCTAAGCTAAATAATGCACCAGGCCATCTCAATAGCGCATGCGCGAATTTGCCAGCCACCTTTCAGGAATTTAAATCAAATGAATTTGATTAGATCGCAAATAGTTCGATATGTTCTATCACAAATTTTGTTTATTTGAAACGCGAAAAGAAATCGTGAAATATTATAGATCTGTAACATAGCTGTTACATAGCAATATATTTGAGTGTGTTATGGGATAATTTATTATTTATAAGTTTACTCGTACTTTATTTAAAAAAATAAATAGTTCATTAAAGCTAAATAGTGAGGTTATGTTTAACGTTTTATTCTGCTGGGAATGTTATTTGAATAAATCGAAAGATCTGGAATAACGGTTAAAAATAAATAGACTTTATTTTCAGACTCAAATTACTTGGATAGTTTTAATGGAACGCCCTGTATTGAACATTAAATTTACATTCTACTATTTTTTCTCGATATTTATTGTTTCTGGTGTCCCCTGTTTAAACCTAATAGTTTATGAGATATCGGCGCCTGAATGTTCACCTGCACTATAAATACATCACAAATCTGCATTCGCAAACAGTCGCCGATATCTCATAACCTATTAGGTTTAGACTGGGGACACTAGTTACAAAAAATATCCAGAAAGGTTAGTAGAATTTAAATGTAAGATTAAATACAGGATGTTCCATTAAAAATATCGAAGTAATTTGAGCCTGAAAATCACTTTTCGAAGTACTTCCGGTACAGCCGGAAATGAAATTGTTATGACTTTATCAAATTTTATTCCCCAAAAAATTAAAATTATCGTATCAGATTTGTTCCTACATTCATTTGTTTTATGTCAAAATGAAGTAGTTTATCATTGATATGACATTTTCAATCGCCATTTTCTCGAAAATTGTCAAAGATAGATATAGGGTATTCTACATGTTTTGGATCTATAATTTTCCGGGCAATCTAAATTTCTAATAATATATAGGGTGTTCCATTAAAAATAACAAAGTTTATACTGTTTCCGGTTAAACCGGAAATGACAGTCAAATATTGAAGCAATCATACTATGGGCCATTGTTAACCATACAACATACCAAAATTTTAAATTGATATATTTTTTTACAAGGAAGTTATAGGCTGGCTAGTAATATCGTAGGCACCCGGTATATCGATAATATTATATACTAAATTAACAAATTAGTACCAAAATGGTCATAGTGATAAAAGCAAAAATAACCTTATTTTACTCAACTGCTTTTAACGCTACCAAACAACTGTTTTAACGTTTATATAATTCTTTGTCTTTTAAACTATTTGTTCAATAAAGACATTATGATTATATGTTATATACTTACACAAGTAGCTAAGAGTATATATACTGTATCCAAGGAGAGAATGGACTTGCACTCGAGCGAAAATTCGTCTGTTTTGGTCAGATCTCCGCCTCTTAGAACATTAGTTCAACGCCCTCAACGTCTTAATTGGCTCAGCAGGTAGCCAGGGCCGGCGCCTGGGTCCGATATCTACCTAATTATATAAAGTACCTACTACGTGCCTACCTATTCACAGTTTGTATTTATTTCATCGAATGACGGTCCTGCGTATATAAGTATTAATGGACTTTTATATGATAACTATTTTTATAACATAAGTATTAATAAAATTTTACAAGACCAGAGTATTAAGTATATTTTTAACAGACACAGGCAGAATGAACTAGTAAATACAATGTTGACTTCAAACACCCTGATTGGAATAAATATAATTCCATACATATATATATATATCGAGAAAGCAAAACAGAGTACAAGTTCGTCTAAAATAATTATGAAGCATCATGGTCCTTGCATAGTTCTTATCTAGATCGACAACTAGCAAAATTAGAACAACAAAATTGTAAAGAAAATGTAAGGAGCCACTGATCTCATGAATCTTCTTGATGTGCCTATTTCTTCTGCTGCTGTCAGAGAATACTTTGTTACAATATTGACATTTATTCGTCATATCCATGATGAATGCTAAAATTTTAACACATAAAATATTTACTACTGCTTATATATTAGATATGTTTGATGAAACTTAAGTAGGTAACTACTTATAATAATGTGGAGTATAGGTATATATAATGTTATACATACAGTAATTTTAATGTGTTTAATAAATCGCAATCGAAATTCTGAGGGCACTTTTTAATAACTCACGTGGTAATCGCTAAAAAGTATCACGCAGAATGATGGTGACTATGATAGGTTATATTATTATTATGTATTCTGTATTCTTTTATTTCAAATTAATTTCGCGATCGGCGCGCAACACGCGCATGCCCTGTTGGAACGGCCTTTTGATTTACGGCCGGGATTTAGCTTAGCCTCTCATTTAATAGCAATCTGCTTTTTTTTTCTTAAATGACTATTGACCGATTCCTGTAATTGAAACCCCTGAACGTCTTGGTTCCTTATTGCTCTGTTTTTTAGGACATAAGCAGTAGCCTATAATGGGAAATTGTTATCTTATATTATTGAATATCATTTAAGAATAGGTAGGTAGTAAACAAATTAATGCATGGGAATAGAAAAGATAATATATGAAATTAATACATCGGTTTCTAAACTATAATAGGTCGGGTAATGTTAACTATAAGCTATTTTTTTAGCCGTTTCTAGTAATCAATGAGACTTAGCTGTGGCGGCAATAAGATGTCCCCCCTCCCCCTAAAATGATTTAATTTTTATGATATATATGTAGGTATACATATTGAACTTTAACCAAATTATTTATAATTATTACAAAAATATAATCGTCATACAAACTTACTAGTAGAAAAATTACTAATTTAACTTTGACAAAAAAATATATACATTCATATAATACATATATAGACATACAAAATAGAGTGATACAAAAAATATATGTAATAGAAATAAACTACTGATAGATAGAATAAATTAAATATATAGTTTAGTAAGTAATAATATAAGAGATAAAAATACTAAAGCACTAACGATGACAACGACGACGACACCAAAACATATACATCGCTCGATTGTTTCTTCAATCAAGTTGGCATTATCCGGAGACGATTAAAACTATCTATTAATCTTAAACTAGGAAACTACCCTATTTTTAGATAAATTGTTTTCATGGTTCAATGACGAAAATTGTAGCGGTTCAACGAATTTGTCAAGTAACGTGTAACGGGGACTATACTGGATGGATCCTTTGTCACTATTCATACTATTTTTACATTTTCTAATTCCTATGCTCTCAAATGCATCCAAACGGCCTAGTATTGGTCACGTTTCACCCTTATCCCTTTATGATCCTTCTCAAAAGCATATTGGGCAACACTGGACTTGTCTGTTCTTCCATATTTCAGAAGAGCGGTGTGCTCTGGTTTTGATTGCTCGTGTCGTTTGTCCAACATATTTTCGAAAATATTCCGTTATAATACAGATCAAGCTGTGGGATATCGGGCAATACTTTTTAGAATGCACTATACCTCAAAATCATAACTGCCATAGTTAAGTCAGATATAATAACTTCTTTAGTGATTATATTATGTCAACATCGCCCCTCGTTTCGCATTAAAAACTGTATGATACACATACTAACAGAAATTCAATATTCTGTTTCAGCGCGGAGTGTTTAATACGTTCACAATGATCTATAAGCCGGATAATGTACTCGGTGCGCTGAGCTTTGCTTTGTAATGCCGGCCGATACAATAGAGACCCTCTGTTATGCCCGTCATTATAGTACGCCATTACCAGCAAATAATATCGGTGGCTTTTATCTACTAAATTTGCTCGCAAGTGCCTTTAAACAGAATATCTTATAGCTCCTCAAATTACTCAGCACATGTCTCATAAATATGTGGGAACATGTTGTAAAATCAAAAACCAAATTTTAAAATCTTCAAGAAGGTATATTACACTGGAGGCGATAAAGGCCTGCAAGGGCCCCCCAATTCCCCTAGATCCTAATGCTCAAAATTCCCTTAGATCCTATTAAATATAATTATGAAACAAGGACCAAGAAATACATTTTTTTGGCCCAAAATGTGAGAAGAGAAATGTTGCACTTTATTGTCGTAAATGTTTTAATATTGTACCTAATAATCTATATATTATTATATATTATTCAACGACCATTTAATGATCGCATTCATTATGAGCCATCTAGGGCTCATGTCATCAATCTCATACTCGTGTCTTAATAGCCATTAAATGTGAGTTGAATACACTATTTTTTCTACGACCAATCTAATAGAAATTTAGTATCTTTAATTGTGACTAAAAGAGTTGCTTCAAAATCATTTACATCTCTTCATTTTAACTTATACAGCTTATTCCTTCTACAAGCTCTCATTATACCAAATATGCATACTACTTAAAAAACAAAAAATACAGTTTTCATGTACTTACATGAAAAGTAAAATTTGCTTACTTTGGACAATAAATATCTACTTAACATCTGGGGTTTTTCCAATAAATTGAGTTATTTCATTTGTAGAAAATGCTTTAGCTTTTTTTTCGGTATATAACCGTCAGATTTTCTTTTCAAGCAGGCATGCAATTTGTGATATTTGGATATATTCACTTTATGTTTAATGGACACCGTAGATATTGCAAAATTGTGTAATATGTCCATAAACTTGTGGATTTAAATTTCTTTGATAACTCATCAAAATATACAAGCAAGACGTTTTCTGAAAAGCTGTTAATTTTATTTTTAAACGGTTTTATTTAGCTTGTCTTCGTATATTTTTTTGTTTTGTTTATATATTTTTTTAAAATCTTGCAACAGATTTTTCAACTTCTTCCCGATGAGCAAGAGACTTGAAATTTGGTGGGTTTATAACGTTCTGGTGACCAAGAAGACTAGAACAAGGAGACCGAGCTCACGTGTTTCCGGCATCACAAAATACGTCGAAAGATAAACTTAAATTTACCGCGCACAATTGCACCGTAAGCTGAGAAAGCATTGGCTGGGAAAGCACGAAGGCTGAGGGAGACTGCATAATTGCGACTTAGTCGTAGCAATTATTTTCATTTACAGAAAACTACCCCAATGTATTATTGGTATTGTTGGTCCTGACCCACTGTGCAAACGTCAGATTCTCAGGAAGGTCCAGTTTTGTGTCCTAATTATCTTGTAGATAACTGATGATTTAAAATAAAACCGTTTAAGTTAAAAGTTTTTTTACCTAATTTTTTCTTCCTCCAATCCATGCATTGCGAGTGAAAATTTGTTATGTGACAGTAAGCATGTCAAAATTTATATATTTTAGATCTGTCAGATGTTCAGAAAATAAAAGTGATGACCGCACTTTTATTTTTCCTTTTTTTTTGACGTAGAAGGTTGGTCAATTGGCTTATCAAGAAACTCTTAATCGGATTGTTCGCCCGATTCTTGCTGATAGACAATTTCTTTGATATTTTCGTCGGACATCAATTTCCTCGTCGATACGTGGTTCTTTTTATTAATTTCTGAATTTGAACTATTTCCTGGCCGTTTGCAGGAGTGGATGATTTCTTAAAGACCCTTACAATTTTGTATTACGAATCCTAAATTATTGAATGCACTAGAAATGCAAGTTTCAATATGTTTAAGAAACGTTAGTTTATGGTCGAAAACTAAAATGGGATCTTTTATATAATCAAGATTATTTAGTTTAATGTCATAGAGAGTAGTCATACATTATTATATATATATATATATATATATATATATATATATATATACATTATTATATATATATATATATATATATATATATATATATATATATATATATATATATATATAAATATATATATATATATATATATATATATATATATATATATATATATATATATATATATATATATATATTATATATTTATTTTTCTTGAGAAAGTCATCGCGTTACATTTAGTCGCACTTAGGGACGAGTTATTCATATTATACCATTTATCAATACGGTCCAGGGCATTCTGAAGTCACGGTCTAGCCGTCACATTGAAAAAAAGTTATAATCGTCAGTATACAATAAAAATAGAATATCTAAATCTGAGACCATATCGTTGATAAAAATCACGAAAAAAAGCCGTCCGGGAAAAAAATTATTTATATTTTCTGAAGCGACAGTTGATAGGGGTAGCAATGCAGGATCGAAAAGTTCCTATCCCTAATTGGTAAGCTTATAATATTCCTATATAATATTAAAATGTAATATTCTACGACAAATATAGAGCTATTAATAAATATTCAGAATTAAATTTTCTATAAAATTAATTTTTTTCTATAAAATTCATTTCTATAAAATTTCATAAAGTCATTTGCAGATTACAAAGATTTTCATGATAATCATGTTGGGGGTAGGTAACAAAAACGCTTTTGGATGGCAACACAATATTTATCCAGCCTTACTAATATTTTGTAGCATTCGGTTTCAACAACTTTTTATAAATTAATGCATTGAATCATCCTTGTCCGTGTCAATTCATACACATAACAGAACCTTTTAAACCAACCTTGAAACATCCACCCCTATTTGCAGGCAGAAGAAATTAACTCTAAAATTCATAAGGGAGCTGGTGCTTCAGTAGTCAAAACAGATATTAAAATATCACCTGATTTCTTCCATCCCCATTCTTCTGGCTCTAAAATATTTCCATCCAAGCCTGAATTTGGTGGTAAACCCGCAACGAATGTTGTTGCAAAGCTGCAAACGTCGGGGGTAACCTTGTCAAAGTAACCATTTGACTAGAATTGCCAATCGAATTGCCAACAGAACATATCTGTGATGATTTATAGACGTTTAATTTGTTTGTGCTTTATATAGTGCAAGAGTAAATATTTTCCCAGCCTCAGTAATATCCAATCTAACAAACCAAATGCTACAAGCAAGGTTTGTTAAAGGTTTTAACAACTTCTTGCAAATTTCTTCCGAGTCAAATAAATTAATAGTTTGGAGTTTGCCTTTTCCAAAAAAAGCTGACGTTGTGTCACTACCACTAAATGCATGAGGACAAATAACTATTTCTCTTGAGTTCTTAAGGACAATTGACAACTGTAAATCTTTAGAACTATAAATTCTTGCTTTTATATTACCTTTTATGCATTTATATTCTTGCTTTTATATTATATTGCCTCCCTTAGTAGTCTAATATCATTTTCAGTTGGCGTCAGGGCAATAATTAAGGTAAGGAGATCGACATATTATCCTACAATTACGACCGTTTCTGAGCTAAAACTTTTTTGTATAGCAGTTTGAACTCTAACTGTATCAACATTATCATCCGCGGTTATAGTTTGTATCTCTTCATTTTGAAAGGTCTGGACTACTTGAGAAATCAATCGTTCTTTGTTAACAAGGTTATTTAATAATTTTTCTTTAGGGTCTGTAATTGGCGTGTTTTGATAAAAAATAACTTTGGGAGATGTTCTTGTTAAAAGTCTCTGTTGGCGTTCAATACCTTTTATGCTCGTAGGATTATTACCATAACCATCGAAAATAATTCTGACATTTTTCCCATAATGCCCTTTAACATATTTAACGTATGATTTCCGCGATTTTCAGCATAAATTACATACTCACAGTTGGCGATATTAATTGGACGTTCTGGTAGTGATTTGAAAATTTGATACAATGATGACTTTTTGGTTTTTCTCATAAGTCCTCTTTCATCAAATATAGATAAAGGTACAGCCGTATGTGCAAAGGCAAAATGCATAGGCAGGTCAAAACAACCCCTCTCTCTACCATGTGTATGAATTAGGCGGTATTGGATCATTTGAAATATTTTCGTATTCGATTAAGTACCGTATTCAATATAATGAGGCTTTCATTTTTGTTTAACACTACAGTTTACGATTTAATAACACAAAAAGTAATAGAAAAATCGATACATACTATAGAACCTTTTTTGTATAGAATTTTGTTACAAACCTTTTTCTATACTTATGTTTTTTCCCTAAGATAAAGCGTTTAAAAGATATTAAAAAAAACAATGCGGCGTCCTTAAAGTGGGGTGAGAGAGGGATGAAGCCTACCACTTAGCTGTGGGAACTTTTTTGATATGTATTCTTACACACATAAGCTAACTATCCTAGAAATTTCAGCTTATTATAATTTTTTTCTTCTATTCTGCAAGACTATTTTTCGTGTCCTAATAATGATATTGCTATTGACACAGCATAAAATTAAAGTACTTGTCTCGCATGGACAAGCTCGTATAACCATGACATGTAGTGCCTAATTTACAATGATAATCAGTTGACTGGACGATGATTAACAGTATGAATACCAGATTCGCTGCGAAATTGCTAATTTGCATCCAGCATATTAGACGAGGCACAGATAAATATACCGACACCCTAGTGCATCTAAACCCGCTTATGTAGATTTATATTTACCAGGGTATGAATTCCGTCCATGCGGTTAGGAATAACTGACCAATAGAATGGCATCCTTTAAACAGTATATATGGCAAGGGGTTAGCACTGGTCAGTGACGAGATCAACTCATTTTCACGGCAAAAAGGACAGCGCCGCCATCCAGAGGGCACTTTATATTTTAAACAGAAGTTTTCATTACTTGTTACGTTTTGTCATTTAAATTGGGTACGGTCTGGAAGAATCTGTGGTCACTGGGGAAGAAACCGAAAATAATAGCGCCTGCGTATTTCCCTGCGAACTCGAAGGACCAGCAGGAGGCAACAGGAGACGTAGGCAGAAGCAGCTGGAGCCGGTAAGCAAGGGCTACATATTTGTACCAATCTGTGCTTAGAGTGGAGCGATTGTAGTTACGTCATTGTTAGAACCCGCCCCATCTATTATTCATGGCTGGGGCCGGGGCGCATTGGTGGAGTCAAAGGGAACTGCGGGGGCGGCGTGCTCTCCTCTAAAGCTTCAGTCTGATGGTTGATTTACTGCTATAAATGTTTGTATTCGCAAATATCGACCTCTTACCATGTTTAATATATGCATATCTAAATCGTGATTGATATCCATTTTTTTTTGTCATATTTCAAATCTATATCTATTCTAAAAATGAAATGTCTGGCATCTTTTTTTATGTATTAATTTATTATATTAGTGCGTTGTTATTATTATTATTTAAAACACTACCCGATCAGGTTTACTTTTACTATTGTATAATTTGGCGAAGGCGAGGGGTTTAACAATACGACCAAAATGTGGCGCAAATACAATACAATAAAACTGTTGTCGAAACGGTTAAAAAGTTCATTAAAACTAGCACAATTACAACAGTTAATTATTGGTCAACCATTCCATTATAATTACAGGGTGGGATAATATAATGTAAGTAAAACAAAATATCTTAAATTATAATTCAAAAAAATCTAAATTACAAAATTACAATAAGTGTCTTATAATAACGTTTTCGCAGAATAACTTTTCCATCTCATTATTATATTAACAATAAATTATTGCAGGAGTTGGACCAGCGAGTAATTTTCGGGAGGCAAATGACAATCGAACATCATGTAGATTATGTAGTTTAAAAGCATTAACAAATCTAGGTTTCATTGTGCGAACTATTAGATTTTTCTAAAGATATAAACATTTTTATAGAGATTTTTCTAGGATAGTCATGTTTCTGTAACATTATATAATTCTCTAGTCAGAAGTAACTTATTGTTTGGAAACCTTTTTATGAGAGAACCTATTATCAGCTTTTACGTTCTTTGCTATTCATATTTGTATTGCGAGAAGGAATGTTGGGTTTGTAGCAATTCATTTGCGTATTTCTCTATGTAATGAATGTTAAATAGCACGATACCCCGTGCTATTTAACATTTTAAAGTTGGGATTGGTGGGGGGTTGTGTATGAATGAACAAAAATATCGAGATTTTTTCCAAAATATTGCTAATAAAAGTTTTATGAATTTTATTCCAAACTTTTGGGGCATACTGTATATAACTTCTAAGAAAATTATAGAATCTTGTAATTATATCATAGGAAATAGGTAGTTGTAACTGTTTGTAACTCTAATAGAGGGATGGTGATTTTTCGAGCAACATCATCCTAAGCGATGAAGCACATTTTCACCTTGATGGCTTTGTTAATCGCCAAAATTGCCGCTTTTGGGGTTCTGAGAACCCACATGTGATTATCGAAAAACGAATGCATCCACAACGTGTCACTGTTCGGTGCGGATTTTGGGCTTGAGACATAATTAAACCATATTTTTTTTGAAAATGAGGCTGGTCAAGCAGTGACTGTTACTGTTGCTCGATATCGCGATATGATAACGCAGTTCTTTCTGCTGAAATTGGATGATTTTGATGTGGCCAATATGTGGTTTCAACAAGACGGTGAAACAATTAAATTACTGCATGAGACATTTCCAGGCCGTGTACTCTCTCGTTTCGGTGATCAGAATTGGCCCCCTAGATCGTGTGATTTAACACCATTAGATTTCTTTTTATGGGGTTATTTGAAATCACAGGTCTATGTCAACAGGCCCACAACCACCCGTGCATTAAAGGAGGAGATTCAACGCTGCATCAACGAAGTTCAGCTACATTTATGCAGAATGGTCCTGGGAAACTTCGACAAACGAGTGCTTATGTTCATGCAAAGCCGTGAAGGCCATTTGCCCGATGTGTTATTCCATAAATAACCCTATTCTATGTACTTTATGATTCAATAAGAAAATAACAATCAAAAGACTGTGTTTTGAAACTGTGAAACTGTGAAACTGTGTTTTCTATTTAATTCAAATCTTGCGTTAATTTTGAGACACCCTTTATAAGTAATAATTTTCCTATGATTCTGGTATATAAAAGTATATTATATAATCTCCGTCCTATATCTAGCTTAACCTATATTCAAAATTGACATTTCTGACGTTAGTAAGTAAACAATAAAATTTTGAGAATAAATGAAAATATTTGATTTGACCTTCAATAAAAGTCACACATCTGTGAGCTCTTTTTAAAATATGCCTATGCAGGTAGGATATTATAGTTCATAATATCTTAAAAAGCTTTTATATATTTTATAGGTAAGTCATGACTTATATTTAATTATGGTACAGTCGACGTTATAAAAATCTGGTCAAGGGGTAGAAAATTTAATTTTTAATTTTTTTTAAAATTATTTACGAAGTTCTTACAAACTTAAAATTATGCACAAATTGTTCTACAATAAGTCAATAATACAATAATTCACAATTATTATTCAAATAATATAAAAAAAACCATAAGAAAATTAAATGCCATTAACTTTTAAAACAAATATGTAATTAATTAATTAATTAATAATCGTAAAGATAACAAAATAATTTAATATTTTGTCATTCCATCATTTGCAGCAATCACTAGCTCTAAACGCATTGGCATATAATTAATTAACTTGGAAATAGAATTGTCCCCCAAATTCTATTCTAGACGAAGATTCTATTTCCAATTTAATTAATTCTATGCCAATGCGCTTACAGTTGGTGATTGCTGCAAATGATGGAATGACAAAATATTAAACTACTTTATTATCTTTACGATTATTAATTAATTAATTTTTCATTAAATAATTATATATTTGTTTTAAAAGTTAATAATAAAAACAACTTATTGTAGAACAATTTGTTTGTAATTTTCTGCTATTACAATGATCTGGAATAATTCACAGAAGGTCTATGCTATGCACCATTTATTTTTATCCATCAATTTAGCACCATTTATTTTAACACTTCATTTATTGAGTTTATTTGCGTAGCACCTCAGAGATTCACTATACCTTCCTAAATATTTACAATATTCTTTCTTATTAACTATCTTCTATTATTTTCTTTTATATAATATATAATTTAATCAATGTCTATTTCAGGTATGGTAAATTATTATTGAAATCATGCCAAGTCACCTTTGCAATATTGACATTTTGAAACCTTGACTTTATTCCTGGACTTTTTGAAACCTGACATTTTACATAACCTGGATTCAATTATAATATTCACATGATAATATTTCTATTAATTTCACATATCTAATTTTATGTCTAGTACTGAATTCAAGGTTGATATTTAAACTATGTTTTGATATACATAACTTTGGATTTGAATTAAGTTTTGATAATGTATTGTTAGATAATAAATTGTCTTGTACAATATTTGAGCGAGAGATATGTGCTAATTGATTTATAATTTCATTAAAACTTCGAGTAATACTCAAGGAAGTAACGTAGCCTGTCCAGTGGAGGACCCCGCATGCCTTGATCATAAAGTTTATCGAGTATAATATTATGATTTACGCAGTCAAATGCCCTACTAAGATCACAAAAAGCCTCAGCAGGGAATTCCCCTGTGTCAATACATCTAATGATCCACTAAGAAAATAATTCGAGGCAGTAATGGTAGACTTTCCAGAATGAAAACCATGCGGATTATTTAATAAAATGTATTTAATAAAATTTATTTAAGAATAATGTCAAATGATCTAAAAGAGCATACTCTATAATATAAATATTATAAGAGCATTATATAATCTATAATTTTCCAAAGACATAGCCTTTTTTTTAAAAATTCGTATCACTTTTCCTTCCTTAAATAAGTCCGAAAATTACCACTTAAAAAAGATAAATTCTTTAAATACGTTATTGGACCTATTATTGATATTAATACACGTGATTAAAAACATTGGAACCTCATCTGGTCCTGGACATGTGCATTTTATTAATAAAATATAATACAATTACGGCCTACATAAAAATAAACATATTTGCTCTCCTACAGTTTCAATTTCAACGTGACACCAATACCTATGTTGTGCCTCAACACTTGTTCAATTAAATTTTGATTGCATGTTGTACCTAACAGCAATTCTATAACATTTGAGGAGTTCCATATATTCGAAATACGTTTTCTATGAAATAAAAGGTTCCTTTCTTAGAATAATGCTGAATTCATCAACAACACGCCATAAGTTGATTACTTACTGCTAAACCCCAAAATATGTGTTTAGCTACGTACCAATGTTATATTGATCAGTGGCCAAAGACCTATGAGTATATTGCTTTAAAAAAAATATTTTGCTGAATGCATGCATGTTCCTGTAAACATATACATAACATATAATTTTCGCTATATTCTTAAATCTACAAACAAATATGTATCTTTGAAAGCTAAGATAGATTCACGTCATGCAACTTCGTTTCGAATATAACTATCACAGTGTTTAATAAAAAAATTAATATTTATTATAGAAATTTGAACACTCATTTGACCTTGAGACTGAGTGACGTCACACAGCCTGAAATTAAGTTGGCCTGGAAATTAACAGCTGTAGATATTTACGCTTAGTTGTGGTTATGTTTGGTGTGTTCCTCTACGAATTGTGTTTTGCTTTGTTTCTGTACATTATTGTAAGAAAATGGAGCTAGGATTTTCTAAAAGAAGTGCATAAAATCTGCCCAAAGTTCAGCATGGTGGACGAGTTTTACATCTCAAATTTAGATTATTTATCAGCAGAAGTCAAATGTCAACTAAGTCAATTTCAACGTCAACTGTCAAAAGCTGGGAACCAACTTTGGAATATAGGCGACCTGCAAATATTGATCGCGAGCACCTACCTCGGAGAATCGTACAAGTTTTCACTAGACAACAAACTAGTTTGACGTTTGGTGTGGTGCTGTGCAAAGAAGAACTGAGTTACATAAAAAGCATAAAGTCATAACAAAAAAGTAAGAATTCAACTTTCTCATAGCACCTTGACAGCTAGCTGACAGCCTGTTGACGGCTGCCAATTGTCGAATTATTGTATTCACATCATACATGAACTGAGTTACCTAAACAGTATAAACTCATAACATAAAAATAAATTTGCACTTTGTTAAGGCACTTTGACAGCTAATTGACAGCTGTCACGTGTCAATTTGGACAATTTGACATCGTATTTGAATTCAGCAACCTCAAAAACATAAACCTAGTCATTAAAATCGAAAAAATAAGTTACTTAAAAAGCTATAAAGACTGCACGAATAAATAAATCTGTGGTGCAGCTTTGGAGCTTTCAAGCTCCGTAGTAGCGAAAGTATTGATTTTCGAGCTTTGTGCCCATTGAGATTTTTGCTTGGGATGACGAAACCTAAACCATATTCACAATTCAGACGATTTGACCAAACCCAATTTCCATAAGAGTATTGCGGTGTCCTTTCACCATTTAAATTATCGTCGTAAATATGGCAAAGGTACTTTATTTTCTATCACACCACACCAAACATTAACAGAATACCTCACTTGGAATCGTGTCTCCTGTAAAATATGGGGATTTTGGTTGCATAATAGTGGAAATTTCTTCGGTTGAATACTCCACACTTACTGAATTTCGACTAATCAGTCAATAAAGTTTTTTTCGCAAATCCTCGTTCCATTTGAATTTTGTTTTGAAACCGGTGACAGAATACTAAGCGTTTCTCAAAATTCCTACCTTACGCAAAATTTAAACCTTACGCAATGTGATATTTATAAGAATTATATTCACCTTTTTTTTTAAATTCGATTGCAGGCACTTTTTGAAATATCACTTTGTGCAGCTATTTGTCTAACGGATATATTGGGATTCACGTTTACGCATGCAACAACATCAACTTGGCGACTTTCGTTGACTTCATTTTGCCGACGCCTTTGTCTTTCTGTATTGTTGAAGTATCCACGTTGTCCAAATCCAAGTCACTTGATTTGTAGCTTTATTGTGTTTCGTATCAGCATACTTTGATTGCAGCCGCCAAGCGTATTTTAAGTCTTAATAATATTTATGGTTCGATTTAAAAATTTAAAAAACTGCTGTAATTGTAATATTAGCCCCCAGACGCTGGTGGCAGAAAACAAAATGGCTGCCATAAGCAAAAAAAATGTTGTACTACCACATGTAGGTTTACAACTTTTCTTTGCATAAAGCATCCAAATTTCAGATCATTCGCAAAACAGATGACTGAGTTATTCACCAAACATGAAAGCAGTATTTTTTAATTTTTTTAAATAAATCGGTCCTTAATTTTTTTGTTTGTTTTGAAAATTGGTATGATATAGTCACTATGTAGGGCAACGTTTGTCTCATTTAGTCCAATTCGCATCTCTTACGGTTTCTGAGATCCTAACGGTGAGAAAAGTTAAGTGGGACACCCTGTATATAACTAAAAAATAAAAATATGCACCTAATATGTTATATAAAAACGTGTTGGTGTTGGTATACCTAACTATAAATCGTTTAATTTATAATGTGGTATTGTAGTTCTAAAATCTAGAGCCTAATGCCTTCGTCTACAAAATGTCATGTATGTTATATTTTTGTTTTAAAGTTAAATATTTTCCGCTAAACACTCTAATGAATAACATAATTTCTGTAATTCCTTTGGTTCTGCTTTTACAAAGAGCGAGCATTGTGACACACTGACTATAATATACGGCACGAGAAACGTTTGGTTACGAGTTCCATTCTGCGGTGCGTTAGGGGAATACCCGACCGTTATTACCAGCTCCGCATAATCTATAGAACCTGTCGGAAGGGTTGTGCAGCTCTGCGTTATGATTGCCACCATAAATATTTAATCGAGTAATTAATGCAAGAAATTACCTATTATGTGTATGATTCGAGTTGCGCTAATAATTGTGAAATATGAGCTCCGGCTACGCGGAGAAAACCCGCCTAATATAAGCTCTAGCTACCCTTTCTCCGTGCAATTGTATTTATACATAATTATTTCATTTTATATCCTTTCCGAAAATTACATTTCACAAATCGGCCGACTTAATTAAAATTATAATTCATATTCACTGAGAGATTTTCTGTGTCACTCTGAATTTTTTAGGTAGTATTAAAAAGAGGGTAATCTATCTATTTCTGTCATCAGTTTTTTTGAGAAACCCGTAGGAGAGACAATATTCAAATAATCAAGTACTCTGTGTCACTCTATGTTATAGAAAGGCCTGAAGTTGATAAACTTACCTTTTTCACAACTACTTATTCAGACCTACGAGTATTTTGTTTTAAATAATTTAAACTAATAGTAGGTACAAATACTCTTTTAACGAAAACAATAATACGTGAAACATTAATAAAAAAAAATCTGTCAAATATTTACAACTTAGCCATGAATCCAGTTCTCAAAATGTGCGCCTCGCACATCGATACGTTTTCTTACTCGGAAAACGTTTCCTTTGACAGCATTGCGTAATTCTTCAGAAGTAATACTGGCAAATGCGTCTCGTATCCGATACTGCAATATCTTAAGTATTGTGGTGGCGATGATTTTTATGTGGCTCCACAAAAAAAATCGAGTGGTGTAAGGTCCGGTAAACGAGGAGGCGATCGAATCGGTCAATTAATCTCAATGAACTGCTGTCCAAAATTTCGCTGCAACTAATATGTTACCATGTGTTCATTGTTGGGGCACGGTTCTGGTGAAAATATTTTCTATTTCTACTATTTTCCACGAGCGGTATCTTCAAAAATGTCTCCATTAAATACTCTAAAAATTCCAAACTTGGTCCTATAATTCGAGAGTCATCTATCCCAGCCCATCCATTTACGCCAAATCTCTCTTGGAAGTTCCCTTGGTTCGTTCAATGTTCTTTTTCTACCGACCAATACCTAGTGTTTGCCTGTTAAACATACCATTGTGCGTGAACCTGGATTCATCTGAATACATTACTAAAAATGCCAAATCGTTGTTGTTTCTATTATCACGCATAACCCAATTACAGTACGAATCTTGGGTCCAAATCCGCCGACATACAAATGTTGGTGCAATTGGTATTTGAACGAGCGAAACCCGTGTTTTTTCAATATGCGCCTATCGCTGATTCGTGGCTAATATCCAGTTCTTGGCCGATTTCCCTTGTGAATAGTGTGGGATGCAGATTCATGAATGCTAAAACTTACTCACAATAAACTTGTCTTGTTGGTAAATAAAAATAAACTGATCAACAAAATAAACGTTACACTGCCAAATTTGCTCTTATTTTGGAACAGTATAAATCTGGATTGCCGCCGCCTATTTAGTTTCTGTTTGAAGTGTTAGCTAGTACAATGTTTTTTCTGCCGGTCCTTGTTTGTACCAAGGATATATGTTTCATATAAAGTTTCTACAGGGCGGAAAATAAAACAGTGCTAAATTTCTGAAATTTCGGCATCGTCCCATTTCAACAAAAATTTTTTTTTCTGGATTTCAACATGAATGTCATAAATTAGAACCTCATATCTCGAAACGGTTTTTGCGATTTTCGTTGATTTACCTTATTTACACAGTGACCGCAAAAACATCCATTTTTGGCCTTGCATTGATAACTTTTTTTTACTCGTGAACCGACTCTCAAAATCTAGGCCTCATGTTGAAGCTAAAACTGCAGTTAATAAAGCATGATAAAGATAATCGACTCCAGGCAAAGTTTCAATGTACAGGGTTGCATCAAAGTTGAACCAAATCTGCATAACTCGCAAAAAACTAGTACTCTGAGAGACTTCAATTAAAGACAACTTGCTTTCGAACAAATTGTATAGTCTGAACACTTTATTATTATCGTGCTTTATTAACTGCAGTTTTAGCTTCAACATGAGGCATGGATTTTGAGAGTCGGTTCTCGAGTAAAAAAGTTATCAATTCAAGGCCAAAAATGGATGTTTTTGCGGTCACTGTGTAAATAAGGAAAATCAACGAAAATTGCAAAAACCGTTTCGAGATATGAGGTTCTAATTTATGACATTCATGTTGAAATCCAGAAAAAAATTTTTTTGTTGAAATGGGACGATGCCGATATTTCAGAAATTTAGCACTGTTTTATTTTCCGCCCTGTAGAAACTTTATATGAAACATATATCCTTGGTACAAACAAGGACCGGCAGACAAAACATTGTACTAGCTAACACTTCAAACAGAAACTAAATAGGCGGCGGCAATCCAGATTTATTCTGTTCCAAAATCAGAGCAAATTTGGCAGTGTAACGTTTATTTTGTTGATCAGCATATTTGATTCTGTACCTAAGTCACTTGATTATTGCAGTTTTTTAAGTTTCTAATTTATATCAATTGATTAGATAATTTATATTTTATCTACGAATAGTTTTATGTTTCTTCAAGTTCCCTTTCAAAGGAGAAAATTGGCAACTCGTATGATTTTAAATGATCAGGTTAATTTTGGAGCTAAAAGTTTATCTGATCTTTGGCGTTCAGTAATTAATTAATTAATTATGTAATTTAATAAAACAGAAAATTGTGAACATATAATTTCATCCAGAATATAATAATTGGAATACTAATTATATAAACAAAGGCATGAACAAATAGTAAATAATTAATATATCTATTGACTGCGTAGTAATGAAATATCTTCCTGGAGATTTAACTACGATTTCCAGCTCTGATGGAACAGTAGAGCAGTAATTACACCATGATTATGATTAGCTTTCGGCTAGCTAAGCCGGTCGGCTTAAGAGCTTTGCTGTAGAGTGTTTGGAGGGGGCTTATACAAAGCTTAATAAAGCTCGTGTTTGTTGTTGATGTATTTACATGCATGCTACAGTTTCTACGGTCTCTTCTCATTTTATGTTCCGACATTTGCCGTACCCAACTCGCCATTTCATTTAAACCGATAAATAGAAGCTGCTCTAATGCAAATATTCCTAAATAGCAGTTCGTTCACTATTTTTGCGATTTTCTTCGAACCGTGGAAATGTAATTTTGCGAGCGGGGGGTCGAGCGGGAAAAGATGTATTTCAGGGTATACGTGAAAAATGCGAATATCCTACGGTTAGAGGCTGGAACTCAAAGGCCGTATTTGTTTTCAGAACAGAAGTCGGTTTGAGGGAAGATTTGTGTGCCAGTCAAGTGTGCTGACGCAGGGTCGAATGCCTGAATTATACAGAGGCTTACATACTGTATGAGCACCTAAATGCGCCGGTTAACTCCGGAGTTCACCTCTGGACCGATCACTTACCCTGCCGCTGTCGAGCCTTCATACCCATCGCTGGATGTCAACTACCCTTTCCCAATGACTATTAAACTCGAAGACAACAGATACAAGTTAATAAAGTATTTAAGATTGTGAAACGAATCAGTATTGACATTTTTATTTGGTACAGGGTATATCGCGCATATAACACGCAGATGAACTCTTTTAGAACCTTTTTACAAAATTCTAAAAATTCAATGTGTCATTTATGTTTTAATAATGAAGTGCCGCGTGGTGCGGGTGGTGATGGTGGGCCATCCCTCGAAAACTATTTATTCCAGTTATTTATTACCTATTTCTATTTATTTTATCTATTCATAGTCAATGTGAACGTGTGCATACGTGAGCTCCTATGAAAACACAAATTAACTACGTTTGTGTAAATGATAAACGACATCTACATAAACTGTATTGAAACTGAGGGTTCTAATGAGAGCTGTAATACAGTGTTGTTATTCTTTCATTCATAAATTATGCTCCGCCTTATAATTTTCCACTTATGACGATTATTAAGTCCAACCCGGTTTGAATGTTGCCAAGTTTACATGGCAAGTTTAAATGCTAAGTAAACGTATTATTTAAATAAACGGATAATATCAATATTTCCTTAAAATATGATCACACTTTCTTTATGGTACAGTAGACAGGGAGATTTTACCTATGGTATAATGACAACATCAGCTACCTCGCTGATTTTTCGTGTGCGTTTTATGTACTCCCTAAAGGTAACAAATTCACACTTTTCTATATAGAAGGGGTAAAAAATGTTTATCTCGGCTCCCTTTTAACATACGACTAAAGTCAAGGTACCGTTGAAGAAGGCGCGGCGAGCGAGACTTTTGTTCCGAAAGGGTTATCATCTGGGCGGGGGTAAACATTTTCGGAGTAGAATTTTTTCCACTAACAATTTTTTTTAACAATTTTTTCTTAATAACTAGACTTAGCTGTTCAGTAGATGACTCCACATAACACTAATCACTTGGGTCATGTGATAGACATATCCCAGTGAGCATTTTATTCCTAAAAGGGAAATGTGTCGTTGGCGACGTCGTTGTTGTCACATTTCCTTTATTTTGCGTCAAAAACCACACAAAATATTGAGTAACGTCACAATGTGGCCCTAAAAAGGCATTGTGTGATCTTTTACATGATGTAGCAATTGAATTCACACACAAGGCACTGTTACATATTAAAAATAGAGAAGTAACATGAAGTAGGAATTGTGTTAAACAAATTCCCGCGATGTGTCTGTGACGATCAAAGACACAGATACGTAATTTAGGAACGTGTGGTGTGACACATTGTAGGTATGGTATTTTTGAGAAAACAAAGGGCATAAGCATGTGACACAGATTAGTAATTTTGCCCACGATTTCTCTAAAGACTTACATGTATGCTCCGTGTGACACATTTATGAACAGTTTCACCATTAATTTCCTGTATCAACACAACAGACATCGTGTCTTATACATAGGATAAATTATGTTAGGTGTGATTTTCTTTGTGCACGTGTCGTTATTATAATATGTCGAATATGTCGTCGTCTAGTAAACGTGTTCGAAATTTTAGAACAACCTCATCATACTACCGCAAAATAAAGCATTTCAATTCGTGTTCGTTTGGAAGTGTAAGTGCTGCGTCTAAAGATGATTCAGTTAAAAAGCAGGTGCAACAAAATGCTTCTGCGACGCATCCAAATGTATAGCAGGTACTTGTCTATACGCAATTTCTACACATATACTTAAAACGTGTCAAGACCTGTCACAAAATAGGTACGGTTTCGAAAGCGTGTACCCTTTTAACTTCGCGACACACAAACACGGAATTTTGTTACATGATTCCCTATTTGTGTTTACAGTGAAAATTAGGAATTGTGTGACACCTAGGAGGAAGTGTGTAACACATTACCCAAGTTGCGTCTTCTGACAACAATAGGGAATTTTGTGTGTAGCTGCCATGTTTTCCATTATTGTTTCTTGTTTGACTCTTGTAAACAAACATAAAAACGACTATTTGTGTAAAAATAAAGCACCCATTTGATTAATCTTGAATGAACAATTCTAAAAGTTACTTATTAAATAATTTTTTGGTCAAAATACGAAAATATTATTATTATTAAGTTATTATCATTATTTTTTGAAAAATATTTGTATTATACTATTTTTCTATGAATGCCCCTTTTACTGTTGCTAGTACATTGAAAAATTCAAATCTTCTTGAGGTCAGAATATTCTTCTCCATAGTTAACACTGAAGGGACGTTCAGTAATGTATGAATGAAGAATTTGGCTCATTTGTCGTGACAAGTATTTTTCTAGTTTGTATTCCAGGCCCTGATGCCTCACTCGGTCGAATGCTCGGGCCACATCTAGGAATATCGTTGCGCTATCTATTTCTCTTCTAGTGCTCTCTCAATTACATCGGTAATTAGATGCACTTGATTCATAGTTGGATGCTTATTTCTGAATCCAAACTGGTGGGACGGAATAAGCTGCATTTCCTCAGTGATTCGTTTGAGTCTCTGCAAAAGGAGCTTTTTTAACAGCTTGGATATAATGATGTTCTATTTTCAGGAGGTTTGTCAGGTTTGGAAATCATTATTACTTCAGCAATCTTCTACTATATTGGCACGTATCGGAGTCGTAGTGCTGCATTGAAGAGATGCGTCACTTTCATGATACCTTTGCGGGGCAACTCCTTAAGTATTTGTGCAATTATTAGATCATAAGCTTTCTTTGTACTGAGATTATTTCTGATAGTGTTGGTGATCTCAGCAGGTGTTATTGGCTCAATTATCGTGCCATCTCTGTTAGTAATTTGTGGTGTCTCTTCTATGCCACTAGGCTCATGTGGCAGAAATGTATTGGCCAAGTGATCAGCAAATATTTCTGCCTTTTCTTCATCTCATCGAGCCCAGTGTCATCATCTTTTCGAATGGGAGGGCCATGATTCTTTGCCCTATTCAAGAATTTAGTTGCCTTCTAGAGGGAGTAGGCGGTGCTTTCGTCAGTCGATAACTCCCTAAGGAAAGGACCTAAATAAATTATTTGCAACATGTTTTTAATATTTTAGCCACTGTGTGGTCATTGCTGTGAACAGTTATTCTTTTCCCGTTATTGGAGGAGTGGTGCTGGAAGTTGATAATTATCTGGTGGGAGCTCGAGGAATGGCCACTGGTCCTTAGCAGGTCTTATGCCATGTATACGTATTTTTATTATTTGGTCAATCTCCGACCCTGTGACAAAAGTAATTGTGACAAAACTGGTCCTCCTTGGCAGACCTTGTATGCGTGTTTAAATAAAAAAAAATAGAAAACTAAATTTTAAACCTCAAAAACTCTGGCGATTTGGATGCATTGGACGAGTTGCTATACTGTATATATGGTTTCGATATAATGAGATTATAATAGAGTAAGTCGGTATGTTATTTAAATAAGAAAAATCTTAAAAACATATTATATTTCAATAGATAACGCTGGGCCTACAGAAATATTTATATTTAAAACAAAAGTTTAAATTTTTAACACGAATCAAGCAATCAAATAACTTGACACTCAGAAGCTCATTCGCATTTGCTCATTCCTTTGGGAGATTTGCAGTCAGTCAATGACTTTTACGTTTCCCTTCCGTTTACATTTTAATTGTTATTAAATTAAGTTTGAGCGGAGTTCTGGGGCAGTGAAATAATTTCACTGTTTTTAAATTCATCAAATATTGATTTCACATATTAAATTTAAATATATGTGTATGTTAATTGACATTTTATAAGAACTTAAAATATAGTGAAACAAATAATAGAAAATTTGTAGATGTAAAATATAATTATGGAGCTCTGAGGCAACCATTAACTTATCAGCTATCAACTGTATGGAAGTAAAATAAAAATGTAAATATATTATTCCGTATGGCGGATTTGTGTCCGTTTGCTGTACTCTATTGACCACAAAATGCATCATGTAAGCAAACATTACCTTTCACGAGCAAGAGACTTTTCAGCGTGTTTCCTTTTTCTGTTTATCCAAGAAGCTTTAGTGTTCTAGACGTATAGATAAAAGCTCAAGCAGCCCGTTAAAAGAAACTCAGTATGAACATTGTTATGGAAACAGAATTAATTATATTTCATTACATTATTTAATTAATTTATTATAATCACATTGTATAAAAATAAATTTAAAGTACTTAACGTCTTGTAACGTTCACTTTTCGTTAGTTGACATAATTTAATTATTTGAGAGTATAATGTAGTTATGTACATTCTCTAATATAATACTATGAAAAGGTCCCTAGGCCCGTAGGCGCACCCTATATCATTCGTGGTTAGGACTAAGGTATAGGTTATTACAGGGTTCTTTGCGTTATGATCGACTTACGATAATCTTCCTGTTTCCGTCCTGTTGGAAGGAGTAATGTTTTCTTGGCTTAGCATTATGTGTCCGCTCATTTTCGAGTTTTAAGTGCTTCCCTACTAAATAACTGTGTTACGTTTAGGCCGAGGAGCCGAGATATTTTTTTTACAAAAAAATCTGGAAGACGCAATAAACGTTGTAGAGTTTCGCACATGTTAATATTAAATATCTATATTTTCGATAAAAAAAATACTACGATACGATTCATTGATTTTTAGTATCAGAAAGTGAATAATAAAGTGAAGCGTGCGGACGCGGGCAACGGAGTGGGGGAAGTGCTACGCGCTCGCAGTGGCAACTGATTTCGTGCATTCAAAATGACTCGCGTTTGCAAAGTCTTCACTATCGCTGTTTCCAGATCACCTATAAAAATACTTTTGTTTTTTTACATACTATATTTTGTATTTTATATTTTTTACATATTTATTTTTGCCTTAGAAGCTAAATAGAGCTGCGAATAGAAAGGAGTGGGGGTAAAGAGACTATGACAGTAGTTTGTCATAGTTGTTGCACCTGCAGATCAGATTTAAGTTTGTGTTAGTTATTGGAGCAGAGCAGATGAAAGTATATTCTAGAATTCACTTAGTTTTGTGAATAATTTGATGCGCCTTTCAGATTTTTTTGTAGAAAAAATATCTCGGTTCCTAATGGTTTATTTAAAATTTGCGAAAAAATACCTGTAATTGCTTACCGTAACTGCCATTTCCGCCAAATAAAAATTGAGAGTTATTAAAAAAAAACATGTCAAAAAAAGGTCCAATGTTTACAAATTAATTTTCTGACCCTTAAAATAAAAAGAACTCTTCACCAAGATGATGATACAACTCTTCACAAATGAAACGAGGGCTTAGCCGATGCTCTAGCACCAACTTCCGAGAATCTACCCGAAGTAACAAGTATGGGAATATTATAGTTACCTGATTTTTAGCGGTATTTTCCATATAACTCGAAAAGTACGAAAAATAGAGGAAATTTTGATATAAGCGTTTTGATAGATTTTTTTAATATCTACAACTTTCTCATTAAACTTTTTTCGATAGGAGCTTTAGTTTTTTAGCTTTAGTTTTAGATTTACAAAAAATCGTGTTTTGAAACTTTGCGAATTTTCGTCATTCGCCATTCAGGGTCGAGTTGAAAGAAATAGAAACTCATATTTTTTCCCTATACGCCCATATTTCTTTTATCCAGGTAGGAATGCCAGAATGCTTGGACTAGAAAAGGAAACCAAAAAAAAACACACTGTATGTCAAAAATTCGCCTGAAATAAAATTCTCTGACAACTGGGCTATTATCCGGTTATGCTGAAATATGAAGGAAGCTATGTAGATTTCTAATAATGGACACTTTTTGAATAAAGGATTCTGCCTAAAATATTAATCACTAGCTTTATTTATTATGAATAGACAAGGCGACAAGGTGTCCTTTGGGAATCTCAACCCTCTCTCTTAATAAGTACTAACTTTTGGGCAACTAATGTTAGAGAAGTGTTTTTGCTTTCAGATATTTTGGTATTCAAGAAGTCAGTCATCTGCAATAAAATCTAGTAATCGTAACCTTCCAGAAAATCCAACTAACAATAATAATAATAATAATAATAATAATGTTAATTTTCAGTAATCAAATAGACACGGAGAGGTCATATGTGTGTGTTCTAATTGTCGGCAATTATTGTCTTAGTGAGTGATTTAATGAATTTTAAATTCATAGCAAGTTCTAATTAATTTAACTATTAACTACTGATATATACAGTAGGTATACATACATCGTAGATAGACTCACCTTATGCAATATATGCACACATTTTACATATATTTGCATTTATTTTCAACCATCCAGAAACATTTAGTGCAATATCTTATCCACCCAGGACTTATTATCAGTCTATGTATTACTCGCTTTTTTTCACTGAGGCGAATCACTCTGCTTTTTCTACCTCATCTATAAATATTATTATAATACTGGTGAGGCGTAGTACTATGAATTTTAATTTCATATGTATGTACCCCATCTTTTCCCTTCCGTGGCCTTCCTTGTCTGTGTAATTGTTAGTCACCCTGATTGGCCCCTGGGTGCAAGTTTTTGTATACTTGTTTAAAAAAATGTAGACTATCACATATACTTAATTGCTTAACCTTGTTTCTAAAGTAGAGCAGTAAAATAAGTTTTTAAAATACAAACGAAAACAAATTATTGAACACAACACAAATAATGAGTAACTTCAGTGAGTAAAAGACGTACATGGATGTATTGTTTAACAAGATATAGAATAACTTTAATGAAACGGTATTGGAATTTAACCATAATTTAAAAACACAAATAGTTACCATTAAACCAGAACTAAGTGACGTTGTAGTAAAATACGAGGAAAGAATTAAAAAACTAGAAACGCATAATCAACAGCTAAAAAGGCAGAACTTCCTTATTACAAATGAAATCGTGTAAAAACAATGTAATAATATTCAGAATTGCCAATCTGGAGGAGGACCTATGGAACACAGCATTGTTTTTTTTCAGAAATACATTAGAAATCGAAATCACATGAAATGATATAAACGATGTTTATAAACTAGGCAAGAGCAACAAAAGTCCAATTGTAATGGAATTTGTATCGTATCAAAAAAAGTTATTTGTTCTCCAAAACGCTAAATTGAAAGGAAGATATTCATCTCTTCAGATTCATGCCTTGAAGATAGAGCCAATAATAAAATATTGGTTCCACACAGGAATGAGGGTAGGAAAAAAGGATTACAAGCATACATTAGAAGCGATAAAAATTTAATAGAAAAAGACATAACGCTGAAGAAGAACTGGGCAATACCGAACTACTGTTCAATCTACAACGCATAAAAACAACGTAGACATTGCAGTAAAGTCTAACAGTGGACCATCTACCTCTAACCCAATAGGAAGAGACGTGTATTAAAAGAATTCAAACTAGACGAGGAAGAACAATACGATAACAAAAAAAAACTAAATACCAAGACAATTAAAAATAAAATCAGTGCCAGTTAAAACCAAATCCAATTCTTCAACAACTAACAATAATTGATAACTTATTAGATCTAGAATACATTTTATTATTAAAATACATTTAAATTTACAGATCCTATACATATTCTAAAATTTACCTTTAACCGTAAAGTGCTTTATAATTATACCTAGAACTTCTGCACATTTCTTACTATTGCTAGGTACCTACATAATTATATACATTGGGTATATATCTTTATTTTATTTTTACTTATTTAAGTAGGTATATTAGATTTGATAAATATTTTATAGAATCAGGAGGACATTCAAACTAAATTGCATAATAACTTAATAATTATTTTATGAATTGAGGAACTGAAAGAACAGGAAGTACTTTAAATATCCTACATTTTAATATAAGGAGTATAAAAAAGAATTTTTATGAGTTGCTTATATATCTAAAGCCGGTAATAAGAGATGTAGATATCATAATATTATCTGAAACTTGGCACATCGAACTGGTAACTGACTTTAATATACCTAATTACAAAGCACACTACAATGACTCCAAAATTAATCGAAATGACGGTCTGATTGCCTGTAAAAAATGATATATCTGCAAATACCTAAACTTAATCCTTAAGTGAAACAAAATTTCTGCGAATGTTGGTAAAAGTAAATAATAATGAGATAGGCATAACTGCTTCGGATAGGTCTATCATCTCCTTGTGAAATTGAAACATAGATAGAGGTGTTAAATTGTCAAAATACACAAGAATCGTATAACAAATTCCTTAATAAAGTAAACCGTTATATAAATTTGGCAACAACTTTACATGAGGTGTACAATAAGAAAAATCATAGGATAAAACCGTGGATAACTACAGGACTGATACATTCTATAAGAAAAAGAGACTTTCTAAAAAATAAATGAAGACGTAGATATACAGATGAACTACGTAATGAATATAAGACATATAGGAACAGATTAAACAAACTTATTAAACAAACGAAAAACCAATACTACCAAGAAAAACTAAATGCAACTAGGGGAAACTCTAGAAAAACATGGGGAATAATAAATTAATGAACCCGTAACAGAAAACAAAATAATTAATATAATTTCAAATCTGAAAAGTAATTGCTCTCTAGATCCAGATGGAATAAAATCAGAAACAATAAAAAATATACATAAACACATCTTGTGTGGATGTCCTAAAACTGAACAAATTATGTTGCACATACCATATAATATTCTGTCAGATATGTTTAATTTTACCTATTTAAATTAATGCTGCTCACTTTTTTATTTGAACAAGTTAGATAGACCTCCTGAGAAATAAACAGAAATACAGAAACAGGCACTATTTAGTGCTTAGGTGTGACTGTTTGTTCTCCAGGGTTTTTCAAAACAAATAATTGTAAATTAATTGCAATTGTGAAATGTAACCAACAACAGTAATGTGCATAATTTCACTTTATTATTAGCTACATATAATAGTTAATTTCAGACATCAACAGATATTGTCATGTTAATTAAACAACGGTAAGAAATAGACTATCTTTTTATAAATAATATCAGATATACAACAGAATATTAGAACACATTAATTATTACGAAATATGTAAAAACCACAAATCGCAGATGACCAAAATAAAAGAATATAATAACAAAATGTGCTAAATGCGATGAACGTAGGCAGACTCGTGTTCCATTTTGCTTTATATTCCCCTAGTGTTGGTGCAACGTTTTATAGTTAAAACGGTGGACCATATTTTTTAATTATTTTTCTTTTTGAATGACTTTTTTATGACTCGACAAAGTTTTTTAATTTGACTATTAAGAGAGTAATAAACTCAGAAGTATACTTAGTGTACGGGAGGGTAGTGGCATTGTCGCAAAGAGCGTTGTCAGTAAAGGGAAACCAAGACCTCTGTGTTATATTTGAGAATAAGCATGCATGCTTGAGAAGGTTTTTAATAAAAGTATTCAGTTAAATGCAGATAATGAATCCAAAAGGATCGAATAGAAAAGGAGTCATTATTGTCGAAGGGGTAAATATCACAAGGGTAGTCCGATGTTGGCAATAATGGAAAAGGGGATTTTTCAAGATTTTATGAAAAGAAAAGAAGTCATAAAATTATTTCATAACGTCATAAAGTCCCCCCCCCCCCTTGACGCTGTCTGCACAAATCATACCAAAATAATGCTGGGACACGACTTGCTAGATTGGGTAAATTTTTTTTGAATTTGAGTTCTCCGTTTTCGAATCACAGATCCACTATAGCCATTATTTGTAGAAATACCAAGCTTAAAAAATTACAAAAATTTATACGAATATATTATTAATTATTTACTTTTCGAGGATGTTTCGTTGAAATATTACTAAGCAATGTGTGTACTCAGCGACACGTAGCAGAGCAATCGTAAAACCTTTACTGAAAGGATCTTTGACATCATTGTAAAATTGACTAGAAAATTTCACCCTCTAAGTAGTGGGTCTGATCCACTTAGATGCATCAAACCCTTGAGTTGGTCAATGCGTGCAACCCTTGCCCGCTGCTTTAAAACGTATTGTTCAACTAGTACACTACCGTATTCATCGTATGCCTCTCACCCCATCCCCATTACGATCGTATAAACATGTAAACACTAATGCATCCAGTCGATTCTCTGTTGTAGACCTGTCTCTGAGCTACTAACAATATATCTGTCATATTGCCATTATCTACATAATGAGTTTAAGGATTATAGTTTTCGAACCATAATCATGAACTGGTAACTAGATATATCGAGATATCAAGCAATAAAAATGTCTTCCTTGAACTTAGTGTGACTACTGAGATTGATTCAAAACGGTCAAGTTCTCTGAAATTTGTGAAAAACTGAAGATAATTGTCGACGTGGACGTTGAACATTGTAACTAGATTAAATCTATCTAACAATTTTTTCTTAATGTCTAGACTTAGCTGTTCAGTTGATGAGTATCCCGTGGCATTCTACATAACACTACACTTGCTTCGTATGATCAGGTGACGATGGATATCTTGACGATGCTTCGGAGTACTTCATTGTGGAACGTTTGAATTACTTTAACGTTAGACTTAATGCTGGTAATTTTAGTGCATCCCTAGAGTTAGATGCTAACATAAGTCAATATGAGTTTCAGAATTTGCTTGTAGAGAAGCAATTTGTTGTGTATTCGCAACTCAGAATGACGTCCGTGGAGCCAATACATTTCTCTGATTTGGAGGTTTAATTGTTCACGTTGGAAATGTCACCAAGCACTTGTGAGAGCCTGTCATATGAACAACATCTGTCTATGTTAGGTCAATGGATAAAGAAGCTGACAAACTGGCCAAGAAGGCAGCCAGCCTCAGTATCCTTGGGCCCGGTCCTTCAAGTACACTACCAATTGCAACGAAACTCCAAATAATAAAGGAAAACAACCATAAGAAATTTAAGACGTTGTGGGATGAAACATGTAGCTGTCAGCTGGCCAGAAATCTCTTCAGATATCCCAGCGAAGAAACGGCGGGGGCCATCTGGTAATGTTTAGGGGAAAACTACGATTTGTAACAGGAATCCTACCGGACACTGCCGGGTAAGGAAGCACCTCTATAACATGATACAAAGTGAACACCCATCTGCAGAGGATGTGAACAAGAAGATGAAACGGTCGAGCATGTACCTTGTGAATATCCCGCCTTGTCATTGGATAGAGAATGAGAGTCCATATTGGGGGATCGTTGGCCTTCTATGGCCAATTTGAGGGAAATGCTCTTGGGCAACATCATCACCTTTTGTACAACATTAGACCGGCCGATGGTCTAGGGAAACATTTCTCTCACGGAGGAAGCACAAGGGGTCCAATTTGCAGCGGATCTCTGATCCGCACTCCGAACAAATTACAGATACAGATACAGATTGCTCACGTTTCTTCTTCACAAATATTTTCCACCTAAAGTTTTGTATCTAAAGTCATGCCTAAAGCGTATTCAAAACCAAGAGTCGCCAAAACAATTAAGACACGAGGCTTGCACATGATAAAATATAAATAATAAACATAGCTTTGATTTATTGGTAATATAATTAACATTAAATTTAACATTCCCTCTCACAGAAGATGCATCATTACAAACTGGTGACTCTTGCTTTTGATTACATTATAGATACTTTGCTTCGTTGGCATGTGGAATTGTTTGCTTGTTGACTCACCGGAGTTGTCATATTTGTTGTTCGTGAAAGTGATGTGAATCGCTTTTGCCCCTTTTAGTTTGATGCGCCATTTCTTAGTCCATGTGGTGATATGGTTGACTGCTGTTTGAAGTTCGTTTGTGGCTGACTGAATGTCTTGGTCAGTAGCGAGCAGAGCAGTGTCGTCGGGGAATGTTGCCGTAACTACTCCTTCGCTTTGTGGGATATCGTTGGTGTACAGGTAGAGAACTAAGGTAAGGTAAAGGTCTAAGGTATACCTAGAAGAAATAGTACTACATCGCCTTAGGTGGATAATGCAGCAAATGGCGGATATGCCATCCGTACCAGACTAGAAAAATGTTTGTTCTAGTTTGTTCCAGCAAATACTTCTGGTTTTTGGTCACTTCTTTTTCGACTTTCCGAAAACTTGGCATGACTTAAAAGTGTTTACTTTGAAAGAATTTCTGAAGGTTGTTTCGAGTTCGTCATTTGATATTTCGTTTGCATTTTTTTTTCTTGTGTTGCCTCTTACTCTTGTCGTACTGAGTCCTGATATCGCTTAAATCCACTCTGTTCAATTGTGCTTTATACTTTTTTCTCGCTTTGCTGTCATAAACTCGAGGAGACATCTATAAAGATCAGATGCAGCTAGTACATCTACAGATTAGCCTATTTGCAATATTTGCTTATGTCCTTATTCTGTATGTTCATCATAACCTTCAATATAGTCCTTCGACCAAAGGGTTGACCATTTCCATATTTTAGACTTTTCTTCGAAGTATGTGGTATCTCTCCAAGTATTACTGTTAAACTTAGGCATTAGTGAGGACAAAGATATGTATAATCCGTGTGTAATGTGACTTATCTGTTAGAAATTCAAGGATATTCTAGTAGAGCTACTTTATATCCGTTTGCAATATGTTAGTGACATTCTATTTGTAGATTAATTTTTAATAAGGTTAGATTAGATGTTATGTTTAAAATTAGTGTAAATCAAAGGGCACAGGACCGTCCCAGGAGACTGATCCCGAACTCTGGGGAGGCCCAGTGCATTATCAAATTACCGCCACCCGCCCCTTTGCTTCTGTTAATCTGTTTTCAATGAACCCCGTAGCCTATACACATGATACTGTACACATCGGAGGGGTGAGATTGACGCTCGCTCTTTTATGTAGATCCTATACCGAATCTAAATCATACGTGCGAGGGGTTTGTTTCATCATAATGTGTTTGTGGAGGTTAATACGATAGGGTTACGGAAAAGAGGATATTGAATTTATTACGAAGGACTGAGCAAATTGGCATACCGTTTGCTCTAATAGTCGGCAAAGGTACGTTACCGTGGTTTTTATGTGCACGTTTATTCTCTAATATCTGGAAATAATTGCGTTTGATTACACTTTTATAACTCATTGACTTTCATTGCCAAGGCATTAGTGACTTCATGCATATTTCGTTTTTTCATGCATATACGGCTTAGTTTTTACGATTCTATTAATAGCTCTGACTGTAGAAAAACCTTATAAGTCATACTTTTCAAATTTAATACAGTCGTTATAGGTTTTTACCTGGAATCTGCATCGGGGGCAGCGGCGTATTTACGGAGGGAGGGGGTAATGGGGGTAATTACCCCTAAGAACTTAGGTAACAAAAAACAAAATCTACCTGTAAAACATCAACCCAGCCGAAATTTCCAATACAATAAATATTTATAAATAAAGTATTTCCAATAAAATATTATTCTTTAACGACTTAAAAGATTTTGTGTAATGTTATTTATTTTTTCAGTTATAAAAGTCATTATTTACATGTCCTTCTTTGTGTTTTTATTATTTATTTGTGTATTAACTAATCCTGGTTATTTTACAATAAATATTTTTGTAACAATACCTTTAAAGCTTATACAAAAAAAATATTTTCATTTAATGCGATATTCAAGATACACAAACTAGCGACAGTAATGTTTTTCAAATACCAACAGTGTAGGCTAATCATATTTAAAAAGGGTATTACCACCCCCAGAACGAAGCTCTGGATACGCCACTGATCGGAGGAACTGCATTGGGGTTGGTAGACAAAATCTAAAAGTCGTTATAATGACGCATTTTCAAAATTATTTTACCTGTAGTTATTGGCCTCTCATCTAAGAATCACTTACTTATGGTTCTTTAATTTTGCCTATCGGTGCTCAGATTTATCACGGGGGTTGTGGGTAAGGATTAGGTAGTACATTAGAGGCTTTCGTAGCACTTAAAACACCCTCAGAATGTATCACTATTCGAGGTAAAGAAGTCACAGCTGGACAGTTACTGAATTTATTTATACTATTATTTATATCTTATTAATCAATAAAATATGTTTGAGCGCCGTCAGCAATACTGAAAGAGTAAGGAAGACCGCAGATATGGAAAACAATAATTGACAGCTGCAACCTCTGTTAATCAGACGTTCACTCAATAAAATACGAGGTTTTTTATAAAAGCAAATATATTACAAATAAATAATCGGTACCTAGAATATAGGTTTACACTTTACTCAAAATATTTAGTCTTAAGGGCTAGAAAAAAATCCAAATGGACAAGGTGACAATTCTAGCTCGAAGGGCTCAAAATTAAAACAAAAAGAAATGAAAATTTACATTTACAAAGTATTGAAGTGAAAAACAATGTTTTGACACTAGCAGATGAAATTTTCACCGATAAGACCTGGCAAGACCTCTGGAGGTCGCCTCCTATAAATTGGTCATGGTCGCACAGCTTGGTCACAGAAGGAATTGCTTCTCGGTCGTCTCATCGGTAGAAAGAAATATTTAGAAGTACCTATCAGATTTATCTTTACAGAGTTATAAGTTGGAATATGTAGAATTTCCACGCTGGAGCGAGAAATCAATAAATGAATAAAAAATTAGAGATGTCTTCCAGTCTGATTTCCAGAAAATATGGCAATGGTCGGCACAGCTTGGTCACAGAAGGAATTGCTTCTCAGTCGTCTCATCAGTAGAAAGAAATATTTACCAGTGTCAGATTTATCTTTACAGAGTTATAAGTTGGAATATGTAGAATTTCCACGCTTAGGTATTCAAATTTCAAAGAAAAATTATCAACCTACAGGTGAATAGGCAACTAATGATTAAAAAAAAATTAATTAATTAATTAACTAATTGTTTACTTAGTGAAGTATATCAGATTGATATTAAGAAAGTAATATATGCATATAAATGATCTAAAAGTGAAATTATGGTAAATAAGAAAAATACGTGAAATTTAATTACATTTCCCAGAAGTTATGGTTTAAAAAATCTATGCAATTAGCAGTAAATATACAGTAAAAATGGTTTGCAAATTAAGCTATACGATAACACGCATAGAAAGGTGAGTAATTAATTTAATGCCCTCAAATTAGATTATCAAAAATGAAAGAAAAGTTAGGGTCTAAGCCTGTGGTTATTTCCACTTGGAAATTACGATAAATAACGAATAATAATCGGCTGAATGCTAGATTTGTACGGCTATTGTAATTTATATGATAAAAGATAAGGTACGGCATTCAATAAGTAAACCGAATTTGTTCCCCAATAGAAACAATGCAACCGTTAGTTAGGCGAAAATGAAGCTACTAGAACAGAAGAGAACGTAATTTGAGCATGCTTTCCTATTTATAGAATTCGCCCTACTACTTAGATATGTGGCGTGCCCACGTGAGTTATTCGCGCGGGCACGGTTAATATTTTCGTTACATCGTTACAGGAAGGTGGTGAAATTAATTTTTAAACATTGAAACGCTTTTTTCTTCATGAAATGTTAGTTCTTACTGAATACTGATGAAAGAACGGAATAGTTCCTAATAGTCGCTGTATGTTATACGGTTTCTACTGTGCGTTTTTGTATGACAGACTTTCTTCATGGTATTACGAAAATAATGCAGCTGTCGAAGTTTGTCACCCCATTTGCTTTTTTTGTTTCAAGACCGACCGATCCTCATGGTTGTCCCGTTCATAATGTGAGTGGTAAAACAGTCAACTGCATTTCCCATCGCCTTATAAGCGGGAGAGCCACAATTAAATGTTCTCCAAGATCGCCCGACCTAGCCCCTAACGATTTTTCCTGACGATACCTGTATTAAAAGTAAAATTTACGACATTCTTTAGTTACAAATACATTGATTTTTCAAATTTGCTTCTTATTTTTCGTTTAAAAAATTATATACGTATATATACGTTTTTTATTTCTTCTAGAACATATATTTTTATTAATTTTTTTTATGTAAATAGTAATAGCCAAATTATTCCAGTTATTTAGTGCCTCGCTCTCCACAGATTCTCACAAAAATGGCTACTACTTACAACTTTTGCCCGGGTTTCCTCTAATTATAATTTACGAGTATGCATAAAATAATGTCTATCGCTATTTATGTAATAAAATAAAGTTAATTGTCTATTAAACAAACCGTCTTTTATGTCCTTTAGTGTCCTTAAAATTCGCATAAATGTGTTAATTATCGCTTGGCCCACGTTATAGCCGATCAACTATAACTTAACGCATCAGCGTACACGATGCATTTAAATTATTGCAGAATATTTTCTAAATTTGTCAGCGATCACCTGAAGATTACGTGCATGATAATTATTATAATATTATTTACTTATAGCTTGTAGTGTATTTAATTTTAAATTAGAGTAGGTAAGCGAGTCCAAAATGACAGAAAACCTTAAAATGAAAGGTGAATCAGGGGCCAGTGAATAAAAAGTAACGACGTGACATTTCACGAACTGGTTTTAATATAGAATGCATGATTCCCAACAGAGCTCAGATGAATAAGTAAAGCCACAATAAACCATACAAGTGGGAATACGTTAATTTCTTAATTTACTGGTTAAGTTGTTCGTTGTCATGAATATCAGATGAGAAAAGAAATATTACTTTAAGAATTGCTGGCTAAACGTGTTTTAGATTTGATTAAATTTTTAAGGCCAACTTTTTATGCAATCTAATTGTTCAGAACTTCACTTTATTCAGAAACTTTAGGTCAAAATTAATACACTTTTTAATTAATGTCCTAGGTTTTACGTTGCTCGTGTCAGTTCTAAGATAGATTAATTACACGACAAAACGTTAGACTGAATAATCACTAATTATTTTCTTAATGGTTCCGATTTTTTTATCGGAATATTTATCAATTTTCTTCAATCGAGTTTTGTTGAATACATTCGGACTATCTAATTCTCTTGTGCAGATTTTCTTCTCTTTCTTAAAAAACAGATATTAGTTTGTTCAGTGCCACGGTGATAGGTCGGAGAAATATATGGAAATATCTAGGATACCGCAAGGTTCGACACTTGGACCCCTTCCTTTTATCATGTTCATTAACGATATTGTGTTCGGATATTGTGTTCGGACTTACCCGGTACATGTACCGGGTAAGTCTCTTAAGATTGACACCCCCCTTATCTCACTTATCCTTTGCCGATTTAACTCATTCAAAAAAGAAGTAGACACGGTTTTTGATGAATTTTTATAATCTGAGAACAGATATTAAAAATCTCGTAAAATATACAGGGTGGAAAATAAAATATGATTTTTTTAAATGGAACACCCCTTATATTTTTAGATTAAAATAATGTCCTTAATTTTCTGAATCCAAAAATGTGTAATTGTTATATAATCACTCCACCTGTTCGTGAGATATTACTAAAAACTTATCACATTACGGGTGTCAATTATAAAATAAGAACATCAAGATACCTCTGGAAACAATGCATATTTGCATTGTTTATTTGTTGACAGATGTCATCCAGTTTTTTGTGAGATAGTAGTTCACTCTCTTAGATATTAGCGTAAAAAATACGTAGTGTTCGTAAAGAAGCAAGTTATTTTGAAAATGGTATATTCATTTGAAGAGCGAAAAGAGTTAGTTGAAATTTATATTCAGTGCAACAAGAATAAGTCTCTTGCTCGGAGGGAGTATGTTAGGTTATTTCGAGAAAGGCTACCTCCTTCCAAAAATAGTTTTAAAAACATTTATGTAAAGTTTAGGAATACCGAATCTCTGAGAGACAAGAAAAGGGAAAGGCGATGAACAAAAACAGGAGAAGACACAGAACTCAACCCGTTATTATATTTTGCTGAAAATCTATACAAATCATCCTATGCCGCAGCAGTAGATTTGGATATATCACAAAGAAGTGTGATAAAAATATTACATCGCCATAATTTTAAACCATATAGTATTTTGCCCGTTCAATATTTAGACGACAACAACCTTCAAGACAGGTTAACCTTCTGCAGAGACATACTTGATAGAATAGAGGAAGATGATGAGTTTGTAAGTCATGTCTTTTGGACTGACGAAAGCAGTTTTTCTACTGCGGGAATTTTTAATAGAAAAAATGCACATTACTGGGCAGCGGAAAATCCTCATATTGTAAAAAAAATAAAAAAACAAGGATATCAAACTGTAAACGTGTGGTGTGGCATCCACAAGGATGCTATTGTAGGTCCTGTATTTATAAATGGGCCCTTAAATGCACAATGTTATGTGGATATTCTTCAACATCCAGTTGAAAATTATTTAGATAATATTAATTTAGTGGACAACAGATCTGTTATTTGGCAGCAGGATGGAGCACCACCACACTCTGCAAGGAACGTCACCGAACACCTAAACAGAAAATATCCTATTTGGATAGGAAGGCACGGTGTTATACATTGGCCCGTTAAAAGTCCGGACTTAACACCTATGCATTTTTTTCTCTGGGGTACGATAAAACAAGATATATACGAAACTGGGGTTTTTAATAATATGAACGAGTTAAAAGAATGCATACGTGTAAAAATTGAGGAATTAAACCAAAATGGTGATATATTTCAAAGGGTGAGAAGCAATTTTATAAAGCGATGCCAAATGTGTATTCAGAATGGTGGTGGTTACGTGGAAAATATTTAATTACGTTACGTGTAAATAAATAAAATTGTGTTACTCTATTGTGTTACTGTATTAATATTGACTTTTATTTGTTTTTATTAGGCTTATGTTGTTTATTGTTATTACACGTTACTGTTATTGTCACCTATATATTATTTATTTATTATCTCAATAAACGGCATTGTTTCCAGAGGTATCTTGATATGTTTTTTGTTTTATAATTGACACCCGTAATGTGATAAGTTTTTAGTAATATCTCACGAACAGGTGGAGTGATTATATAACAATTAGATATTTTTTTATTCAGAAAATTAAGGACATTATTTTGGTCTAAAAATATACGGGGTGTTCCATTTAAAAAAATCATGTTTTATTTTCCACCCT
Source organism: Tetropium fuscum (assembly GCA_964058915.1). Taxonomy (NCBI): domain Eukaryota; kingdom Metazoa; phylum Arthropoda; class Insecta; order Coleoptera; family Cerambycidae; genus Tetropium; species Tetropium fuscum. Next base: position 1,527,689 of record CAXKVY010000108.1, on the reverse strand, counting down.
GTATATCTTACGAGATTTTTAATATCCGTGCTCAGATTATAAAGATTCATCAAAAACCGCGTCCACTCCTTTTTTGAATGAGTTAAATCGGCAAAGGATAAGTGAGATAAGGGGTGTGTCAATCTTAAGAGACTTACCCTGTACATTACCTCATTTATATAGACAATCTCAAATTAATGTGTGAAATAAAATCAGTCGAAGAATATATAGTACCCGTCAGAAATAATTCATATTCGTATAAAGTCATATAAGGAAAAAGGGAGTGTAAGTATAGTAGCCCGCAGAGTTTCACTGTTAATCAAACTCTTGTAGTAGTTTATAGTAAACAATGTTTCGACCATGTCAGAATAATTCTACTGTTTTTACAAGCTCTTGTAATCCGTCGTCATAGAAGATTGCCGCCTGATTTGACAGGCAGTGCAACACGACCGTTTTTAGGCTATCATCGTCATCGTGGTGTTGACTTCCGAGATTTTTCGTCAGTTGCAGAAACAAATGATAGTCACTGGGCTCTAGATCGGGGCTGTATAAAGGACGATCAAATTGTTTCCAGCCAAATGATGCCATGAGTTTTTGAGTCCGATTAGCCGTATAGGCTGGCGTTGTCATGCAACAAAACGATCCCTCTACTCAGCATGCCACGCCTTTTGTTTTTGATTGCACGCCGAAGTTTTTTAAGGTCTCACAATATGGGAATTTATTGTGTTATCACGAGGCAAAAACTCAACAAGCAGCACCTGACTCTCAATCAGCGGAACCATTTTAAATACGCAAAAACTAATGTGAACACGATCACTTTGATGAAAACTTTTCTATATTTATTTTGGCTGGGGTATTAGACAAATTACGCCATAATATGAATTACTTTAAAAGTCATTCCATTATAGTTGCATAGCTAATGTTTTGATATTTTTAAATTTACATATTTGTACATTTAAATTACCAAATTGATAAAATTATCCCTCTGCTACGGAGGCGAAATCTCTTTAACTTGGGCACAAAGCTTGGCGAAAGAGATAATGAAATATTAATACGGCCTGGAAGTTGTACACTGACATAACGGGCGAGCCATCACTGTCACAGAGGCCAAACAATTCGTAACGGAGCATCGAAAAACCATTTTAGTTCCTTGTCTACTCATTTAGCTCATCATTCGTCCCTTGCAATATGTTAGACTGTTCTTTTACGATAAAATATTTACCACTCATCCCTTCACATTAATGTCTGGATATAAGCAATAAAGTATAAAATATCTGAAAAGTTAAAACGCTAAATTATATAACTTCTGTCGAGGAAAAGTTACTCTGACGTTAAGCGCTGTGAAAAAATTATCGTAATGTCTTAGGTTGCTCAGTTTTCAAATTTGAAAGTTTACACAATGCCACAAAATATACTGTAGTTTATACTGCCCACAAAAAATATACGTTAAAAGTAGTGAGAAACGAAGCCTTTGACTAAAGAGTTTAGGTAAGACTGTTAGGAACATTTATAAGAAATTAACTCACCAATTTGCGGGATATGTTATTATTTGCACATAAAGTTACACTCACATTGGTATTTTTCACTGTCCCTTATTAATAGCACTCACATCAGACAAAAACTCACATCAGAAATTTATATCACTCTTCACTATCTGAAAATAAGTCACTTTCACTACTGTCTTCATTTACATTTATTATGATTGGTTTAACGGGAGTATCCGGAGTATCCATCATAATATCGAGATCCCACATGCTTGATTCCACCTTCTTTACATGGTCTATACATTTTATCCAGTTGGCCGCATTTACTTCTTTGATTGCACCATTGCAAGTTTTTTCGCATCAGCTAACTTAAACGTTGTATTTTCTCTAGCAACTGTCCCTTTTATTTGCGCCCAAATAAGCTCAATGGGTTCAGTTCGCAGTGATATGGAGGCAATCGAATTACCTTCATTCCTCTTGCTTTGGCCATTTTATCCACTACATGCTTCTTGAAAGCTGGAAAATGTTGCCTTGCCAGTGTCAACAATTCAGCTTTAAGTAGTGAATCATCGTGTTCAATGTTTCTTTCTTCCAGCTAGTCATTAATTTGCCCTTTCCGCCATGCAGTTGTGGGCAGCTGTTCTGTTCTACGAGAATGATTATTGTTTTATTTTCTATGTTAGGATAATTACGCGCGCCACTGAGCACCGCATTCCATTAGTTTGCATATCAAACGAAAGCACTATAGAAGAAAGTTTGCATTCAGGCTAGTAAAAGTGTCTTCATTATTGTTTACTTAATTATAATTTTTATTTTCGCCCCTAATATTGCCTTTTAATTGTATGATTTCACCGAATTTTCCCCTTTGAAATCGATTTAACTCCATCATTATTGGTACTGGGAAGATGGCCAAGATCGATTAAATTAGATAGGTTGCCCGGAACTTTTGCGGGGGGATCCGGCAGGGGGGGATGTCATGTCATCATTGTATTTTGGCAGACGTCTGACGGTTTATTTTCAAGTTTCTCAGCGTTTTTCCGAGTGTTCGTGGAGTTATTTCGTGATTTTTATGTTGAAAGACTAATTTTTAATTTAATAGCATTATATGATTATATTTTGAGACTTTTGATAGGGCAATATGAGTGCTTAGTGGCCGGAAAAACAAACTAATCAGCGTAAGTACTTCCGACCAATAAGTAATATTGTAATTAATCTTCTATAATTTAATCTTACTTAATATGTTGTTACTAGATGGCTGGGGGTATAGCTGTACTGTAGGTGCGTGTAAAAACCAATACCGACAAAGCTAAAAAGTGTGGAGAAAGAATTTCATTTCAGTCATTTGCAATACAGGCAAATCTAACTGGGGTTTTGTGGAAGAGGCTAAAAAAGAAGGTAACTATTTTATGCATATTGAGTCGTTAGGTACAAACTTCCTTGCAAATCTAACGTTTTTGTTAAAAATAGTGTAATTATTATTCTAAATTAACATCTGATTTTTTGCAGCTGTTCCACATTTAAATTTATTGCCACATAAGATATCAGAAGCTTCCAAGACAACAGAAAGAGAACAGAGAAGACGTGAGAAAGAAAATAAAGAACTGGTTACAAAGATTCTTGACGAAGCACGATCTGTTGACTTAGAACCAGCAACCTCACTCACACAGCAGTGGCGGCTCGTGCCATATTAAACAGGTAGTGCCAAAACTGGGAAAGACACATAATAAAATTTTAAAAATTTTCAAGGTTACGCGTTTTCCTGGCACTTCAGAATTTCAGTAAAATATCTATTTGAACAAAAATACAGACTTCCACAAGAATAATTATTTGTGTTTATGATTACCATGGCCACAAAATATGGTCATAATGTATTAGTACAAAATAATTAATCAATATAAAGATTATAGAACATTACTTACTCACAGTAGTTGTAGATTACTTCTAACCTCCTCAGATATAATACTATAGAGAACTCCTAAAACTACTTAATGTCTTTATGTCTATTAAAAAAAAGTTATAAAATTAATTTAGTTAACACACGCGATGAAAGTTTATTAGTGTCAAAGACTAATAAATAAAACAGTTTATTAGTCTCTTCACATCCACACAATCAATAATTTTTACCGTAGATAGTTTTATTAAATTTACGGGATCGAGATGTCCACTGCCACTAAAAGTTTATAAATCGCTGATCTTATTCATGATTAATTTATTTAACACCTACTAAAAACTAAACACTATTTATCACACACAGACACACTAATCCAATATCCAATAAAAGTTAACTACAACAAAACAAATCTGTTGATTCAAAAATAAAAATTGTCCTAGAAAAACACACTACACGTGATGTCTGCATTAACAGTAAAACGCGATGCAACACAAACCGACTAAGTCAAGGAACTGAGCCCTGCCCTGAGCCACAGAATTAACAACATAATTGTGTGTCTGAGCCTGGCACAGCAATATTCTTTGCTTTTACTATTTAACCTGTGTATGTAAAATTGTATGGACTACACTTTATCTCTGTCGCTCACACACGATTCTGGAACATCTATTTAATTTTACTGTGCCAGGCGCAACGAACTTGCGTGCGCAGATTGAGCAAGAAACCGGCCGCGGCTAACCGTTTTCCAATGTTTACGTACCTACCTATTTTTTAGAGCGTGCGTCGCGTCGACGGGGCAGTACGGAATGCGCTATTGCCAGACTTTCTATAAACTCTTGAAGAATGGGGAGAAATGCACTAGATAGAAAATATGTTTAAATGAAAGATACAGTTAATATTTATGTATTTTTACGAATAAATAAGGTGGTGCCATGGCTCCGTGGCACTACCTCACCAGCCGCCACTGTTACACAGATAGATAACCAGCCTGGTACTAGCGCTGAAAGTGATTTGGAAAACTTAAACGATCGTATGAGGCTGATATAAAAGAAAATATTGAAGCAAAGGAGAAAATAGAAAAATATCAGGAAGAGATTGAACAAACTGAGTTAAAAAATGTAGAAATGCAACAAGAAAATTATGATATTAAAAAGAAAATGGATGCATATATTCATGAAATTCTTTCTAGTTTTTTAAGTAAGAATCAGATCGAAGTCTTGTTGAAGAAGAAAACAGAGGCAAGATGGAATGTAGAAGAAATTTCAAAAGCATTTACACTACGATATTTTGGTAAACGAGGGAATAACTTTCTTCACCTGAACATGTTTAGTGATTTTTTTTTATAATTTGATGAAATAGTTTTTTAACTATCAAGTCTATTGATAAAACTTAATATATACGATAACCTATTAATTAAAACGAATGGCTACTTATAATAAAGTACGAACAAAAACTTTTGTTTATCGAATTCATATTATTTAACAGATAAATAATATTGCATTTACAAAAGTGTACCTATCAACTGGCAGTTGCAATTCTCTACATGATAAATTATATATATCTACATTGTTATACCTAGTAAACAATAAATTTAATAATAACTATATTTATATATAAAATAAATTATATTAGCAATATGACGCGGTCGGACTGTAAGTTACAGGGCAACTTATCTAATTTAATCAATCTTGGGAAAGTGACCACGACAAAAATGAATTTATTAAAACGCTTATTTTTTTTGTTTTCTCTTGGGCAGTGGCGGCTAACCTCTTGAAATGGGTGGGCAAAAGCAAAATAATTTGGGGGCGGGCGGTACGGCGTTAGATGAAGTAAGCGAAAAACAGGGGTACGATTATTATCCTGCGTCATTCATACATATACATAACTTAACTTTAACTTAACTATATATGTAATATTAGTATTGACAGGGTTAAAATAAAATATGATTTATTCCTTTTTTCATTAAATTTGTGTTTTCGGAAATATGTGACGACCATATATATAGTGTCGATGAGTTTTTTAAATTTTATAAGCCTTACATCTTTCGAAATCGAAATCTATTTTTGAATTTTCAAGAATTGGCTGTGAATAGATGATCCTGAAATAAAAACATACAAACTTGTATCAAGGAGAAATATATTTACATTCTGAGTAATTTTGCACACATTCATATCACTAAATTCAATCTGTGATTGAATTTAGTGATATGAATGGATGCTTTTTTGGTGATATGAGTGGATTTATTTTTGTTTTTAATTTTAGGTCGTGCATCAAAGTCAAAAAATAATTACAATAAATTTATATAAGAAATTAAAGGAAGACAATCCGCAAATGTCGTACGAAGAGACAGTTTTAACACTAACCAAACAAACGGGCATTGGAAAAACTACAATGAAAAAAATTTTAGCAGAATATAATAGAAGCGGTCAGGTAACGGAACCAAATTTAAAAAAATGTTAAATAAATAAAACGTTTTCATGTTTTCAAAATAAAATTTATTTCACCTACTTACGAATTTATTATATCGAATGACGGTCCTGCGTATCTCGTTACAGAGCCCCTCCTCTTTAGTCGCCGATGCGCAAAGCAAGTCCATTCTCTCGTTGGATAGAGTATAGTTTCTTATTTTCGTCAGGCTTGACCTGTATGCCATGCTAACGATGTGAAGGAGGCCATTTTCTTATTTTAAAGAACACGCAACTTAATATTGTGATGGGCTACTTGAGCGAATAGAAAGCGCTAGTCCAACTGAATTAAAAATGAAGTAAATGAATTAATTGTATAAATAGTAAAAAATGCAGTTTCAAATGAAATGAATCTTTCAATAAAGCAAGTAGAGGCCAAATGGTTGTTACATTATTTTATTATTATATCTACATAATTCATTTCCAGAACGTTTAATACGGTAACGTCAGAATAATGGTAATCAGGAATAAATTAAATAATATAATTAAACAATTCTACAATTTTTCATGTTAGCTTGGTAGTTAGATTTTCATACCAAAGCGACGTTAATTTACGTTTGATGGTCTATAGGAAATGTATTTATTCAGTAGACCAATAAATTCTCAAAGGCCGTTTGGTTTTTTTTATTTGACAGGTCACTTATGTACGCTAGATGCAGTGGGGGCGTGGTGATGCCACAACCTGCGTGCATTTTACTAATATGAAAAAAATTCAAGCCCTTAAAAACATATGTTGAACACCATGACTCTTTTGAATTACCCAATAAAATACATGACCAGCAGTACAAACTTTCTTTATATTAACTTCCACATAGCCATTGATAATTATAATACCAAAAAGATTCTCGAACTATCCCGACCATAGATTTTAGTTCCTATTTAACATACTAGATTTGATTCTTCGTATCTTTGCCACTCGCGCTGCCATATTGCAAATATGGCGCCCAAAATGGGCTTTTTCAAAATATCTTGTTTCCAGTACCTCCTAATGCAAAAAATTGTGATGATAGATTAAAAAATAAAGGAAAGGAAATTTGCTATAAAATGTCTTATACATTTTTCTCATAAATTTGATAGTTTACGCGTTACAGGCGATTCATTGCAGGCATGTATGTTATCGCTTGATTTATTTACTTTTGCGCCTCTATATTAGCTTTTATTTGATTCTATAATAGTTTTCATAGATAGGTTTGGTGCTACTACTTTAATATTCGTATCCACAACACCTTTTAGGTAGAACTTTATTTATTTATGTCCGGTATATTGTTAATTATTTCCGTCTGTATTATTGCGTCTGCATATTGCCACATCCAAAAATGAGTACGCCCCCTTGCGGAATAAATTCGAACCGAGGAAAGCGAGTAAAAATTTGTAAACCGTCGTCTAACCGTCACGATTCCTCGTTTACGACGTTACTGTTGTAGTTACTGTGGTTTTATTACTCTTTAGCTGAGCACAGCTGTTTTTTTTGCGAAACATTTTCGACCCCCCAGGAAAGCGAGTTAATAATTTCCTTCACTTCGTTTACTGTGGTTTATTGTTTTAACGTTTTGTCTTACGTTATACTTTTCGTGATTACCATGTCCCTTAAAAGTATTCATAATACAAACTGTTGTGTTTATGGTTGCAACTAAAGAAATGGTAAAGATAGATCTCTCCATTTTCACTATTTTCCGAAGAAAAATTCCGGCATTAACGTGAAAATGATAAATGCACTGGGAATCGAGGAAAGCTTGGGATAAGGTTTTATTAATAAGCAAGCCAGTGACAAACAATATGCGTGTATGCTCTAATAATTTTAAAACAGAAGATTACTGTTCAAAAGGTAAGGGATATTTATTGAGGTTAGATTAAGTAAAAAACCGCGGAACGCGTAACATAACACAATCTATTTTTGTTTTAGATGTGGACTTAAAACAACCTAAGCTTAAGCGACACGCTGTACCTTCCCAAAATTTGCCAGTAAAAAGATCACTTGCAATATCTTTACCTGTCAACGAGGACAACCATGATCTCGAAAATGTACGAACTTATAAAGACCTCATTAAAGACACAAAAGTTGCAGTTCATAATCTTCTACGCCTTCATGAGATTTGTAACTATAACGTTGATAAAGAAGTGCAAGTTTGTAGTGGAGACATTGTTACAACTTTTACGTCAACAATAGAACTTAGTTCACAATTAAATTCTTTAACAGGTATACCATCATTCGACCTCGGCCTTCGACCTATTCAGTTCGATCTAAGTAATATTGTTGAGAATGATTGTAGGTTAAAACACAAGTATGGGACACAAGTTTTCATTTTACTTCCACCCAAATGTCCAACAGCATTATTGGGATTCTTTTAAATAGAGATCGAGGGTTTCTCTGCCGTGCTCATTAAAATGCTTAGCCTTTTTTTTCATGTCAAAACTCCCGATTTTCGTTAGTAACCAGTGCATCTCAGATAGGGTTAATTTAAATTAAATACAACGTACACGCACACGGCTTAGTGACACTCTGTATAAATCGTTGTATAGCACTGTAATACAGGGCTGTATAAGACTATACTTTGCTAGGAGCCCAACATGATTTGTTACCCAATTTTGGAAGGAAAACTGAACTCAATAAAATACGGAAACTGTTTTAGGACATTTATTCTGACCAGTCATATATGCAAGGGACAATTGTACTGTTTGTTGAGACACTCGCCTCATAAAGTTACTGCCTAATTTGTAAACATGGCTAATACAAAGCATGAAACACTACTTGCAGGTGAGGGAAGCAAACGTGGCGATACCTTGGTACCATTTACTTCTAGATAATGAATCGTATAAACAAACGATGACGTACTGTCATTGTTTATGGCAATCGCCATTCTGATACTAGCGTAGGCAATCAACAGAATTATGTGATTGTGACCACGCAGGGATTACCGAAGCCTAGTATAGGTAAAACTTCACGGTGCCCAGGGAATTTTCCCTGTATAATGTTGAGTACCATAGTTAATATAGAACTTGTGTTATTGTCCCAAAACCGTTGAACCTCTGAAGATTTCTCTGCCTTGCAAGTACATGTAAGCTCTACAATAGCTGCATCTCCGTTTTTGTGGATGAGTTTCCCACTTATTTCATGCAGAGAGTTCTTTACACCGCTAGTTTGCAAACATAGTGCTATAATTTGCACTAATTCCATAGTAGCAGATGTAGTTCCAAGTTAAATTATATGCTTGGCATTTACTAAAGCCGCACCCTCTACAACATATCTACTCTCTGGAGTGGCTTGCAGGTAAGAAAACACTTTTCCCAATGAAAGAAAAACCTCTTCATTGAAATCGTCCATCATAACCTAAAAATAACGTTTTATATCAGTACAGGTACGCCGTATAAACATCTATTATACTGATAAACAAAACTACATACCTTTGTTTTAAAAACCCCTTAAAGTGGATAAACGATTTGTACGTATAAAAATGTCCCAGTTAAGAAAATGTTCTCGAGTTTAGGCACAGCACACGAAAACACGTAACGCCACGGAAGAAATTTTACTCGCTTTCCCGATATTTGTTTACAAACATCAGCGCCCCCAACGGTAATTTTAGTCGCCAATAGAAACGCACCACATAGGAAAATGAGACAAACGAATGGCGCTTCATCTTCATGCTGAAAAATAAATTTGAAGAAGCCAACTTGATTATTAAACATGCTGCGGAAGATGCAGACACACTTATCGTACATGCGACAATATAATTCTCGTCCACATACGTTTCGGTAATTATTGTTGGAGAACACGTTGACTTAACAGCACTGGGTTCAGCTCATGAAAACGTATACCTCCAGAAGTCGTGAAAGTAAATATATCCCAGCAAATGCATTCTACGCACAGTCTAAAGGGTGGTAGCTGCATTGAGATAAATATCCTTTTTTACATGACTTCAGCAGATTACAATTTAAAGAAGAGGAAATTTGCTATAAAAAAGGTCTTATGCATTTTTACAGAAACTTGATAGTTTAGGCGCTACAGCTTTCATTTGTTTATATATTAGTTTTTATTGATAAGTTCGGTGCTACTCCTTTAATATTTGTTTGCATCTACACGAGGTAGAATATTCCGTGCGTATTTTTTATGTGGTATCCCCTAATTCATAAGTGAAATGCTTTTCAGTTGGAGCTTAAGGTAATTGCTGTAGATGTGGATGGACGGAAATCATCGATTTGATACTTAGCTATTAGATATTAGCTGCCGTTGCAGTGTCAGATTGTGCATCAGCGCCTTCGGGGTTCAATATTGTCTGCGTTGGAATGAAATATTTCAAAATATGGTGGCATCTGATCCTCCTCGTCCAACTAGACAATATCCTCGAGTTTATTTGCACAATTTTTGAAGTGAAAACTTTAGGGACTTTTCTTTTTGTGGGTGTTGAAGTAGATTGGGCCGTCACGCATAAGGCTCGGATATGTAACGCTCTTTTCGTTAAAAATTGCCGTTATTTTCGGCGTTGGTCGACTATTCAAAACTGTCGTTTTTTCTCCTTCATGCCAAGGCATTTTAAGTAGAGATAAAACATCGTGAGAGATTACCTATATCGATAATATCTATTATATTATGTTAAATTTAGTTTTACAGTGTTTTATTGTAAGGAATTCAGTGGCCGCTAGTGGGTATTTTCAGAGGGTGGGCATAAAAATAAATTAAAAGCCTCCCTTTTATTTAACAGTGAAGTCCTTCTTCCATTTTTCTTATGGCAGAATATGAAGAATAAATATATAAAACCCATATAAACCCATATAAATACCAGGATTTTTTGACGAAGTATTCTCGTCATGACCTTGCAAGGCTAATTCTAACGCCAAAATTCAACGCTAATTCCACAAAATTTTATACAAATGATTACACAACGCAAAATGTGACGTTTTACACATTTTTACACCATAAGATAGAATATAATCTAACTTATGGCGCATAAATGGATTATCTAATTGTTCATGTATGTCAGTTTTTCCTAAAACACTAAAGTCCATATATGCTTTTAGATGAGACACATATTTCTTATGTTTCTTCGCCCTATCTGCCAATTTCTTTCGATCGTTTCCAGCTATTTATGAAATACATAGTTATAATACTTTGTAAATTCAACGTATAATCATTTCCACAACACCTTGAGGTAGGAAAAAATTCGTTACTAACTTATGTTACGCCACTGCGTCTGCGCTGATAAGAAAATTAATTTGCAACTAAGAAAAATCACTCTATAATTTTCTTTAACTTTCTTAGACAAAAATTTCCAAAAAAAATTGTATACTTTTATCTCTGATTTTTATTCAAGATGGCAACTCGAGCGATCCGGCCCCGCGGTCGAAAATTTGCTTTTTTTTAATACCCAGACCTGAAAACATTAAAAAATTGTTACTACCCCACCTTTTGTAAGGCAAAGGTCCTTTTTAGCCCTACGGACTGGATTAATAGAGGTATGTCTACATTTATGGAGATGAGAAAATTAATTTGATAGTGCAATGATATACGTCACTGCAAAAACAGTTTTCAATGGCAAATTTCAAAAAAGGATAGATAATAGCGGAAAATTTTTAATCTTGTGGGGAGAACTGGAGCAGAAGGTAAGTATAAAGCTGAACACAATGCAGAAGCCATTCGACCCCCTTTCAGATACAAGCTCTCTAATCAGCAGTTCATATTTGTATATAATTTGTCCATATAAAAGGGGTCCCCAATGTATCGCTTACAATGTGACAGACGGTCCAGAGAGACCAACAGCTACAATGGCCTCTAGCAGAAACGCGGCCGACGAGCGATCTACCAGGATCCGTGTTTATACAACCATATGTATATCGTACGCATGAATACTTTTAAAAGGGTCACTTATCTTTACATTCCTGAAGTTCCGCTCCTTTCAGCCTCACTTGCTCGGGCCTTTTATGTCCTGTGTTTTCTTTACAGTCGAAATCGGAACGATACAAAGGGAATCAAACTTCTCGCTGCACTACAAACATTTCCATACTTTATGCTATAATACACTTCGTTACCGATAATTTCTTCAAATATATAGGCCATCAGTGTCTTTCCACTCTCTTACATATATTATGAAGTCACATTAAATATCATATAAGAAACAAGACTCATCCATTATTCTTTTTGTTTCTATTTCTATTTCTTAAAATATGCAATTCAATACCTATATTAAAAAAGAAAGTGGATGAATCGCAAAATCTTTTCAGGTACGCAAACAAAGGAAGAGAGAAATATGAATTGGGATAAATGCTACCAAGTAGAAATAGGAGGTACTTAGAAATTACATTCAATGCTATTGTGAGATTAGTTTATTTGTTGGTTGTAAATGTTTGTATCTAAGCAGGTTTTGCATATTGCCTTCAAGTATCATCACATGTCAATTTGCTACCGACTTCTTAATGACTTGAAGTTCTTAATGAATATTTCAAGAATGGTTCGAATATTTAGATTCCTAGAAGACCAAGATATAGAACTACATTATCATCTAGATGATATTCATCACTAGATGAGTCCAAGCTATGTTTATGTATTTTTATAGATATATCAAAGATTTTCGATAGCAACAGTGATAACCAATTAACAATTTTTGTTCACTAAATATTACCACTACCAAACTATAAAATTGTTGGTAATATAGGTTGTGGATGACAAGTTTTCAGTTACCACTATAATATACCTATTAAAGAGCTTCAATTGCGCACTCTATAAAGCTTACTGTTATCACTCTTTGGTAACCTCATCAACTTTTAATTTAAAAGTGGTATAACAAGGAAAAACCGCATAGGCCATTGCGTCTTTTAATGAAGTAACGGGAATGTTTCTACAATCTAAACAACATAATCTAACATAATCTACAATCTAAGCATCACTTTACCTATTAGACATTCTGCTTGCTCTTGCGTTTAGTACTATCTCTGTATGTTTCTCTTTAGGCGATGGTTGTAAATTAAAGCATAACAACTGTATTTAACACCAACGCCAATATGACATATTTTAGATTTTAAGTAACAAAATAAATTTAGAAGGTTTCAGAAAATTACCAGAACAATTTGACAGGTCTACTCTCTAATAAAATCGTATTATTATGCTATGGGCATTGCATTTTGAATCTGTTAATCTATATTTTTATCAACAATATAGGAGAAGGTGCAAATATGGAATATGCTGGCAATATGGAATAGCGGCTGATTTTGAAAAAAAGTGTCTGCATCTTTCGGCAAGTGGTTGAAGTTACTTATACACTTGCGTCAAACGTTGGTAGAGGACTGGAAACATCATGATACAAAGACAACGGCATGTCAGGTTGCCGAACCAAGATTGGTCAGCCGTGCGCACGCATCTCACATGACGTATTCTCGCCAACATGATTTTAGGCGCGATTCTTACACAGTTGAATGTAAATACCTACCTACTGTTGTTTTCAGATTGAAATTGACAATTGACAAGATTTTGCGTTGTGTGTAGGTATACACAGAAGTGGATACGTATGTTTGTGAGGTGTGAGTATTATTATTATATGTGCTACAATTTTTTAAACAATGTCATCCTGTGCTGTCGCGAGGTCTTGTAATTATAGTCAAAACACTAAAGGAAGGAACCTCAAATACTTTCGGTTCCCCAAGATTGAAGAGTTGTCTTAGGGAAAAAAAGTGCGAGAACTAACTCTACAGATAATGACCTACAAAGACCTACAATATTTGTCTGCCCCATTTTTATGATAAAACTTACAGTTTGGCTGAAAAATGAAAAAAACCCATATTTGCGAACCCATATTTGACCTTTATTATTTTGTTTGCAGATGTGGGATCGATGGGAACCTTTCATTTATAATGTTGTTCCGAACATTCGCACCAATTTTCAGCTCTATGCCAATTATTGTAATCTTGAATGTCTTATTTGACCAGACTAATATCTTGATATGTAAAAATTGATGAAATCCCAGGCAGTGCCAAAATTTTTCTCATTTATCCTCATTAATTGAGTATAACTGAATAATTTTCTAGGACATAGTATAAAATCAATTAATCCACTGCACCGTCAAAGTTTGTAGGAATTGAATTATCCAACAACCAATGAAATAAACTTTTGTTTTTAATTATTGATGGATTAGATAATTAGATGTCATTTATGGCTAAAGCATGTACGTTTAAGTATGCAAAGGTTACATTTGTCTATTTCTCCGTACGGTGAAAAGTTGGCGGACGCCTAGTTCACAGTCTATCGAGACATCCATCAACGAACCTGACCGTGATTGAGTCTGGGACTAGCAAATACATAATAAATGTAGCCACTGTCGTCCGCAGTAAGCTTCGCGCTCTTGTTGCCTTAGTCAAACTGTCACACACTTTAAAGTATCAATGGCTATGTTGGAAACTGATTAAATTAAGCATAAGCCAACCGGAACGGCACATTTTATTGACCTAGTTGAATTATAATACTTCGAAAATAGCATACAGATGCTTTTAATACAATCTGGTGGAATATAGAGTTTGGATAATCATCAAGCAGAAAAATTCAAAAGATTGGAAAATATGAAAAAGCTTGGAGCAAGTCAAAAAATCGAAAATACAATTTCTTAAAAATTATTAATCAAAAATTAAAAGCACATTTCTTGGTTGAATATTATAATGAAGATATCGTATAAACTGATATTTCTGACTGCCTTTGTATGTTCTTGACTTTTATAAGATCTGATATCCCCTCAAAAATCCCGCCTATTTCATCAATGCTCTCCAAAATTACCCCACGTCTGCAAAATATATACTTATGACTTATGAGTTTCGATATTGTACTGTCTGAGAGCCTTTTGGCATCCTTAAAATAAAACAGCATCCCCCCCTCCCTCGCATAATATCCCTCCTAAAAGAGTCTATCCAACTCTCTTATTTCGCTTACCAAACAACTTATATAGACAAGTAAATCGAGCTCCTGTGAGATCACCCTTATCTCCTGTGATTTTTTTTTTAAATGTTTTTGTTTGCCATTCAATGTGCTCGTTTTGTGCTAATTTTTGTTATTTAAGGATGAGCACAATTGACAAAAATATCGGCACAATTGGGCAAAAAACGAGCGCAATTGAACAAGCCGAAAATATTTTACAAAACTTTAACGAATGGTGGACTGAGGATCAAGTTAGCCCCCGGATTGTTTTCTATTTTTTATTACATAAGAATGAGCACAATTGAAAAAAAATATCGGTACAATTGGGCACAAAACGAGCACAATTCAATAAGTCAAAAATAATTGAAAAAATTGAGTCAAAATAATTGAATTTTGAAACTTATAAATACCCTACGCAAACCTACGTAACTTATTTTAATACATGGAACTTAGCCTCTGGAACAATATACCTATATACTTAAAAATATCAATGTTTGAGATGGTTGTTACCTTATAAAATTTTTATGTTAATCATTTTTATTTTGCGAAGAACAACACTGAGCACTATTTCCACGACACTGGTTTGTTGATAATGATGCTGGACTCTGGTGCTGCCATCTACCGGAACGCCTCTGTACTATCTGGAACGTTGCTATATTCTGCTTCACGCCTATTATTTTATCTGGGACGCCTCAAACTGTGAACCGTCAGATTCTGCACTCTTACTGCCTATTTACAATTTGAACTTCTTGTAAATTAACTTCCTCTTCTTTCTCTGGTTCCAAAGTCATCTACAGACTGTGAACGCTACCTGATATCTACTTATCACGTCGTAGTTTCGAAGAAAACACTTAACACGCAGTTATTTCTGCTTTAAAACTTTTCCCTCTGGTATTAAACTTACGTCTCACTATTTTAATTAATTTACTTCAAGTATACCTATTAAATTTTACAATATTATATAAAAATTATTAGCGGAGCTGTTCATTCTTTGAACGCTATGGCTGAACTCTTCTTACATTGTTATCTTTAACCACGGATATGCTGTATATAAAAACAGCTGCAGTAAATACCTGGTTACTCACTTCTTTCTTTGGTATTATTATATAATTTGGTATATTTACTGTATTTGATTACTTATTTATGCTCTAGATTTTCGGTGACGAGACATTAGACATATTTTAGAGACTAATTCGATTTTAATTTTGAAAATAGGGGAAAGTGATAGTGTTTTCATGTATGCCCTTCTCAACTAAAATAATGGCGTACACCTGATGCTTTCAGTTATATCGGAAGCTGACGTCATCTTCGTTATTTTTAATGGAACACCCTGTATATTATTGTATTTTTGGATTCTACGTCAACTTTTAAGTGAACCTTCATAAAGGTTTCCTATTCTTAAAGTTTACCGTTTTTGATGTATTTCAAAAAAAAAAAATTTAAGCAGCACTGCCTAATTCGAAAAGATGTGTACTTTACAGTAATAAAGTTAGAGCGATAGAATTCATAGGGGACATAACTAAGAGCCTAAGCTTCCCTACCATAATTTCAAATTGACTTAATTTTATACAGAGTGGTATAGAAACTTAATGCCAATTTTAAGCCATCTTAACTTATTTTTTAAAATGGAATAACCTATATATTTTTGCGCAACCTGATTAAGACTTTTCTCTGTCGAATGGCATAATGGTTAAGTATTGAATTGAGTTAAAGTAAAGAATTGTCAGCAACGAGAGACACACGAGAGGTGCCCCACCCCCCATACATTCTCGTGTACCTGAATAGCGACTTTATGCATGATCATAGAAGATCATTTGAACATTCCGCAACCTGTAGGTAAGCATCGGTATCATTCGTACAATTAATTTTAATTGGTACCGCTATAATATGTTTCTAAAATTAACCTACCACGACAGGCAATTAAAGTATCCCTATTATTTATACCTGTTATTGCGAGAGGAGAGGAATCGTATAAAAGTTTCCCTATAATTATTAACTTATAAGTGCAGCTGTCATAAGAACAAGTGTTTATTTCACATGCGTACGTACTCTTGACAAAATAATTATGGTAAATTTTCCAGCTTAATGCGGTGAACATATTCGTGTGTAGTAAAGAGCTGTCATGTTAGAGCAAGTTAGCATTTACAAGCAAAGGGGCTTGATATATGTCGTGTTTACTTAAAGGGGACACCTGTGCTTCCGGCCAGGAAGTAATGCCCGGAAAATCCGGCAGCCAGTTTACCGGAGGAAGCATAGCTTGACCAAGGAGGACTGATAAAAAATCAATACGGGCGCGTTAATGCCGCATTATTCAGTGTTTATTATATTATGACGTATTTTAGGTTAGGTTTTACGTAAACGCATTAGGTATGAAATTAAGTGGTATTTAATAATAATATGTAGGGTTATTACGACGCAAGGTAATTGCGTCGTTGTAGCGTTGAGTGGGAAATTATAAAGAAGCGTGCAAAACGCCTGTATCTTGGAAATTAAGGCCATCTTTATAGGGCAAAATATTCTCAAGTTCAGAAAAGGAATACCGATACCGCCCTTCAGGTTCGACCTTACGTTATGTTACACCCTGTGTTTTATATTAGGGGGTTTTTGAATCCGAGATTTGTCAGTATGTCGAGACCTGTTGCTGCAACGACGTGACGCGACTATTCGACAGGATTCGACAGTTCGGAATGGACAGGTAAGGAAAACTTATCTGGAACCAAAAAATTTCGGAACCAAAGAGCTGCTCTTATCTAATGTATCTCGGATCCAGAATTGTGCTGCCATTTTGCCATCTATCTTATATACTTCAATCCATCTATCGTTATAATTTTTCACTCAACGGTAGCACATTATCGACGACAAAACATCAGCAGTTTGACCTATGTTTTCCTAGATACTTGTTGTGTATATCTTTGTACTGCTTTAGATACAGTTAAATAGCTCGGTCCGTAGTCTAATTTAAACGTTTTTAAACCACATCAATAAATTAATATCACGAAATTTACGACACTTTGAAATTGAAATGTGAAATTGAAATGTGAAGCTAAAAGATCGGGAGAGAATAATAATACCAAAATCTAAATACTTACTGGATTTTTATTAAATGACATAATCAGTGAAATATATTACAAAATATTATTAAAAAATGTACAATATTTTGCTGATGCCTCTTATTTTCTAAAAAAGAGCAATAAGTTCTTATAGGAAGCAAATATACATAATACTATTCAGTTGTTTCAAAATCTTAACTTAATTATATATTTTAATAGTTTCTTACAATAGTTGGTATGAATTAATTCTATGTACAGTATGTTTATTACTAATTACTAGGTTTATTACAAAACGTTTGATATCGACTGTATAGAATTTAATAATATAACTTTCATAGTTAGTAGGTAGGGGAACCTGGTCTAAAATGACACACCACATCAATTTTCATGTGTAAAATTTTTATTTTTTAATTTATATCTTCTACGAAAACATTTAGGTAGATCCCACAACTAAATAGCTTAATTTGATTGAACAAAATAAAAAATAGCATTAGTCCTTATAAAAATATGTAACAAAAAATGCTCCCTGTGCCGTTTTCCCGTGTCGATTAGGGTAAAATGATATAGTGCTAAATTAGCACAGTTCATAAACATATTGCTTGCGGGATTTTGGAACACATTCGCAATCATTATGTGCCCATTTGGAGCACTTTTGGCATTTTATCGAGGAGTCTTGACACCTTGACTTCGAATACAAATAATTGCACTATAAAGATATTATGTCTGTATCCCTGTCGTTTTCATCCAGTTGTCGGAGAGTTAGATTTTTCTCAGCGCGATTTGCAGCTTGTCGAGTTTCTCAATTTCTTTGGCTTTCAACTTTTCGAGGACAGGAGTCCTTGTCAAAACTTTTGTACCATCAGCTTCCCTTCTTCTAGTCGTTTGTTGCACACCTGATTTGGATGGAAGAGGAGAAATTTCGTGAGGTCGAATTATTGTGGTTGATGGAAGCAAAGTTTTGGTTTTAAACGTAAAGACAAATTCGGGTGGAACATTTTCTTCTTGCTGAAGCATAACTTCATGTTGGGCCGTAATATGATGGGGTGAGTCTGGTATGTTAGTTATTGCAGCAGGACTGAATTATTGATGGGCCAAATTCCAATATTTAGGAATCCACTAATAGCATTTTGATTTGTGGCTGCCTTCCCGTAAGCTGCAGCAAATAGTGCAGCAACTTGATATTGGGAAACAGTGGCCTGGGTGATACTTCAACCATTTTGTCACTTCTTGATTATAATACGTTTTCATTGGGCCGAAAAAGCATACGTCTAGCGGCTGTAGTCGATGCCTAGGTACAGTCTGGCGGATGGAGGAAAATATATAATTACTATTCTGTTGTCTTTGGCGAAAGTTAATACATCATTATTTTGGCGATTGGCATGCCCATCGACTAGAAGGGGGGCTTTATTATTCTGAGAGGGATTCGAATATTCTTTGAAGTGATTCAGCCACCTAAGAAAGACCTCACCAGTCATCCAACCCGTTTCCTGTGCAATTCCGAGCGTTCCTAATGGTCATGCGTTGCACAAGACTCCACAGTAAAGTTGTGGACTATTTACATTATACATGACAACAATATAGTGTTATTACTATTTCTATTGCTTTACAGTAGGCCGAATGGGGCATTTTCCCACTTTTGTTTAACAATGGCAGCAGAAATTAATTAAAATCATGTGTCGTCATTAAGCGAAAATTCAAATAATGCGGCAAATGTATCCATTCCATTTTTCAAGATCAAATTTAATAGAAATTTAATTTTTTTATCATAATATGGCAACATTGAATAACATTTTTTATACAACTCGTGACTTAAACTTGTTTATTCGCTCGAGAAACTTGTTCTTCTCGCGAAAAATAATGGTTTAATTCACTTATATAATAACTATAATACTACAGTCGACTACAAAATCGCATATAATATTCGGTTAACGGTGATATGTTTCATTACCCTGTTAGAGCATTTGTAAAGTTCTGTAGTGAGCATTCACGTAATTAAGTCATAATTATATACCTACTCATTATTTATCTTATTGCTTACCTTGGAATAACACTAACAAAATTATACATTAATATACATTCATATACATTATACATTTAAAATATACATTCTTAATATTGCCTATAAATATATTGCACGTTGTTTAATTTACAAACAAATATCACTTGAGGCCGAAATACTGATTTGATTCCATTTTAATACTTTGGATATGTAATGGCTAGATGTCGCGTGTTATGACTAGATATATGTACCGGCTAAGTCATTGAAAGAGGACGACGGCCATATCTGAAGAGAAGAAGACATAGAACGTTGGGGAAAAAAATCTATTATAAAAGTCTATTATCTTATTATCTTACAAATTTATTATAAATTATTTAAGTTTGTAAGATCACCGCTAGTGTGTTACAGTAACGCTAAATTAGAAAAATTAAATATCTCCTTAATTTGCTATGATTAGGCATTCTGAAAATATGTTCTTGGTCATTACCAAGAACATATTCGCAAAATTTTGAATAACTTTGGTCTTGAAATGTTTTTCATAGCTCTGAAAATTGAGTGGTAGGGGGAAGGTAAACATTTGCAAAGAAAATGAAATTGGCACATTCTATTCTAGCAATGATAAAGTAAAAAATTAAACCAAATTCGTTTAATTCTGTTAAGCCAAACCGGGGCAATCGCCATTTTTCTTCACAAATGTTTCTCCACTTTTGTTATAGTTTTTTGTTTAAGCCAACGGTCAATGTCATACAGTTCCTTAACCCGGTATGGCATAATTTCTTTAATAAATATCCACGTGACGTATGAAAAGTTGTACTATTATATAAGTTACACGATTGCTGTTAATAAATCGACAAGTTGGGACGGGTACTTGGATAATTCTGAGTACCTATTAGCAGAGTTTACAGAATATATTCTTTAAACTTTGGTATAAGGTTTCAGATAAGTTCAAATCCAAGTTAATAAATCCCAATTTGTCCATTATTTAAATGCCTTAACCTTGTGCTGTTTACTATTTACACTATATTGTCTACATTGAGCATCATTAAAATTGCCTATATAGTCTAGTCTCTAGTCAACAAGTGCCATTTTGGTGAATTTCTCTTAGCCTGTACCGAAAATTATGATTTGAGGCTAATTTGATTCGGAAACTTTTTTGAAAAATTTGAGGCACCACTTCAAATTTAAAATTTGAAGTGGTGCCTCAAGTGGTTGAGTTGTGCCTCAAGTGAAGTGGTGATTAAGGTAAAAATTACAAATGTTATAAATAATTTAGTAAAAACTCGATTTCCGATATGTGCAATATTTTTTGAGATATTTGCAAAAAATCGGAAATCGAGAAAAATATCCTTAAAGATATCCAGGAAACGTTTTAAAAAAACTTCCATTTTTTTAAAATTTACATTTCTATTGCTCTTCCATATTTTGAAAAAATAAATGAAATTGTTTATATTTTATTTGTTTATTTAATAAACAATTTGTTGTAAACAAATAATTTTCGTGTTATATTTTTTTTTCAATGCTACAAAAAATAATAAGAACAACCTTGTTTGTTATGTGAAAAAAAATTTCTCTATTTTTTATATAATTTTAAGTATTTTTGTATTTCTGTCATTTTCTTTAAATCTTTTCGATTGTCAATAACAAAGTGGAAAAACAAAATTTTTGAATTTTTCCAACGGGTATTTTTTCTAAAGTCTTTTAAGCTCCAATAAGTGAAAAACATCTAAGGTTTTTAATTTGACAATTATCAGGGTTTTTATGATAATTTAAAACTAGAGAAAATAAGTTAATTTGAAAAAGCATAATAACTACTTTAAAAAAATACGGGAAATTTTTTTTCCAATGGATTATGATTTATTCAAGTATCCAAAAGATATATGATTTTTTTTTTTCTTAATGTACATATTTGATGGATTTAAGTAATTATTATTGTGTCAGATCACCCGTTCTTAGCCCTATTTTCACCTCTAAATTAAAATTATAAATATTGGTGGTAGAGTTCCGGGAGGTGGGACTTTTTTAGGAGCTTTCCTGCTCTTTAAGTATCTTTTTTTCGCTTTCCGATATCTGCAATAGTTTTTGAGATATTTGCAAATAACAACTCCCCCCTTTTTACTAAATTGTTTATAACTTTTGTAATTTTTACCTGCCCCACTTAAAATTTTTCAAAAAATTTCTAGATTTTCGGTAAAGGCTAAGAAGAATTTTAACAAAATAGGACTTGTTGACCAGACTAATAGGAGCGCTTAGGTCGTTTTACAGTCCGCAAGAATTTGTGCAAGACCGTGCAGTCGAAAGATCTCTTACCCAAAGGTATGCGCAGTAGATATCCAGCTGATTTTTAGTGCCAAGTCTCTTGCAGATGCAACAACGGGTCGATGTTTCTGCACGTTCAAGTCCAATTCTGGAGGAAAATATAGTAACCTCAGAATTCCCAACGCCAAAAAATAAATTAAGACCCCATAATGCGATGCACTATACAATCACTTTCTATATTATACCACAATTTACTATTATTGTGACTATCATCAGCTGAATAACCCATTCAACAGTTATTCAGGCGACAGAATAAGGTTAAGCGAAACGAGGAGTTTGTTTTTGTGATGAAAAATTTCGATTTGCACCAACTAGCAATTTGAAAGATTTTTGCGGCATATAAAACAAAATTGCAAGGGACCCTGTACACGCAGCACTTTCAGACTGCAAAACGGTTTTAAGAAGAGGTTTCCGCAATTTTATTTGTTCATGGAATAACTCACTTAATTCACTAGTTCACAGAAAATCCGAAGTGACCATCTGGTCAGTGCTGCGCAGCAAACTTCATACGTTTCTGCTTCTGCCGCTGATTGCAGAACCAAACCCGTACCACATTTTTCTTTAACTCCAGTTTCTCGGCCATTTTTGTAATTTTCTCACCGGACGGTCTAGGTTGCACTGCGAAATAGGCCTCTAGACTCCTCTTCTCTGGCGCGGCAATTGAGGTTCTTTTCCTCTTTTTCTCCCCCGCGGGAAGAACACTAGGCGAGTCTGAATTTTGTTTATTTTTGGCCTGTGCCTCTGCTGTTGCCAGCCATTTATGCAAAATAGGTTGCAGCGCTATCATGTTGTTATGCGATAATGTTAATGACTCAAACCTGCATATCGTTGACTGCGATAACGCGCCTACGCCGGGTAATCTTAAATTAGCTAACGCACCGCCAACATCAGCCTGCGTTGCGCCTAGCTTGATTCTGCGCTGCTTAAAGAGCTCCGCGAATGCTTCTAGCTCTCGCGGGTCCGTGGTCGTGTCTTCATGAAGACAGGCGACTGCCATTGCCGGATGGTGCGCTCCAGGATGGACTCCAAATTGACCGGGATGATGACCTGGAGCACTGTGGTGGTGGTGGTGATTCATTACGTGGTTCAATCCATACGGATGCATCGGGGTCTCGGCCATTGGCGTTAAAGTCGTCATCGATGAAGATGACATTGGATCTAACATTTCCAGTCCGTCCATATGCCCCATCTGAAATTAAAATAGAACTATCATTCCTATATGTTGCGTTTAATTTGTTGATGCCATAAAAACTGTGATAGTCAATAAAACCACGCAAAAAATTATGGAACTTAAGATAATATCAATCGTTACTTAATTGGACGACTGCAGTTCGCAGTACTCTATGCTGCACTTCTGGTGGTGTGTCATTTTGTCAATGGATCGTCAGTGGATCGTCGTACTTCGCATAGTGCAGACTTTTACCATAACGAGATTTGAATACAGTAGATCATACCAGATGCATGTTTATACATATCTTCATTTTGCTCTGAACGTTTTTTAATATTTTATTTGTGGATACACTCCTATGTATCCGTTGTGCTTTCCTTAAGAAATGCGTGGATAATACAGGGAAATGTGACCTGAAGGGATAGCAGGGATCTTAATACAGTAGATCATATACCATATGCATATTTATACATATCTTCATTTTACTCTGAACTTTTTATAATATTGTATCTGTGGATATACCCCCATGTATCCGTTATGTTTTCCTTAAGTAATGAGTGGATGATGCAGGGAAAATATGACATGTATTCGTATATGAATGATTGCAAGGGCAGATAGGGTTGTATTGGAGAGATGGGGAAAATAAGACTCAAATCTATTTACTGTACTTTTATTAGATGACATAATCACTGAAATATCTTACAGCATATTAATAAAAAAAGTACAATATTTTGTTGAATTGTAGGCCTACTTATTTATATCTTTTAAAAAAGAACAAAATTTATAGGAAGCGAATATACATAATATTATTCAGTTGTTTCGAAACCTTGGAATGAACTTAATTCTATATTTTAATAGTTTCTTACAATCGTTCGTACGAATTTTATTTACAATGTGTTTATTATTAACTATGTACAAGATGTTTGATATCGACTGTAGTTAAATGTTATAATCTAACCACTAATAAATATAAATCAAATAGGTATCTTTACGTACTTCACTATAGTATGTTTGTGTCTCACCGTTGATTGAATCAGTTTTTCTTCAATCAACGATCTCACCCATGATGGTGCTAGCTAATCGAGGTTTGGAGTAAGTTGGGGAGAATTTTGGACCTGTAGGAGAGACGGACTACTGGTCCTGGACATAATTCCCGAGTTTCTCGGTGATGGACCTGCAGAATTGCATCACTATACTAATAGTATCCGGTTTGAGCTAGTGGATCACTTTATTGGTTCGATTCATTTGTATCGGTCAGGTAGAGAACCGTTCAAAGTGATTCAGTCAATTATTCCATTTTGAGGTTGAGAACCAGCCAATAAGTGTACTTTTTTCTGCTTTTGTTTATGCTAAATGTTTTCCAAGTACTTTATGTTGTTTTGTATCTTTATTTTGCATTATAGACAATTACATTTGTTTTTCAAAATATGTTACATCTCTCCCCCAAGAAAGTCATTTACAAAGAAATGATTAAACATTACAAATGCCCATATGTGATATATTTTTTTGGTGGACAACTACATTTTATTTAACGAAAAATACTGAACTGTTTTTTGTTGTTAATTGAGACGGACTTTCCTCAAGTAAGGACCTGCCTAATCAGTGACTACATTTTATACAAGAGCAGTCGTTTGGAATAATCTCCTAAATTTATTTTTCTACGATTGAAATCAATGCAGTAACGCAATGATTTTGTAGATATTCTCAAAGTAAGTACCTACAGAAGTAGGTATCGCTTTGTCTGGTCAGGTCAATTGTTTACATATGAAATAAACAACCACCATAGTAATAAAGTACGAATAACCCCCATTTCACTAAAGTTATATTATACAAAATATCACAAAATTATTATTATTAATTTTAAGCAATAGCGAAAGCATTTTTACTGCCACTATTTCATAATCTCACTTTTGCATTAGCTCGGCTATGAAAAACGAGCTACACGCCAGTAAAAGTTACTTTGCTCAGTTAAACAGATAACTATAAAAGTGGCGGCTCGTAAATTCTGGAATAGGTGAGGCGTTTTTTGGAAAAATCACTGAATCAGCTGCATACGTTCTTTTTTTTGCCGAATGGTCAAAACTTAACTAATACTGTTAATACTTAGATAATTTGTCTTTTGAACAGAATCATAATTCATATAGACCAGTCAATTTATATCTAAAAGCGGGTAGACCTTGCAAAAGATCATGTAGTCCTATTTTTTTAATATGTTGTTAGGGCCTATGCCAGTAGGAACATACCAAGTTTTCAGCTTCGAAAGACCTGTGCGAGCTGTGAAGAAAAAGAAGCGAAATTTTTGCACTCGTTTCGGTTCTCCTAATGTATGCGGTAGTCTTTCTGCAGTCCGTCTGCAGTATAGGTACTAGAAACGCCATTCCCTCGTCGCAATATCGCTGAATGTTCAGAAATTATTTCGACGGACTGGCCTTTACCAAAAATTCATACTTTGTCAACGGATAAGAAACACGGTCAGTCATTTTCACGATATTTTAACATTTGTTGGTATGAGAATGAGACAAGTATGAGACAAGTGGTTGTGTGGTAGTATTTATAAAAATAAGTTATTTAGTTGGCCGCGTCTACTTTTGTCTAATTTGAGGCAGAATGTTTGGGTTTGTCGTGGGTCATGGATATTTTGATTGGTAAAATTTTGTGGAAAACAGTATCTAACAAAACACGATTTTTTTAAAATCATGGACGACCCCTTGAAAATCTAACTTTGCATGAAACGCATTTGACCTTGAGCTAAAAAAAATCGGCTGCGTCGCATTTTATTGGTTCTGGGTCTCTTTCGTACTTCCGTGCCTACCCCATTAAAATATCCACGAGCCGGCACTGCTAATAATAAATAATGATATTCATGGTACTCACATTAAAGCATGTACAAGACAAAATCTGCAGTTCGCGAGCAGTTCGAGAGCTATGTGAGACTTCATGGTCTCCAGCAGATGAGGTTATGCTGATTGAGAGTACTGCGTTCGCGTTAAAAATGTTAACATTATCGTTAATATGGTTACGTTATGAGTGAGTTTCATGATTATGAAATCTGGCGAAGAAAATGAAAGACAGGAAAACGTATAAACTATTAAGATAATAACATGATAATTAAGGATAATTCAATGTTTCTCAAGACTGACGTTTCTATCTAAAATCCTCGGGACTACGTGTCCGTGATTTTTATTTTTAATTCCGCTTAATCTGATATAATATACAATAAGGTCTAGGTGTTCCGGATGTGACGTCATAGATATTTTTTTAAATGGCCACGATATATTTTTCCGGCAGATTCTTGATAGAGTCATAGAGTCCGTCATAGAGTCTGTCTACACTATGAATTCGTCTACAGTTACAGTTACAGTTATCACCCTATATAAAATTTCTTACTTTTTTATAGAAAAGATAAAAAAAAGTCCTTTTTATTTTATATATCGGGACATCGTAAGACCCTCAAAAGCTAATAGCTCACTTAGGGGCGTGTCATATATCTTGTTCCACTTTTCATAAGGGTAGGCGTATTTCGCAATGTATAGGTATGTCTTAAATATAAATAGAATTAAATAATGATTTATAATATAATGATTTTTATGACCCCGTTATTTTGACATGAATTAACTCTTAAAATAATAATCTTAGAAAAAATATTAATTTTAAAAGTTGTAGAGAATTCAGTCTCCTACATTTTTATATTAAGCTTTTTTCCTAGGGGGTACTCGAAAAGAGATATTTCGACGGCGGCATTTTTGGCGGCATTTTTCCAATATGGCGGCGGAAGCAGGAGGGGTGGGAGTTGGATAAATGAACGAATTAATAAAAATTTAATCATGATAACTCTACGAGTACACAAAAATACCATACCGCTGCATTAAAAATAACAGTGTGAAGAAGTGTGCTATGGCTCGCTTGAAACAAAACACTAAGGTGACAAGTGCAGCAGTGGCACGGGAATGAGCTGCCCCCTCAAGAGTGGGGGTGGAAACATCTAGGAGATATCCTAGTGCCAATTACAATAGAAGATCCACCAGCATCGGGGGTCCTACTGAAAATGATATTTTGACGCTGCACCAAGGATTCTGGTAGAGCAAATGTAGATGCCGGAAAGGTGACAGTAAATAATGTTGTCACTGTCAAAAGTGTTGTTAATCATTAGAAGCAAAGAATTGCGGGTGAATATGGAATTTCAAATTTTTCAGTTCACAAAATCCTGAAGATCAACACGTATCATCCGTATAAAGTTAAATTAACATATGAGTTAAACGAGGATGATCCAGATCGACGAAAAAATAACAGTATACGATACTTACAAAAGAGTTTTATAGGGAGCTGTTAAAAAATAAAAATAATTTAGCATAGTGCCAGCTATAGAGCACTAATCGTGTTACTACATAACCCGTTTTATTAGAATTTCTTTATAGTCTACCTTGCAAATTTGTGTTGCATCTTACAATACCTATAGAAGTGATTTATTTTTTTACTGCTTCTGTTTGTAATATTTTATCCCATAGATGTTTTGTAAGATTATGAAAGTGACATATGAAATGATGGAGTAAAAAATATTTGATACAGTGTGAAAATTTAGCTAAAAGGTAGTCATCAGCAAAACGGATTTCACTTGCGAAGAAAAGTTTTCTGTGCTAAAAAATTTTCAAGGGCCGTGGAAATAATGAATATTACTTTAAATTTTAGCAATCAACTAAAAAACCAAATTTTTTATTCGTTTCGTATCCGGTGTATTCATTTCATAGGTCTAAACCATTTTTCTCTGCACATTATGTTCTATAATGATAATTTGTTGTAAAAAAGGTCAGATTACAAATATTTCGACATTTATTAATTAATTTTTATTTTTCATTCAAAATGGCTACCAAACAAACAAGGCAGTTATGTCTATAAGCATGGCTTCCACTTTATAATTATGTCTTAATATACTATTACAAAACATATTCAATTTAAACTTGACAATATGCACAGCACGAATGTATTTAAAAAACTCAAAGTGATGATTTGGGCTTGGCATTGATTTTAATGACAAAATTAAAGTTTGGCCTTAAAATAAAACTACACTACCGCCGTGCCGTTTAGATTTGTTAAGTTAAAATGTTTGATGAGATAACAATTTTTAAGGATCCTGGCAATTCTGTCAGGAAATGTTGGAGTGAATATGCATAAATCCCACTTTTTTAACAAATTCGATTTTATTTCGGACGGGGCGACGTTTTCCTTACACGGCGTGGCGTTGTGAACAGGCAAAACTGCAGACACTGGGATAGTGACAAGCCAAATTGGGCAATTGAGGTTCACACTCAATATCCACAAAAAATAAATGTATGGGCGGGTATTATAGGAAGTATGATTTTGGGGCCATATTTCTTTGAGATAAATTTAACCGGAGACACACTTATTTAGATTTTCTCCGCAACCTCCGCACTTGCCGTATTGTTCCCAAATAATGAGGATCCAGAAGATCCAGCCAATGAAATCTGGTATCAGCAAGATGGGGCACCCCGCATTATGTAGTAAATGTCCGTCAATATTTACACGAGGTGTTCCTCGGGTGGTGGATTGGTCGAAGAGGGCCTATGGCATGGCCTGCTCGATCGCCTGATTTAACCCCATTGAATTTCTTCCTTTGGGGTTACTTGAAAAGTTAAAGTTTACGCCCCAAAACCGAGGAAGATCTCAGACACCACAGTGTCTCAGATTGTTTTAAATTATGTGTGGGCGGAACATTCAATCGTTTAGGGTTATGCTTGTTTCGAATCTCGAACATTTAATTTAGATTAACATTTATTTATACCTACTTTCCTATTTTTTTCATCTATTCTTTGTTTCTTACTACGTTTTACTCTTAGTTTTCTTGAGTTAAGTTGTTCATTGTTTACTGTGTCCTTATTAATATTTTGCTAGTATTAAATTAAATGTGTTTAGGTGTTTTAAATGTGAATATAAAGATGCAATATTGTTGCGTCTTTAAATTGTTATTTTCCATTCCGCAGTATGGTATTTTTATGTATTACTTTTTATGTAGAGTTATCATGATTAAATTTTTATTAATTCGCTTAAACCTCTGTTTCTCAAAATAAATATAAAGTATATATTGCATAACTCATAAAGAGATCTTTTACAAGAATCTACTGGAAAATATATTATTTCCATTTAAAAAATATCGATGACGTCACAACCGGAATACCTGGAGCGCCATCTTATTGTATATTACATAAAAATAACCGGAATTAAAAATAAAAATCGACCTGTGCGAGGATTTTAGATAGAAACGTCAGTCTTACGAAATATTGGATTTATCCGTTACTTTTCTAACGCACTGTATATGGCGCTAGATTCTATTGCGAATATGATATTTCATATAGATAAGATATAACTACAGTCGATATCAAACGCGATTGATATGTAATGTTCTGTTAAGTGTGATATGTTTCATTACCCTGTTAGAGGATTTGTAAATTCTGTAGTGAGCAATCAGGTAAGTAATATACTCGTTATTGCTATTATTGGTTACTTTGGAGCAACACCATAACAAAATTATATACATTTTTTTAAATATACATTCTTAATATTGCCTAAAATATATTGCACTTTGTTCAATTTACAAAAAAATATCACTTGAGACCAAAATACTGATTTAATTCCGTTGTAATACTGTGCTTCAATGGTTCATTGGGTATGCAATGACTAGATATGCTCTGGCTAGGTTTATGTACACGATAATTTCTTTAATAAATATCCATGTGACTTTGGTATAAAAATTGTACTATTCTTGTAATTTACAAGATTGCTTTTAACAAACCGACAATTTGGGATAGTATAATTCACCGTTTCCAAAATGGCAGTGTGCGCGAATCAGATAACCCAAGTTGAGAAATCCCAAGCTGTCGTTTTCTTAAAAACCCTTAAAGGTACCTTGTGTTGTCTATTATTTACAGTGTATTGAGCATAATTAAAACTGCCGAAAGGAGCGCAAGTACTAGGAGTTCCAGCAATTTTACTTGTCCATAGAGAGAACCCACTTAAATCACTAGTTCACAGAAAACCCGAAGTGAACATCTGGTCAGTGCTGCGCCGCAAACTTCATACGTTTCTGCTTTTGTCGCTGATTGCAAAACCACACGCGTACCACGTTTTTCTTTAAGTCCAGTCTCTCGGCGATTTGAGCTATTTTCTCCCCGGATGGTCTAGGCTGCACTGCGAAATAAGCCTCTAGGCTGCGCTTCTCCGGCGCAGCTATCGAGGTCCTTTTCCTCTTTTTCTCACCCGCGGGAAGAACACTAGGCGTGTCCGGGTCATTTCTCTTATTTTTGGCCTGTGCCTCGGCCGCTTCCAGCCAAGCTTGCAGAATAGGTTTGAGCGCTATCATGTTGTTATGCGATAAAGTTAATGACTCAAACCTGCATATCGTTGACTGCGATAACGCGCCTACGCCGGGTAATTTTAAGTTAGCTAACGCTTTGCCAACGTCAGCCTGCGTCACGCCTAGTTTAATTCTTCGCTGCTTAAAGCGTTCCGCGAATGCTTCTAACTCTCTTGGGTCCGTATCAGCGCTGTCGGCATGAAGGCCGGCGACTGCCGCCGCCGCGGCAGCTGCTGCCATTGCCGGGTGGTGCGCCCCAGGATGACCTCCGTGATGGCCGGGATGGTGACCTGGTGCACTGTGTCCCGATAAAGGGCCCCCGTGGTGGTGGTGATTCATCACGTGGTTCATTCCGTAGGAATGTAGGTGCGTCGGCGTCTCGGACATAGGTGTTAAAGTCGTCATCGACGAGGAGGAGATTGGATCTAGCATTTCCAAGCCGTCCATATGCCCCATCTGAAATGAAAAGACTATTTTATTCCTCCATTATGATCCATTATATTGCATTTAGTTTTGGAGCATTGCTTTGCTGTATACCTACCATTTGATAGCTGCAAAAATTCTACACAAAATATATGCTTACTAGAAAACTTAGAAAGATGAGATTCCTTATACCAATTTGATTTTTACTGTATTTTAGGATATATTATCATTATTTATGCATTTATTCTGATGTACATTTTTAGACTAGTTTTTGTAGCTGCAACTAAAATATCAGATAAAGTTGCTGTACATGGCATAGGTCAGGTATGGGCAACCTTTGCTGAGTTTGAAATTTCGGGACTTTTCGGAAACAGGTCGCGGGCCGTAGGCAAGAAATAAGTAGGTAGTAGTGAATAAAAAAGCCTCAGAAATTCACAAGTTTTTTATTTATTAATTATAATAGCATAACAAATATATAAAAAGCACATTAATAAAAAAAGATAGAAAAATCAAATGTCACTCCTACTAATTTACACCATTGCAAACTATATTGCTCAAAAGTACTTTGGCACCTCTGTAAAAATATCTTTTCCAGTAGTGGTCCCTTGTAGCGGCCGTAAAGCCAGTAATTACTGTGCAAATTCTTCATCAACATCTCGTATATATATTATTAGGGAACTTATATATTATTAGGGAACTTCATAGACGAGGGATATCAAAATACCTGATAAACATTATTGAAAGCTACTTTAATAACCGCAAGCTCAAAATAGCGGGAATAGAAAGAGATATGACAGTGGGAGTTCCTCAGGGATCGGTACTTGGGCAAACTCTGTGGAACGTGATATACGATGGAGTATTAAGACAAGAACTAGGGGAAAATGTAGAAGCAATAGCCTATGCCGATGACCTGGCCATACTAGTAAGTGCAGAATGTACAGAGTTTATAACGCTCAGAACAAACGAGGCTCTAAGGAGGATTGACAGATGGCTGGAGAACCATGACCTGGAATTAGCTCCCGAAAAAACAGAGGCGTTAATCCTTAAAGGCAAAAAAAGTACAGATGGCATTAGTTTCGAACTAAAGGGATCGATTGTAACTCCAAGTAAATCAATCAAATATTTGGGAATAGCTTTGGGCAGCCACCTTACGTTCGGAGAACATATAAACATGAACACAAAAAAGGCAGAAGAAAGAATAGCGTCCCTATCTCAGATAATGCCTAATATAGGTGGCCCTAGAAGCCACAAGAGCGCAGTATTGAGCGGCGTAGCGCACTCAATACTATTGTATGGTTGTCCGGTATGGCATAAGGTGGTCACTATTAAAAGACATAAAGATAAAATGGAGCGGGTTAAGAGAAAGGTGCTTCTGAGAGTGGCGAGCACTTATCGAACTACGTCCACCAAAGCGTTGCAGGTTATTACGGGAATCATACCCACAGAATTGCAAGTTCAAGAGAGAACAAACGTATCGAGAGTACAAGGAGACAAAAGAGAAGCTAGAAAGTATGAAAGACGACAAACGCTGGAAAGATGGCACGAGACGTGGGAGAATAACGACACCAAAGGTCAATGGACAAAACGACTTATTCCAGACATAAGAAAGTGGATCCATTGCAAATATAGAAATATCGATTACTACACTACACAGGTATTGACAGGCCATGGTTCCTTCTATGCCTACCTACACAAGATCAGTGTGGCGGAGAGTGATCAGTGTGTCTACTGCGGGGAAGTTGATATGGTGGAGCACACATTGTTCGTATGCACAACATGGGAGACCTGCAGGCAGAACACTTACCTGACTCTGGGACATGAACTCAATACAGAAAACATTGTTAATTATATGATGGAAAAGGAAGAAGTATGGAAGACAATTCAAATGATGATGACGAAAATAATGGAAAATAATGAAAGAGAGCGAAAGCAAAGACAGAGAATAGATCGGTGACAAGGGACAAGGCTCCTAAGCGAGGTATACCTAGCCACGGTAGTTCCGTCTTAGAAGCAGAGGCAAACGAGGAGGGGTTTTAGTCAGTAAGAGTCTGACAGTCCCCATACAAACCAACCGTATGGGCGTCCATGAGGATTTCCCCTCCTCCCAAAAAAATAGACATCTCGTATAAAAATAGCTAACTGTGCTGTGTCAGATAAATCTGTACTCTCATCCAAAGCAATCGAAAATGCTTGAAGTTTTTGTGAATGGAACATTTGTTGCTGTATCCCTAAATCGGTAATGAGTTTTTAATTCTTTCTAAATCTGGCCCGTGAGTAAATTATATTGAGCGAAATGCTTGCTGGAGTAATGCCGCTTCATATTGTATTCGTTTACAACAGAAATTGTTTTATTGCACAACAAACATAGGTTTACCACTGTGCAAGATTAAAAAGTATTCATCTTGGAATTGACGATATTCTGTGCCCACTTTCCGCTTTCTTAAACCAGACATGTTGATAGAGTTTGCTTGAATATTTCCCGCGCCGTACTCTTGACCGTACTCGAATATGCGATGCGAACTTTATCAGTTGTTAAGATGTAATGAGATGATACGCGCGCTGAGCTGTTTATATATTCCCCCAATAAGCAACTAGAATACTCTCTATCGTACTAGAGTGCTTTAATTGCACGAGCGGCTTCCGAGTATTTACCTGTTTGTCTCTTTCTAACTACTATTTCTGACTAGATCTGTGGCGTTCCACTGCCTACTCTTAATAATATTATTCATCGATTTGAATTGATATCATTACTTGAATTTTATGAATCCGGATTGAAGCTGGTGGAGGGCCGGGCCGGGAGTTGCCCATATATGCCGTCATCCATCAGAATCCGCCTAAGGCCGTCAGAAATGCCTTAGGCGTCCTACCGAATGCGCCAGTTTCAATGCGCCAGACATTTATTTTCAGACTGACAAACTAACAGTAACAGGTTCGAGCAAAAAGTAAATAACAAAGGCATGAAAGCTTATTTATAATGTCGGTGCATTCTATTCCTGACTTTTCTGTATGCACTATGCAGTTGTATTATTATAAATGTAGCTTACAATGTGGGATCGTAACTAGCGTCAATACTGAGAACGTTTGCCTAATATTGAGTTACCTACGTCAGAAACTTATTATACATCTACATAAGTTTGGTTACGCACTGGAAAAACAAGAACGCACCACATGAATACTGAAATTTCTGAAACCTCTCTGGTTTCGTTATCAAAGCGGAACTGAATTAGAAAACTGAATTACGTATTGTGTATTTGATTTTTCAATGCCTCAATATTAGGCAAGTCGTTTGCATGCGATAGATGGCGCTAGAACCAGTTCATAAAGTATAAAGTGTTGCCTACTCAGGAGCTTTGTTACTTCGTTGTACTCAAGGCTAAGGGAAAACATCTTTGGAGGTGCTGGATAGAAGAAGTAGAAGTAGAAGAGGAACTAGTAGCTTCCAAAGCGGTAGGTGGCGCTGTTTCGCGGGTCCATGACGATATCAGGAACATTTCGTTCTACGGTAGTACTATTATTTTCTGTTTGGGTCTCATCCAACCTCAATAGTAGAGACAGAGATGAATAGTATAAAATGAGGTTGAAATGAGTATGATATCATTTGTTAGTGCTGTGCAGGATTCCCGCACATATTTTCTGTTGTTTTATACTCATAATAAAAAAGTGTAAATTAGTTTCTATCTGAATACCGAACCGTGTGTTTTCATAAAGAACATCACATTTTTAAAGGATACCATAAAAGTAAAATATATGTTTGCCCTAAAAGTCACTTTATTACATTAAATGCGCAGCATAACAATAGATAAGCGTGTTTGGTAACCATACATTCACTGCAGTGCAGAATTCCAATGATTCAACGGGTCCCAGTAGCGCCATATTTCATCATTAGGCCTCACAATGGTGTAAAGTGGTCATTTGACGTGTAGAACACGGTGAGGGACGTAGCGTTTGTCCCAACAGGGGGTAGCTGGCACAGCACCTCCGGGAAATGTTTTGTGAGGCCTGGGGCTCCACTTGTTCCGTGTTTGCAGACTATACGGCCGCCGTTTGTCAAATGTTATACACTAACATTAGTTTTTTGTTTTTCTAGTGGTATTTGTTCTGCTTTGTTTAATTTTCTTGTTTACTATTTCTTTATCTCAAAGTTTAGCATGACAGGTTTTCTGTCTCTTGTTCTCGTCGTTGCTCTCTTTCTATTACGTTCATATGGGTATTACTATACATATAGGGTGAAGTTAAAAGCGGAATTTTTTTTTTGTCACCATAATAAATAATTGTCATAGAACGAAATCCTCTGACTGAAATTATGTGTTGCACCCAGGAACTACCTATCCTCTAGTATATTTATGTAACAAGTTGTTGATAGATCTATCATTCTTTGAACGAATCTATTTATTTGGTGACTAATTACGTTTTCGGGTGATTGTACATAAATTTATAGATAATCGTTTTGAAATAATTTGGTGTTAATAAGTTGATTCAGATTCTGACAGATATTCTGAGAACAAATCTAATTATTTGACAATCTAAACCACATTAAACTGGTGAACGATAAAATAACACCAAAATTAAACTAGATAACTAGATACAGAGTGTCTCCTTAAAATAGACACCCCATTCACTTATCCTATTCCGATTTCACTCATTCAGAAAAGAAGTGGACACGATTTTTGAAAAAACAGTTTTTGGCACTTTTTGAAATGAAAACTTCTTCAGGCGCGCTCTGCACTTTTATTTTTGCGGTTGTTGAATGAGACTGGGCTGTCACGCGTCACGCTCGGCTATGTAACGCTCCTGCGGGTAAAGAGCGCATTTAAAGAATTTCAAAGACCCTTATTATGGTAGAAACGAATCGATTACACTCCCAAAACCCCGGAAAATCCGTAAAAAATCAAATGCAAAAAATTTTGATGTATGTCAGTTCCTGACACGGGACTGACAAAAATGGACAGAGGCCCTGAAAACAACACCAAAATTGAAGTTGTGTGCAAACTTGCAAAGAAGAGACGTATCACTGAGCAAGGTACGTCCTTCACACACCCCTCAACAACCAAGAAACCAAACATCACAGCTATAAAATCCGCTACGGAAATAAAAAAGCAAAACAAGTTCCAAAGCCTGAACACGGCAGGCAAAACCAACGGTAACGAAATACGTGAGACCCCCACCGGCCAAACTAGCAAAGATACGGAGCCCGAGGAAGGAGAAATCGAGCCAAAAGAAGTCAAATCGCCCCCAATCATTATTCATGGGACCTTCGAGAACCACAAGCGGATGACCGAATACTTAAAAATCAACCTGGAATTTATATTCCACTGGAAACAATAAGACCATTTTATATACTGAAACATTAGAAGACTGGCACACATCCATGGAAACTTTTAAGCAAGGCAATCTATCATATCATACATGCACCCCCATAAAAAGTAAGACCCATGGATTCGTCCTGCAAGGACTCCATCAAGACGGTATAAGTACTGAAGATATTAAAACCGAATTCGAACAACGCTAC
Source organism: Tetropium fuscum (assembly GCA_964058915.1). NCBI lineage: Eukaryota > Metazoa > Arthropoda > Insecta > Coleoptera > Cerambycidae > Tetropium > Tetropium fuscum. The sequence goes on along the minus strand of CAXKVY010000108.1, from coordinate 1,491,155 downwards.
CAGTTGAAGATAACAGCAATATACAAGATGTGTGGTACAAAATACAACAGTTACAATTACAACTACAAGTACAACTACAACATGGTAGTAACCGACAATCCTGTAACACTGAAACATCTACAAATAATATTTCGTACTCAGGTATGTTCTAGCATTTTTGAAGTGAAAACTATATTAATGGGTGCGGTAATACGAGCGGACGGTTACAGTATATATTTTAAAATTCATGTAGTCATAAGCACATACCCATATTTTTTTTACAGTATTAACGAGAGCTGTTCACAAACGATGTTGCTGGCCTAGAACGTTGCTAGGAATTTTTTTTTGACACCAACCCAGTTTAACGGAAGCTAAATGTTACATTTTTGATTTATTAACTTCATAATTTTCAAATAATAAGGGTGCTATGATTTTTTCTGTCACATGATCTGTCAAAAAATTGTTGTCACAGTTTATGGCTTTTGTAACGGTAACTCAGCCGCAGCTGTCCTGGAATATCGAGGATGGTTCCGTAACAGGAGAGTTGCAAATAGAGAAGTTTTTTTTTCAATCTCACCGTCGTTTTTATGAGATGGGTTTGCGTCGTGATAATGAACAAAATGAAAATCGAAAAAATAGATGAAATAATAAAATGCTTCTTGAAATATTCGAAATTCGTTTATCCAAATCAAAAGTATTTAGAGTTCGGAGAAAGGATCACAGAAAAGCACTTGCAACCCGTTCAAGGATAACTTCCAAATGATGCCGAGAAATTTATATGAATACTTCTCGGTGGATTTTGAGTTCGACGGCAGCGAATCATAACTTTTTACAGAAGATTTTATGGACAGATGAGGCAACTTTTTTGAGAGCGGATGTAGTAAATTACCATAATTTACACGTTTGGTCACATGGAAATCCTTGCGAATTAAAACTTAGATCTTTTCAAAACCAGTTAAGTGTTAATGTATGGGTGGGCATTATTCACAATAGACTTTGCGGACCTCATATTGACTGAATGCTGCCCTATTCCAGCAATTTCTTGTGAATTATTGGAAGATAAGTCCTCCTACTGTGCGTTTAGGATCTTGGATACAAATGGACGGTGCTCCAGCTCATTATGCACTCCAATTCGTCAATGGTTTAATAGAAATTACCCACAGTGCTGGATTGGCAGAACTAACAACGCCAACCTTCAGGAATAGCTGCCAGATACAGGTTCTGTACATTATCCCCCAAGATCACCAGACTTGATGCCATTGGATTACTTCTTTTGGGGTTATTTGAAGGGAAAAGTTTATGAAACTACAGTCGCAACAAGGGAAGATTTAAACGTTACAGATTAAATCTTCCTCGCATTAAATCTTCGTCGCATGCATACAAAATGCATGCGACGAACTTAGGCAAAACGAATTATAGGTAACCTCATAAAGCGATGCCAGAAATGCGTTTGAAGTAAATGGGTTACATTTTGAGCAACTTCTTTAAAGAATTTATTTAAGTTTTGAGTTACTGTTTTTGTTTGTATTTGTTTGCAAACAAAGGATATGGGGTATTTTAATATTTTATTCAAAAGTGGTATTCTGTATTTACATTAATTTTCAGTTTTGTTATTAATGTATTTATGATCCATAGTAATATTAGTTTTTATACTTTCTCGTTTCATTAAAGTAACAAAATATTAAGATATTTTCTTTTTTCTTAAAAGCTTCCGTCAAACTGAGTTGGTATCAGTTAAGTAAGAAAAACTGTAAAATAATTAAAAGTTTAACTCCCTGTATCTTATTAACGGTACATTTTACGGAACTTTTCTATAATAATTATGAAACAGCCCTATTATTCTGATGAGTTCTATCGGTTCCTAAAGTTATGCTGGTTAAAACTGAATCGCCCTGTATATACTACAGGCATTATTGATCCGAATTGACGACCATTACCGGTTTAATATGATTTCATAACAACTTAATTCTCAGAGGTGTTCTAAATTTCACCATGAAATTTTCGGATTATAGCAAAAAATTATTTAATACCGGGGTGGATGCTTTCAAATGGGTAGTATATTACGCTCAACGTATGGTACTTTATCCCCTTTATACATTATATTATAAAGGGCGCGAGGCGTCTCTTTATTAAAGAACGTGTAAATGGTAACAATATGAAATCCATATAAATCCGTATAAACATTATTTATTCAGGACGGGCGCGTATTGTTGCTATATAAAACTAAATTTTGCCCGCGGCGATGTATCCAAAAACTAGCGTTGATTGCACAGCATAGTTCGGTAAGTTAGAAAATACAAACACGAAAAATAAATATATTACCAAAAGCAGAGCAAACAAACGATATCGAATTCCGTACATTGTGACGTTTTGTTGCATGCACACATGAAATTACGGCCAGTAATTGCAGAGAAAATATGCAACTATAAAATACCGCTTTTAACATGACAATTCGGTATCGTTTCGTTATATTTATTTTACTGCGGCGTTGCAGATATTTCATAGGTCATAAAAAAATTATAATTCTGATTTTAATACATACATGAGAAAGGATAATATAGGTAGAGAGGCACTTATTATTTACGAGGTATTTAAATTAAATTAGTGTACTGAACAATGTACCAAAAGTCTACTGTGACTGAAGTAAATGTTGTAGGGCATAAAATAAGCTTTCCACTGATATATTTACTGTACGACTTATATCATCGGAGATACGGCCGCTTGAATGCCAGCAGACGTGGCGACTTTAGTCTTGGGAATTCGAGTTACACGCCATACAAATCTGAAAGTACTTCCAATACTTGTTAGAGGTTTATCGCACAGGACTTAGGACTTTTGGCATGTTGCTCAGTACACTAAATACAATAATTCTACCAATTTTCAGATTTATATAATTTTTTTTTGGGTCAAACCCTAATATGTCTGGGATAGTAGACAAATGATCAGTAAAAAGGGGGTTGCAAATAAAAAAGAAAAAACAATAAAGGTCGAAACCAATAGACAGAACAATCCATATATTTAGGCACAATATTGTCACAGGCAAATACAAACAAGGCTATACAAGACAGTGATACGACATACGCTACCGAAACATAGACGTTCAGTTTCATGAATAACAGAGACTGGAGGTATATGCGAGAAATAATGAGGAAAATCTTGGGAAATCCCTTTCCTGGATATGGATGGATTAGGAGAGCAAACGGATAAGTCATGAGGTTATATAAGGAAACTAACGTAGTAGGAGTAATAAAAGCTCAAAAATTACTATCGATGGTTAGGACAAATTGAAAAAATGCCAAAGGTAAGGATACAAAAAATGCTACTGACGAGAATACTTTGAGGGAAGAAAAGCAGAGGATGGCCGAATGTAAGATGGAAATCGAAGGTCGAGAAAGATTTGCAACAGCTGTAAGCTACCAAATGGAAAGAAAAACCTAGAGATGATCTTACTAAGTTCGCAGAGCTAAACTATATAATATAACCTTACCTTAAAAATCATGTAATGACAAAGACCGTATCAGGTTAGAATTGAAGGTAGTCTGTTAATGAATGTAATTCCTACAATGTTTGTAATATTGTCATCACCAAATACTTATTTTCTACGAAAGACATATCGTATGATAACATCATAAAAAAATAATAGACCTAACCAAAATGGTATAAAATATATATTGCCAATATTTAGGTAATATTATTAGGCAAGGCGTCAGGTAGAATAACATCGTTTTAAATTAAGCAAACTAGATAATTTAGACATACTAATTTATCCCCCTCGCCTGTCCCCAAGACACCCCCAAGTTTGGGAAAATATAAAAGTTCAGAAACATTTTTACGTAGTGTCAATATTATTGGAGCTATATAGGCTGGGGAGTTGAAGTGTAGTACTGCATACACTCTATAATCGACACTTTCCTATTAGTGTAGGCGTTAAAGAAAAAAATTCATCAGAAGCTCGCAAAAAATATTAACTGAGTTATTTCTTCAGAAACTGTTAGTGGAGGGAAACCACAAAAATCAGTTCTGGGGGTGATGCGGAACCCACCCAAAAAACCACCCATTTGGTGAGAAAATCATTATTTCGCTAATAACTCGTTAACCGTTGGAGATATCAAAAAATTGCTTATAATATCAAAAAGAAAACATGACTATTTTTCAAAAAAAAGTGACTGTATTTTTTTGTATTGGCATAGTTTTCGAAAAATCGATATTGAAGATATAATATTTTTAGGAAACAATAAAAAATTAGCCAAAATTAGGCTAATTTCAACATGCTGGTAATTTTTTAAATATGAATATTTTTATTCCAAACTTGTCTACACCAAAGTACTACTTTAAACTGAAAGGTAGTACATTTATAACTTATATTAAATCTTATTTTATTTTTATTATGCCCCTGGGAATAGTTAGAAGCGAAAAAAATCAAGTGATAACTACATTATATTGTTTTTATGTACTGATAAACATCAATAGCCATTAAAAATGGCAACAAATGAAAGTATTTTCTATCTCCTTTAAAACCCATTTTGTTTCTTCTTCCTAGCTTGCTTAGTTTTCGAGCAATTCAATTTTTTCTATAGGCCGCGCGCAAAGATAAGCGAAAATTCGCTACAATAAATACATTTATTGTCAATTTTGAAATTACAAATTTAATTTACGTTACAACAATTTATTAGTATTTATTATTACGTTTAATATAAATTTTGAAACTACAAATATCTACAACTTTTTGTATATTTGCTTCTTACTTTTAATTATTTTAAGATATAAGATATGCAAAAATAAGATATACAAAATATGACGCCTTAATTCCCAATAATAAATTTGTTATAAATTATTAAGTTTCCGCACGCGAACTAACCGTTTCAATTTATAAGCGACGAGGAGACCGATTCGGTCGCCTACGTGACATCCCAGCACTCGACCGCTTGATTTCATAGTTCATTCAGTCGCTTTCCGCCGCAACGACTACCGAATGTAGCAGATTGTGACGTCACAGCTCGCTTTGGGCTGCTTCAATTTTATCGCTGTTTAGATCCATTTTTTAAAAATTTTCCCCCCGCCTATAACCTCAAAAATATTAATACTACGTAAAAATGTGTCTGAACCATTTGGATAGAGAATTTACTTACATCTTTATTTTTTCGTAGGTCCACTCAGAATCGAGATATTTGCAAAAAAAATATTTTTGACCGATATTAAATAACAATTAGTAGGTATGTTTAAAAGTATAATGTTTTAAAGTATAATGAACATGATCTAACAGTAAAATCTGTTCTCTATTCCTTGATCTTCCTCCTATGATATTCTGATATTGCTGTGTTCTATTTATAATAGTTTACATAATATTTCCTAAATTTATAATTAATAAATTTCAGTAAAGTGTTAATTTTTCTATGCTTTATTATTACTTGTCGTAGAAAAAATAGTGTATGCAACTTAGACTGGCTATTAAAACACTCGCATTCATTATGACATTATTCTCATGCTCGTTTCTCAATAGCCATCACTAAATAGTCGTTGCATAATATACCTATTTAAAACGATATTTTCGTAATTACGTAAAACGATATTGACCTCAACTCCCTGACGCCTGGCCTATATACGAGTAAATGCAAAGGAAAATTATGAAATTATAACAGTACCTAACAAATATCTTATTTTTATTTCTGACAGAGAATACTACCAACCTGATGGTGTGACCTGCTTACTGGTGGAGGCGCCCCCATACTATGGTGATACATCATGTCATGTTTAAGCTGAGGAAGTCCACCTGGCCCGCCGCCTCCTTGGTGCTTTATATCAACAGCGGCGAGCGCTTCAGCGCGGCTTATCAGTCCATCGTTGAGCCCGGAAAACAGGTCCCCCTGAAAACGGATAATTATGTTAGCGGGATTGTCCACGGAAGTACCGCACGAATAAGACAAAACACACAATTGCCATGTAAATATTGAATCACCCCAACCGTGTGTAAGCCACATACTTCCAAGTTCGGCGGAGCAACTCCAAAATTTATAAGGCGAAGTTATGATAAAATGATTTAGTAAATTATTTATGAATTTTTTGGCGCCTTTTTACCCCGAATTAAAGGGTGATTGCCTTGGTCTTTAATTTATTAAAAATGTATAGCCAGTATTGTTTAAACAGCGGTAATGCTTAATTTATTTAAGGGCCAATCATCACACCTGTTGAGGTGATACATTATTTGTACGCTATTTATATAGAGATACGTGTTCGCTGTTATCTAGAATACCGTCACATTTATATATTTTTATAAATGACCAGAAAACGCTTTCGTTTTATTCTGAAGATGGTATTCAGTGTTCATACTAAATCTGTTTAAATTGGTCTAATGCTAATGGTATTTATTATACACAAAGATTGACGTAAAGTACTATAATGGCATTAAAATACAAAATATTGCGAGGTAACTACCAGCATGTTATTTATTCGGTAGATAATTTTGTGATTACTTATGATAACTATGAATATTTTAAATACTTTTTAAATAAATAAAGAAAGATATGCATGAACAAAAACTTTACGTACATCAACCTATCAATAATATTATTCTAGTTTTTGCTGGTCGGTCGAGATTATGTTCCAAGGGCTTTTGGAGACGGTGCAAATACCTGTTCTTACTTCTTATTACTATCTTGTTTTAAATAATTTAAACTAATGGTAGGTACAAATAGTATTTAAATAACGAAAACAACAATACCTATATGAAGCAACAATAAAAAAATGCTATCAAATATTCATAACTCAGACTTGAATCAAGTCAAGTGTTTACCTTGCACATCTATATATTTTCGTACTGGGAAAACGTTTTCTTTGATAACATTAGGCAATTCTTCAACAGTAATACTGACAAATGCGTCTCGTATCCGAATCTGCAATAATTCAAGTTTTGCTGGTGGCGATGTGTACACTAGATTTTTATATAATCCCACAAAAAAAATCGAGTGGGGTAAGGTCCGGTGAACGAGGAGACTATCGAATCCGTCCATTAGTTGCAATGAAGTGCTGGAAATTTCGCTGCAAATAATTTCTCAGCACATGGGAATTGTGGTAAAAACTAAAATGAGTTAAATGTTTTCGACTTCAGGGAAACAAGATAAATAACATGGTCATTAGTGGGTATAAACCCTATTCTTGGAAGGGCATACTCCCTATCTTTGGGTTATTTCAATTTTCCAGCCCTAGACGTGTTTAAGCGAATGGTTTTGATGTGGTGTTTTATGGACAGTCGTTTTGTTGTTTTTTGAACTTCAATTTAACGAAGCAGCAATGGCAGATACAGAACAAGGTAAGGGTTATATTATAGACAGATAGTTGGGTTTTGTTTACTATGTAGTATGTAAGTTAGAGTCTGTAATCAGATGAGCGGTTTTAGCCATTAAAATTAGGTCTAATTTTATATTTCCCCTACATTTAATGACCGCTTCCGTCCGCGTTGATCGTTTTATGCGAGTATTGCATGGAGTATGGGCTTTATGTCCTGAAAATTGCAGCCTTTATCACAAAATTTTTTTGCCACCCGTCCCCTCTCATCCTGTAAATGAAGGGGAACATCAGTAAAAACAATAATAACATTTTATTTTTTTGCATTTTTTAAATGTATAATTAAACTTAAAACCACCCCACTTTTCGTCCATTTTTTATACAATTTTGCTCAATCAATTTTGCACAATCTTTTGTGGACTTATCTCTACAGGAGCGCAACGCAGTAATCCAGTTTTAACCCTCTAAAAATCACCCTCAACATCATATTTCATCAAGAGGATTTCTTTCCGAAATTCGGTGATGAACTAGATAATTATCCCAATTAATTATTGGGATTTTTTAAACAATTTTTCCTCTAGTCATGGGATTATTTTGGATCAGTTTCATGCATAGTTTTGCCAGGAAATTATTGATCCTGACCCACTGCCTTCAAAAAATTCCTCAATTGCATTCTAAATATCTCTGACCTATTAGACGTCCCTGAAAATAATTAATCCCAACTATCCCAGCCCAACACGTATTTTTTCAATATGCGTGATGCTGATTTGTAGCTAATATCCAGTTCTTGGCCGATTTCCCTTGTGGATGCTGTGGGATTCAGATTCACGAATGCTAAAATGGTATCTTCCACCGCCTCACTGACATGTCTTGTTGCATGAGGCTCTTTGCCACATTGTCCATAAATTATTAAAATATCGACTTGCTCATGCTCACTTCTTGAAAACAAATATTACTGATTATAGTAAATGAAATTAAGTTTAGTAAATCAAACTCCAAAGATATATTGATAATAATTATCAAACTGACAAGATATACTACTTATTATTGTTTGTTATATTCTAACAGTTCTAACATAATAAAAATATATCTACCCCCCATTTTAACCACAATGGGGTTAACTCAAAACTTGGAGAGTCGCGGCTTTTAACTATTTTTCTTACAGTGTCTTCTTAGATTTTTGTATCCCCACATATTGAGCTTTGAACAGTTTTTATCGACAATAAAGTCCACCATTGTAATTTATTCCAACAAATTCACTTCAGTTTCTCACACGGAAATGGCTAGTTGGCTTGAACTGATATTTATTTTTCAGCTGTTACCAGTTCCCACTATGCATAACTCGTCACGAGAATGCAGAAAATTATATTTACATTAAAAGTATCATCTACAAATATACTATATACTATAATGTCGCTTTTCCGTGGACATATAGTATATGTAATATATACTTCATCGTCATATAAAATAAATAGGCGCCTGAGTTTCTCTCACCATTTCAGATCCGGAGGTTCCTTCTATTCCAGTTCCGTTTTTATTTATATTCCGATATTTATATTACACCTTTTAAATGTGACTTATAAACTGACAACATAAGAGAAATTTCATGTAACATTTCCAGATGATCCTGACAACGTGTCTGGCTTAATATATGAAAGCCGGGCATAAATATATGAGCGAGACGCATTTTCCGAGCACATTTCAGATTCCAGCGCTGTTATTATATTTTGTAATTATTATAATATATCCACTACTTATTATTTACATATACGTGACATTCTCTGGCAGGCGTGTGAAGACAAACGGTACCTTCCTAACGGCTGCTACTTGTTGTAAATTGCTAGACCTAATCGCATATTCATTTTAAAGTCATTAATAAAGCTCTTTTTATGGTGAGTAAGTACTTTGTACGGAAATAATAGAGTTTGCCCGCTGAAACAAATGAAGAGTTATAGTACAAAAGACAAGTGATAATCGTTGTAATTCCATTGCTTCTCGTTTGTTTCAGTGGGGTGAAAACAGGAGATTTATCATGAGTCCCAACTCATTTAGAGGTTAGGTTATACACCCTCATTTGTCTTTCCTTGGTTCACTTACAAATTATCCCATTCTCTCCAAATTATAAGCTACTTACAGTTAAAGGACTTATTCATTGCTGTGGTTCAATTTTGTGGAATTAGTGTGATATCATCTGACCAGATTCTTGAAATTATATGGAAATTGATATTAATTTTATTACAATATGTAATTAAAATAGTGCAAGTTTCATTACTTGGGATTCTCATCGATATCGTCGTACCTAATTCTCCTCCCCCTCTATGTTTATTATTACTACTTTTTAGTAGGGCATTTACGCGATGCGTAAAATTAGCTGTCTCAAAATATACAGGGTGGAGCATTGAAAACGAAACACGCCTTTTTTGGGACATTTTTCTTTTCTTTGGGACTTTTCTTTTCACCTTTTCTTGGGACTAATTTCTTGAAAAAACTCCTAAATCAAGAATTTAAATAGGGACAGGGAATCGAGCGACTGCTCATTTGAAGCGTGTTTCAATTCTCTACGCGACAGAATGGTCAAAATTAGTTTTTCGTCATGAAACCACCCTCTAGATTAACTAAGGTGGGGGGGTGGTGTTGTTTGGGAAGAAAACCTGAAACGTCACCTTTTATCTTTTGAACGGCACATTTAATATCAAATTTGACTTTTTGAGGTCAACCCCCTAGTCCCAACAACCCCCAACAAGCAAAAATTACGGTAAAGTGGTCGAGTGACCCTCATTTTAAAGTTCTTTTGATTCTCTGCGACTGCATGATTGTATTCAGGTTTGGCCGTGTTTTGTTTTAAACAACTGATAAATGCTTATTAATTGAACTTAAAAAAAATCGTAGGTATGCAAAATACATTTTTAATTACCTTAGGTATTTAAAAAGACCTCCGTAGACTCAGATACAGTGATTTGAAAGCCCTTTCTGCCCTGAATACTAAACGGTTAAAATTTTTCAAATTTATCGATTTGTCTTCGGGATTATTTAATATCAAATTATGAAGCTATGCATTCGCATAGAGAATCAAAAGACCTCTAAAATGAGGGGTCATTCGACCATCTTATCATAATTTTTGTTTTTGTTGGGGTTAAGGGGTTCACCAGACAAAGTCAAATTTGATATCAAAATGTGCCGTTTAAAAGATCAAAGAGATACTTACTTCAAGATTTTTTTACGGAACAACCCCCCCCCCTAATTAATTAGTTAATCTAGTGGGAGAGGTTGGTTTTCATCGGAACGAAAAAAAATTGAGTTAAACTAATTTCGACCATGCTGTTGCATAGACAATTGAAAGACGCTTCAAATGACCCTTTTCTTCATTTAGTAACAATTTATCACTTTGTTGCAAAAGATTCAATTTGAGTTGTGAATTAGAGTATGCATGTGATTATTTGAATTTAAAAGAAAAATATTGTCTGCGAACATGAGTAATGAACCATACTTGACAACATTTGGCAGATCATTTACAAATAGTATAAAAAGATGAGGCCCGGAACAGATCCCTGAGGACCACAGTTAGTTATAAATAATTTCTCTGATATTGAACCGTTTATTTCTACCAGCTGTTAGAAATGCTGTGCCGATTAAACAGCTATTTTTAAATTTTTCGTCTGTATGTTTGTTCCCGCTAATCCTCCAAACGGCTGGACCGATTTTGACGGGACTTTCACTGTCAGATAGCTGATATTATAAGGAGTAACTTAGGCTACTTCTATTTTAGAAGAAAATAGGGTTGCGCGCAAAAAAATTAAATCCATGAAATTGTGAACAAAATCCGATCTCCGCAACTGCTGGACCGATTGTACCGGGACTTTTACTGGCAATAGCTGATGTTATAAAGGAGTAACTTACGCTTCCTCTATTTTAGAACAAGAATTAGGGTTACGCGAAAAAAATTAAAATCCATGAAATTGTGAACAAAATCCGATTAAAATAGGGAGTTAGACCAATTAACAAATAATTAATTATTAACGTAAATTTTCAGAGAATTTTTACTTGCTGCGAGTAATAATCTTCGAGTAATAAAAGTAGCAGTGTCCATTATCCCGCGTGCCCCAAGCGAATGCCGTCGCCGCTCCGAAAGGTGCCTCCCACCGCTCCCCCCTCCCACTACTTAATATCACAAAGGCTGCCTGTCATGCATGGTCAGAACGCGCGGGCGGGCTACTATTAAGTTAAATTCGCGCAGACGAAGTCGCGGTTCAGAGCTAGTTATAAATAATGTCATTATATAAACCCTGGGTTATGACAATACTTGTCAAACAATGGCAATACTTGCCATAGACTTTATTTGACAACAGGCTGCTTGACTGTTTCGCCGAATAATAACCCCTCAGTGAATTCATCGGAAGGGAAATGTTACATGTTTTAATTTTTTATGAGCATACTTTCAATTTTGTGAAGTAAACTCAAGAGACAAAAAAGTTGCAAAGTGCCATATTTGCACATCGAATTATCAAATAAAGTAATATCGATGCGTTAAAAAGTTCTGATGAATAATATTGGGTTCGTATTTTCACCACCTTGTAACAATTTCTCTCAAAAACCCTCATTTTATTGGTGCAAGTTGTCCGTCAAATTTCATTATTCTAAATTCTTCCATTGTAGTGAAAATACACTGCTGGTCATTCTGGTCAATAAGTTGGAATAATTCAAAATTTTAATGTAATTTTGAAGGCATGATATATCTTCTGATTAATATGGAATAACAAGATACGGTTTTCAGGACGTTTTTTAGAAATTTCATTGGTAATAAATTGCCTGAATATCATGTTTCTATCGTGATCAAAAAAAGAATATACGGGGTGTAAACTAAACCCCTACAAAAAATCAAAATTTCATTCCTACCGAGAATTTAGGAAAACCAAAATCGAGATAAAATTTTAGTATTATCATAATTACAATTTCGTTGTAATTACACTGTAAATCCCTATATAAAACATTTAATAAACCTGCGTAAATAACTAATGAACTGGTGGGCTAAGTATTGTAACAATCACGTCACCACTGGAATCAAAAATGTTTTGTTTGGCATTTGGTAATGCAGCAGCAGAATATGCAAACCGTACTTTGATATTCTAAACAATTCAGAAGGTATATGCATCCAAAGTTACATTAAAATTTATTTCAACCTATTGGCCAGCAGTGTAAGTAAAAACATTTTTTTTACCCCAACTTTAGAGGGCCGTAATTTGGAGGGGAAGGGGTTTCGAAAAAAAAAATATATGAAAGACCCCCTGAATTTCTATTGAAAATTCACCTCTTAAAAGCGTTCGTATCAATTTAGAAACACCCTGTATAACAGTCGCATATAGTTAATATAATGGACTTAATTGCTGTCTCTCTCGTTTCATTACTTTTTTACCAAAGAAATCTTAAACAGCCATGTTTTTATTAAGGAGGAATTAGTGACGTTAGTGCCTTCTTTTAAGATTTGGACAGTAGTTACGTAGGTACTTGAATACGTTTATATTCAAGACCATTATCGATATACATGGGGTAATTAATTAGTTTCAAAAACCCAGCTACCATTAAGGAACAGTATAAAGTGATATAACGATTAGGTTAATGTTAACAACTCCTTCCATCAAGAACCATTAGAGCGGAGACTGTTATTAAGGCAATAAGTATAATCCAAGAAGGGATTCCGATGTGGAAAGTTGTCTGTATAAGAGCAACCGTACTCTTCGCATTACCGTCAAATATAAAGCTTAAAATTTAGAAATTCGCCTGAGCCTGCATGAAGGGGCCGCGGAAGTATAAAAACATCGGAGGGCTGCGTAAGTTAGTTCTTACAACTCATTTATAATTCAGTTTGGCCCCACTTGTTAGAGAGGCGCGTGTTTCGTTCCTCTTTTTCCTCTTCTTGTTTCCGGTACAATAATGCCACATCCGGCCCAACTTTATATAAGTGCCGAGTTATGGTCTCTAATTGATCCCAGACTTATCACCATTATTATTGACAGAATTATTTATCTTTTATGTATCAATTAGTTCGGGTTAACTTGCTAGCGTAACACTCGAAGTAGAGATGCATGTACATGATAAATAATGTACATTATTCGATATTCTAGCGTGTCTGAGCATATTATCTTCAAATTTAAAAATAATGATGTACATGCGTTATTTTTTTAACAATAATGTGGCAGTTATAAAGTCTTTTTCAGCTATCTTGGCGTGTGTATACATCAATTTACACGTTACGTTTGTGGTTTTTGGTCAATTTCTAGGTGCATCAGCACCCGACGTATGTTGATGCAATAAACGACTGATGTCTCATAGAGTACAATACAATTTCGGCCATGTTAAGCACTAACGAATGACTTAGATTTTTCGGAAACAGCGTCATAGTCTGCTGTCAAGTGTACATCCGTGGGCTCCTTGATGATGCAAGTGTGAGAGTGATATCAATTTTCTTTGTTTCCCTTGCAGAAACATAATTTCGATGGTGGCACTCTCAAAAATGGTGCGTTTGGGTCCTTCAGAAACAAAATGGTCGCCGTCTTTTTTCCATTTTACCAAAAAATGCTTTACAAAAAAAATGTTTATTATTTAGAATTGAATATTGGAAAAGGTTATTACTAATTTTTTTGTAGCACCTACCACCTCCTCAAAAAGTTTAGTTTTAGGGCTTGCAAATGAGATAGAGGTATTAAAAATTAAAATTTGTTTTGTGAAGAGTGATCTCACTCAAGTATTAAGAGTGTTTTCAACAGTCAATTTTTCTACAGACAAAGCAAACTAAAAGATTATAATTGAATCGAATTAAACAAAAATTAACGTGTTTTTAATTAGTTGTCATCGCTGTCAGGACAATTATCACTTAATTCCTAGTCTTCTTCATCACCTTCGAACTCTACCATAATATCGCATCGGTCAGAATCACCCTCACATCTACATATCTCAGTACACCTTAATCCATTCGACAGACATTTCCATAGAGGAGGGCAACGTCGTTGAGAGCACGAGCAGCGGCAAAGGTGCAATACAAGCTCTGGAGTACAGGGCATGGTTCATGCAACTGGCTCGTATGTAGGTACTCCCTACTTACTTCCACCCGAAGTCTCTTGGTGATGGATTATTGGGATGCTAAATAAAGTCATGATTTCACTCAAATGCCTGATATGAGCCCTTAACAAAGCTGGATTCAAAGCAGCATTTTGTTGGAGAGAGGTTCTCGTTGTTTTTGTGTAAACAACAACCATCTTACATCTCCTATATCAGTCAGCGTTGTTTTGGGGATATATCGCTGACGAACAAATACTTCGAAGCTGATACATCCAGTGAGATGACGAGTAGTTTTCAATCTGGCCAAAGCTTCTAATAGCTCATCACTTACGGAATTGAATGTTATCCACCATTTTACTTTTCCTTTGTTGGAAAATGATCCTGTTACAGCTGCTCCTGAAAGTGCGCGTAATCCAGGAAGTGCAGATGCCTTTAGTGGTCCAAGAGCTCCAAGAGAAAAAAATATTACAATTAAAACATTTAATGGAATAGTGAAGCAAAGGCTTAGATGTTTCGGATACGCCACAGACTCGTAGTCCGTGGCGTATTTTAAAGGATACTTTTCTTTTACAGAGGAATATAACACGTTTCCTTTATTAGCAACTTCACATCTCAAGTAAGAGAATAGATTTTTTACGAGAATATCCGTTGAAATTATAAACGGATATTTGTGTACCTTGACGAAACATGGATTTTTGCGAAAGGTGGATTTAAAAGAACGTGGCAAGATAACAGTGTAAAAAGTTATAAAACAGACCACACAGGAAATGGTAAGCGTTTTGTTATGCTACATGCTGGAACTAGGCGTGGATTCATACAAAATGCCCTCCTCCAAATGGAGCAAAGGGAACAATATGTGGTTCTAAAAAACTTGCCGAATATATCCATCCACTGTCAATGCCCCCCCCCCCCCAAGCGACTATTACCAAGTCCGTTCTGCTGTCGAGCCCCACGCCACCTCAGACCATGACGGACCCCCCGCCACATAGCTTACCCTCTGCGAAAAATGATTTTGCATAAAACGTTCTCCTATAGATTCTTCGACGACCGTCCGGTAGATTCGTCGGTGAACAAGATAATTTTCCACTCATCAATGCTCCAATATTGATGTTCCCTAGCAAATCTAAGGCGTCCAACCCTGTGGCTTTTTAGCATCTGGGAGCGGTGGCATTTCTTCTTGCGTGTAATCCAATGTCCGATAACCTCATTCTTACTTGGACCTGTCATACGTCCTCTAATCTGTTTTTTACCTCCACAGATGTTACTCTTCGGTCACGTAAAACATTTAGTGCAATAAAACGATCATATCGTTCATTCTTACATCTCTTCCTACCTACCAGGTAGTACAGTAGACTCCGTCTACTGTAGTCGACATGCTTATTAAAGCGATTTACAGTCTGTATTTTACTTCTCGTGACGTTTAAAACTCTTGATCCACAATACTGTGACCGTCCATCCTCGATTAAAACAATGGCTCTGGCAACATCAGTCGGAGACATCCATTTTTAAAAGTAAGAAAACAACTGTTTGATAGCTTTTTAAAGCCGTAAATGACATGTCCACGTATGGGATGATTCAACAAAACTGTCACTGTCATCCTCCATATCAACCTCAGTTCTTTGTACAAAAAAATCATTGGAAATTGTAATGTCGGATGTCGTTTTAAAAAATCCATATTTTCCGCAAAAATAAATCGAGGTAAACCAAAAACAAAAATGTTATGAATAGATGTGACCTGATAATTAGTTAATAACTTAATTTAGAACAATTTACTATTTAGCCACTCCATAGAGTGTCTTAAAGTTATGGTAAAAAGCACCTTTCTGTTTAAACCTGTATATTATATAAGTACATCAATTTTTTAGTATATTTTTAATATGTGAGCTGTTCTTCATTCATTTATCTGCAATATTCTTCAAAATTCGTTTAAATCTGAAATCACATAAAAAAGTTATTTGCGAATCAAATTCATCAAAAATTTGCGGGGATCGATTATCTTGCCTGTGAATATATTTGCTTTTTGTCACGCCAGTCCATTTCTGAGGAGCTATCATGAAGTTACTGGCAAACTGGATCTGGAAGTGCAAGTACATATCTGCTGCACTTTTGTAGTGTACTATACTAGAATTCGTTTAAACGCGATAGTGCCTCAGACAGCGTTTCAATGGCCAAGACGAAGACTGCTGCATTGTTTTCACTGCGGAACGCGAGGTCGACATCGTTGCAGCTTTTAAAAAAGGCATCTCGGCCAAAAGCAATTACACATAATGCTATCCAAAACTTCTTATTTTTCATTTCTGCCATTTTCTTTTTCTCCCATAAGGGGTAACATTCCTGAATTGGAAAGAATATCAGGCACTGATAAAAGCACGTAATGAATGCTTTGTCCTATTATGGAAGCAGATTGTCTTGAACTGAATACTCCTTAGTGGAATAGGTTCAATTCCTACGTAAGAAATAATTTTGCATTAGAATTATTAATCCCCATAAAGTGGTGGTTCAGACTCTACTACAAACTATATGAGCTCATCCCCTCATACAATTTTGATTTTCGTTGGAATTATATTAAACTAAAAAGAATGTAGGTAGGTATATTAAAACAAAAAGGTAGTTAATGGTAATATAACAATTTTAATTTTTCCAAGAAACTATTTGTTTATTACATTATAAATTTGAAAAAAAATAGATACACCATTAAGCGCTTAATAATTAAGCGTGTTCTTTGATAAGACGTGAAATATATAGAAAAATTACAATTAGTAATAATTTCATTGTAGGTATATACAGTATTTACAGATACTGGACTTAAAAACATAGAATTCTTAACTTGTTTCAAATTATATTACTCTTTACTACTTTAATTTCACTCTCTTCTATCTACTCTGTATGGAATGTCAGCAAACTAATTTGGAATCTGGAATATGTCCGAGTGCGGATCGAGATCCGCTGCACTTAGGCCCCATTGGGCCCCTTGTGCTTCCTCCGTGAGGGAAATGTCTCCCTAGGTCATGGACCAGCCCAATGTTGTACAAAAGGTGATGATGTTGCCCAGGGGCATTTCCCTCAAATTGGCCATAGAAGACCAACGTTCCCCCAATATGGATTCTCTGGTCGATGACACGGCAGGACATTCGCAAAGTACATGCTCGATCGTTTCATCTTCTTGTTCACATCCTCTGCAGATGGATGTGTCACTTTGTCTCATGTTATAGAGGTGTTTCCTTACCCGGCAGTGTCCGGTTAGGATTTCTGTAACAAATCGCAGTTTACCCCTGTACATTGCCAGATAGTTCCTCGCCGTCTCTTCGCTGGGATATCTCAAGAGATTTCTGGCCACCTGACAGCTACTTGTTTCATCCCATAACGTCTTAAATTTTATGTGGGTGTTTTCCTTTATTAATTGAAGTTTCACTGCAACTGGTAGCGTACTTGAAGGACCAGGCCCAAGGATACTCAGGTTAGCTGCCTTCTTGGCCAGTTTGTCAGCTTCTATATTGCCGTTGCATTGTGAGTGTCCTTTGAACCAGCACAGGCAGATGTTATTCATCTGACATGCTCTCACAAGTGGTGACATTCCCATGTTGATCCTTTAGTTATTTTATAATTTTTCAGGGCCAGTAGTGATTGTCTACTATCTGTGCAGATTCTTATTGTCTTGCCCGTTATTTCTCTGCGAGCAATCTCTTGTGCGGCTATGGTTATACCAGCGAGTTCTGTTTGTACTACACTGGCATTTTTATCCATAGTCCAGCTGCATCGGAGTCGCAGATTCCTGGAATATATACCACAGCCTGCTCCATCCTTTTTCTTTGATCCGTCCGTGAAGACATAGTTTACACCTTCAACGCCGGCCTCGTCTTCACCAGTGTCAGCAAACTAAGCAACAAATGAGTTTCTGGATTGTTTATTCCACAATTTCTTAAAGAAATTTGCAACTTATCGGAGCTATTTTTATATTTTCTGGTTTTATTTATTATTTTCCATCCATATTTTTTTGCACTTGCAATGATATTTTTGTAAATTTGTTTATAGTTTTCATAGTATTCCACCATGCAGGCTTTTTGTTACTTGCATATTCTGATGCAGTTTAGGCTTCCATGCATAAAATTGATCCTGAATTATTTACTTAAATAACCACTAAAAGTGGCATAATCGGATTCATTAAAAATTCTTCAATACATATTTTTCGGTATTAATTTTACTTCATTAATAATTTATTAATAAGCTTACTTTAGCTTTAAAGTTTGCGCAGACTGATCTGCTACACCATTATATTAATATAGTTAAAAAATTTAATAAGTAGTGATTGAAATAAGTAAGTAATATATCCACTAGAATTAGAAGTATACGTTGCCATTGTAGGGTCATTAATAGTATTTATAAAAGCATATATAACGAACGAATAGCTGCTTTGGGAAGTATCTATAATTAAAAATATAACCTTCTCTAGAAATATCAAAAATAATTTTCAAATAAAATAGATATGAATAAAATAATAATACGAATCCTACAAACCCAAAATAATGCAAGGGAGAACATAAAAATTCAAGCCGGTGGACTCACATTATGCCTTGGAGACCACGAATTGCACATTATTGAGGCATCTTCTAGAATTCGACTCTGAAAAGGAAAATATAGATGTAGTTTCATGCCGCATAGTAATCTCTATTATGTGTATATCATGTCAAGCACGTGTTTTTCATGTAACGATTGTGAAAGTGTCCCCCTCGCCCCAACCCTAAAGTGCCGTTGAAATTATATGCACGTGCCGAAAACACTCGTGTAATAAGTTGAAACAAATTATTGAATTAAGGGATTGATTCATTGCACTATACCAAATTGAAATGGTTGAAGTTTATTATATTCGATAATGATATTGTTATTTATAGAAAGGTCTATCGATCTGCATGTGAGTGAGAAGAATTGTAATATCAGTTTTCAATCAAATTTCTTATTCTTAATAATATCTGCTCATGCAGATTCATCGTAAGTTTAAGATCAATTAAAGTTTATAAAAATTTGCAAAAAATAGTCTCTATTAATGTTTTTACTATTATATTCGTATATTTTCCGAGATTTCCGCGCGCAAAATCCACAAATATTAATAAAAATATTTTGCCTAATTTTTTTTGTCTTATATACAGTTTTATATTTATAGGGATTTTTTTAAATATTGGTGTTTGATAGAAACTTTTGGTGACAATCACTTCTGCTTCCAAAATAACTTAAAATGCACCAATTCAAAGTTGACATCTTTTGACAATAACTGTCAAATTTGTGATTTTCCTAAAACTACTTTAGAAAATGGTGCTAATTTTGAAACATTTTGCTAATCAAAAAATTTCACATTTTCGAAGTTTTTGATCGTATGTTGTTGTGTATGTTTTGATTGTATATTGTATGTATGTATGTTGTATGATATCAATTTATAATTAATATATATAAATAAATAATAATCATATTATTTAGTTAAGACTCGGGCCTGAGGCTTTTTTAATTTATTTATTTTTTTAAATAGCACCTCCGTGAAAGAAAATACATTTGCTGGTAAAAAAAATGCATACAATATAAAAAACGATTTGTTATTGTTAGGCTAGCCTTGTTTTTTAAATAACGAAAGTTAAAAAGACGCGTAAAAAATTATTTAGTACAAAAAATTAAGATTTTGGATTTTTTTTCTATTTCTGTAGGATTTCTGTAAAAATTAACGGAGATGTAACTATTAAAAGTTTGCATTATCGTGCAATTTTTCAATTTTTTTCATCTCTTAAAAGCAAAAAGCGCAGTTAAGGATAAGAAGAGCCTAATTCCAAATTTGCAAGAAAATCGATAGAGGCTCAAAGAATTCAGAGGTTAAGTAACACAGTCAGAATCTTTCGATATTGTGTCTGCTATCACTGGTAAATTTTGACATGACTGCTACGTCTTCAGGATAATTTGGGGGCTCTTATTATCGCTAGTGGGTTCCATTAAGAGCAAATCACCCCAATACTCTAATTGTATCTACAAGAACTTAGTTCGCAAATTATGTACATTTTTTTATATTTAATTTATGATCCATATTTTATATAGCTAATATTTTCTTCGCATATAAATCAAAGTAACTCCTTGCTCAATTCGGCGAAGAAGAAGGAGCCGATTCAAGAGAAGGCTTAAAAACAACGTGAGAAAGCTATTACTGATTCATGTGCTCAATTAAAAGCTAAGGGGTTGTGATAAAACAGGACTTGCAAAGGCTACTACGCTATGTTTAGAAATTCTCTTTACGTGGCGCTCGAGACATTTCTAATTGTTCTAATGAAAATGTTGAAATAAAATTATATTTTATGCCATCTATAGAACTCCATAATTCTGCAGGAACACAAATACGTATAGATTGAAAATATCCGCGAGTTTGCGCCAAATTGGAACGAGGAATTGTGAGTTTACTAATACTTTAAGTTTGTGAGTTGAGAGTTTACTAATCCTGAGATGATTAAGATTAATCGCAAAACTTTTTCGCAGCCGAAATTACTACAACAGTACTACATCCCTTTTTGCAATTGCAAAAAATTGTATCGAGGAGTTTTTTCGGTACAGGTGGGCGTAAAATCTCGCTTGGTTCGAATGTATTGTCAATTATCTTCCAACCCCCAGTCTTCTGGGTCCTGTTGATTACCAAGCTACACTTGAACTTGATAATATACCTAAAATAGATGTCCATGAACAGAAGCAGAGGCTGGGGAAGACAAGCTGATTGCACTCGTTTATGGTTACGAGTATTTTTTGCAAAAGATAAGTATCGAAACTTCAATCGAAACTTCAATCAAAGCAGGTATTTTTTTGGAGTTCCATATACAGAAAGAAGGAAGCGAATTTCGTTGGTGATTACAGCTTGTGGAGTAGAGTTAAAACACTGTTTTTTTTGTGTATTTAAGGCCCTCGCGAGCACAATGTGCATTATTAGTTGGTAACTAAGGAATAAAAACACAATCTCGACCTAAATGGAAATTAAATTATATCGAGGGTCTCACGCCATAGGGGCGTATGCTCCAAAAGCAAAATTTTCGAGAGATGAAAAACTGTTGAGGAACGAATTGTTTTTAAAAAAATAAAAATAAAGGCGGTAAAATTTATTTAAAATATATGGTTTATGATAATTTTTTAAAATTAAAAATAATATCTATTTTAACCAAGATTTGGCTGATACGACTAAAAATATGCTTTAGGATGTACAGGGTGTTCCAAACACACGTGTCCTCTAAAACTATTAAAGTAACAAAAAAACTTAAATACAAAAATTTCTCGGTTTTAAGTAAGTTTATAAATTATACGGTTTTTATTTTTGTACAGGGTCTCTTACAAGTGCCGAACTTCCGAAGTTTATATGGGGCATCCTGTAAAAATTATTTAAAAATTTACTTGAAACAAAAATTTTGATACTTTAGTAGTTTCCAAGTAACATAGTGAAACATCTTATTTGGGATACCCTTTACCTACTCATATTTATAGTACCACTAAACAATACAACATAACTTAAACTAAAATAAGGTAGAAAGAATCGTTAGTTTTCGAATATACCCTAAGTATTAATTCTTCGTTCTTGTTATTTTTCACATCTTTGCTTTTAAAGCAGATAGTGGTAGTTCATCTTTAGATGCATTAGAATTTACGTGAGGTAATTAATCGTAAAAGTTGTGATACATTGAAAGTACAGTATGGTCTTTTCGATGCCAAAGGTCTTGGTATGGTCTTTTCGATGCAGATCCGAATATTTTTTTCATCAATGAGAAGTTTAGAGTCATAGATTGGTTTAAGCTGAAAATATAAATTCTCTCTGCGTCCTTTTCTTTTCATAATGTTTACAGCTTGAAATTGCTCTTCACAAAATATATTTTTCAGGAAAAGTGTATCCGGATTTGACTTTTGAAAACGCAAACAACGCACTTCTTTCCATAAAACCTTCCTATCCTGATTTATTTTGAAAATGCTCTATACATTTAGTTAACTAATTTACTATTTGCAACTGATAATTAATGAA
Organism: Tetropium fuscum; assembly: GCA_964058915.1. Classification (NCBI taxonomy): domain Eukaryota; kingdom Metazoa; phylum Arthropoda; class Insecta; order Coleoptera; family Cerambycidae; genus Tetropium; species Tetropium fuscum. Next base: position 1,468,822 of record CAXKVY010000108.1, on the reverse strand, counting down.
AATTTTATATATTTACCTAAAAATGGTTCATACGCCTCTATGGCGTACAGCCACTTGTAAGATGGGCGTTTACGCATTTATAATTTTGTGTCCTTTGCTCAAAATATATTACAAATCCACAAACCGTTTGGTCAGATCATGCGCCATATTAGTAGATATGGATTGATTAAAAAAAGTGATTTTTGCCAAAAAAGGCGTATACGCCCCTATGGCGTGAGACCCTCAATATATCTACGACCTTTCCTGGGTCTTTGGTGGGTCAGGTAAAAAAATGGTACTTGGATATTACGCTATTAAGTTTTATAAATAACTCATTTTGTCGTAATGTTCAAGTTTCTGTAAATGCCTCAGAAAAGAATTATTAAACATGCATCAAAAATAAGGTCCTAAGATATATTGAGAAATATTTTCTATATTTTTTATAATATTAAGCCTTTTTGTTTTGCCACAGGTTATTAATATCACTTTTGTTTAAATTTTTTCAAATGTTGAACAACTTCATTGATTATAATTCATATTTTAATTTCCATTATTAATACCCATTTCAGTTTTGTAATCCCATTGCATTAACATCGAGGGCTAGTTTATATTATGGCGAATGCGCTTGTTATTTTACGAAGACTTTTTTATCGTGTCATTTTACTCTACAATTAATTCTATGATAACCAAACAACAACAGCAAATTTAAAGCGAGTGAAAAGGACACATAGAGTGTGCTGTATTGCCTTTAAAATCAGAAGTTTTTAAATAGAACCATATATTATGCTACTATAATAATTATAATATGTTGCGTTATATTTATGAGTTCCCATGCTTCATTTTAGTAAGTAAAGCAAATCTGGTGTATGATAAAACACGGAAATATGTTACAAAAAAAAGACAAATGCGAGCAATTTGTAGCAGCGTCGATATTCACCTGTTCCCGAGGACAAAAAAACTTCAATCTGTATAAACATCTACATTGTGCAGCGCATTCTATAGTGGGGTAACTGAGCTTACGGGGCGGTGGGGGTAAAATGGCGGCCGGAGTGGGTGAGGAAGTGACGTAGCGATCGATAAAGCTTACTAGATGATTGGTCTGCGAGGCGAAAGGGGTGGAACGAGCTCTAAATAACAGAGTTTTACTATCTGTGATTTCAGTGGCATATATCCATGTAAATTTTTATGAAAATGAAAAACGTTAATTATCGTAATATATTGATTCATAACTCATGTGTCTCGTATAGGGGCTTTGGCCGTGCTTGTTTTATAAACTATACATTTCTTATTTCTTCCTGGCTTTAATAATACTCTCATGTACTAGGAGAGTAATGAATATAACTAATAATAATAATAATAATAACCGAAAAAAAATGAAAATAATAATCATATTTCCATATCATTTATTGACACTTTTACATACAATAAAAATACATTTGAAGTCACAGTCTTGCTACATGCTATTAAAATTTAGTAAAAATTAAGTAATCAGTTCCATTGTAAAAACATTCTTTCAGTATTTTTTTAACAAACATAAAATCCCTGAAAATTCATATTTCGAAAATTAATTTCAGGGAAATAATACAATACAATATTAATAGAAAATACAATATTATACAATACAACATTTACTTTATTATCTTGAGTGATTTTATCCTAGAATACTCTGATTCTGAATATTTTTTTCAATATTTGTCCCATCTCATAGCATGAATGATATTCCATACCAATCCAATAATAATTCTCCAAATGTTTCCAATTACTATATCAGTAGAGATAGTATCTTGAACAAACTTAAATCACTACCGAACAAAGGGCCAGGACCAGATAATTTTCCAACAGTATTTCTTAAAAAATGTTGTATTAACTTAATAGAACCTTTTTATTTGTTGTTTAATAAATCGCTACAGGAAGGTAGTTCCAGCAATTTGGAAAACTGCTTATATTCCAGTGTGCCAGTTATTAAATCTGGGAATAAACATATAATAGAAAATTATAGACCAATCACAAAGTTATATATCATTGCCAAAGTTTTCGAAAGCATAATATTTGACTTCTTATTTAGTGACGTTAGAAATTTGCTTAACATTGAGCAACATGGTTTTATTTCAATAGGTCTGTTGAATCTAACCTATTTATTTTTTGTGAATATATGTTAGAGAACCTAAATAATAAATTACAAGTTAATGATGTGTATACCGATTTCAGTAAAGCTTTTGATAAAATCAATCACTCTGTGTTACTATGTAAGCTCGCTGATTTCGGTATACATGGCAGCCTCTTAAAGGAGTTCAATTCATATGTAACAAACAGATCCCAAGGCGTAACAGTAGGTAATTTTAAATCTGAAAATGTTATTGCAACACTGGCCTCAAGGTTCACACATGGGACCTTTGCTGTTCAATTTATATGTAAACGATATTTCTAGTTGTTTTAAGTTCGCTAAATTCATTATGACCTAAAAATTTACCACTCAGTGCGCTGTCCCTCCGATAGCCTATTAATTCAGGAGAATTTAGATCGACTCTTCAGATATATCTTATTGTGAAAATAACTACTTATATCTAAATCTATCTAAATGTCATCACGTAACATTTAGTAGAAACATTAATTTAATACCTGCATCGTATAAAATATCACATAATAATTTAATAACTGTCAAAGAGGTAAAAGATCTAGGAATTTTATTGGATTCAAAACTTCTAATTGACCAACATATATATCTTTTACGACTAAAAAAGGTTGTCATATACCAGTCATGCTCGATCGGACTCATATCTATTCAGTCAATCCATTCTTTCAATATTGTGATCCTTCAAAAACAAGGAACATCTTAAAGTACTCAGCATTAACAAATTATTCAAAAGCAACTTGACTTTAATAATTGAAGTCTCGAATAATACCAGATTACGGGGGTAATTCAGATTTGGGATATAAGCAGAAAATTAAAAAACCTTTTCGAGATATGAGGTTCATCTTTATGACGTTAGTGTTGAAGTCTAATGTAAACATTATAATAAATGTGACATAATGTAAAAAAACAGTCTTTCGAAAATGGTTGCATTTTTTTGTTGCCGACTACCCGACTATCTCCTCGCCTGCTCTATTTCATATTGTTATTCTTTTTTGTTTGGAATATATTTAGTTTACAAACATGTACATCATTTTCATTTCTTGTTGAACAAACCTATGAACTGATTTTAATGTATTTTTTAAATATTGTAAATATATTACTCTCAACGACGAAATCGGTTTTATGGTTTTATTAATGAAGGCTTTGAAGAAGGGGGTCAAATTGACAGCCTCAGTGTAGCCTCCACAGCCTCTTGGAAAATTACCTTCAGCCCTTCCCACGGCCTGGGCAAAAACCATTTTCTAGCCTTCTATCATTAAAGTGCACGGTTTCTCACACCATTTTCCAAATTTCGCAAAGCCCCAGATTAACCATAGCTTCTTGAAAAATTACCTTCAGCCTCCCCCCCCCCAGGGGGGAGGCTGAAGGTATTTTCTAAACATGATAAATAAGTTTTTTGAGACACTGAAGCTGAACTTTACTGTTCAGTTGCTTTCAAAACTATCGTAGAACTGCTTTAAAAAAACAATCATAATGTTCAGAGGGATAATTATTATTTATATTACAAAACTCCCTTCTTAAGTATGTTTAAATTGTATGTTAAATTGGATTAATTATATGATTTGTACAACTACAATATATACTACAATATATTTTTATGGGGCTGTGTTTTGCAAAATGAAACGATTATAATTGCCAGAGAATGGTTTTTACCTAGGGCGGGGGAGGGCCTGAAATTAATGTTTTGGAGGGACTGTGGGGGCTAATCTGAGCCTGTGCAATATTTGGAAATAGGCCTGCAAATTGTGCAAAATTTAACGATATTATATTAGCTAGAATATGGTTTTTACCTAGGGTGTGAGAGGGAACGAGGGTAATTTTTCAAAAGGTTGTGGAAGCTAAACTGAGGCTGTGCAAAATTTCGAAATAGGTGTGCAAAATTGTGGAAAATTTAATGATTATTAAGGCTAGAAAATGGGTTTTTCAAGGGCGGGGGAGGGGCTGAAGGTAATTTTTCAAAGGGGTTTATCTGAGGATGTGCAAAATTTGGAAACGTGTGTGCAAAATTGGTCAAAATTTAATGATTACAAAGGATAGAAAATGGTTTCTACCTAGGGCATGGGACGACGGACTAAAGGTAATATTTCAAGACGCTGTGAAGGCTAAACTGAGGCTGGGCAAAATTTGGAAATGAGTGTGCAAAATGAATCGTGTACAACCTGTAAAATTATTTACATTCACGCAAAAGGGGGGCAACCGTCAATTTGGCCCATCCCATACGTTTTCCCTGTCCAGTTCCTAGGCCAAGGTGTGTGACTGTGAAAAATTTTACCCCTAAAAATTCAATATGATAATATAAAAAGTAAGCGAGAAAATCAATTAATGATACTGATGAGTACAACATAACGTATTATAAAAGATTAACTATGCAAATATGATAAACTAAACATAATTCAAAATGTATATACCTAACAAAGTATCGGTATCGAGAAGGGCTCTAGAGTCTAGCCTCGAAGCAGAAGTTTCAGTTAAAAGTCTGTGATCGCAAGAAGTATAATTAACATGCCTAGAGCGGGCACAAAATGTATATAATAGCTTTAAGTTAAATTGACTTAATATGTAATATACATAACTTCATACTTAGTAGTGAAAATAAAAAGAGTGCAAATCATAGAAGAATTTGATTGGTTGTCAAATTACCATATAAAAATAGAAAGCACATGTAACTAAGGAAGTAAAATTGTTTCTTAGAAATGGATTTCAACAACGCATAACAATAAGAGTAAGCAAATGGCACTGAACAGGTAACCACACGAATCATTTCTCTGAAGAAAATCAAGTATAAAGCAAGTAATTATTTCCAGTAAAGCCCAATTAAATGTTTAAAGGTGTGTAAAATTGGATTACATATGTTTCCAGATGGTTTTGTAAATTTAATAATTTAAATTAAGTGATTTCAACTGTTATACAAATCATTCGTGAGTTATGATAGGCAGTATCTTAGAAAATTCACCCTAAGTCTTCGTCATCTCTTCAATAAGGATTTTAACAAGGTAGCAATCAACAAGTGTGTGAAATCAACGAAAAATTCTAACAGTGCTACAAGGAATAACTGTGCCGCTAGATGTCTTCATATCAGTGCGGTAGTGAAAGTGTATAAGTGTTCTTGGATTAACTCTGAACAAAGGTAATACCCAAATATTTAATATTTAATATTTCGGCTTTTGATTAACGCATAAAATTTTTATTAATATATAAGCAACTTTGTTTATCGAGGATTTAATATCCCATGTATTATGCTTATAAGATATAGTAGGTTATCTCAGGGTAGATTAAGTTTTTATGAAAGTTATTAATGCACCAAAAATTTCGTATGTCACAAATCAATTCCATGTAATGAAAATGAATATTTTTCTTCATGAATGCTAAATTCACTTGAGATCCATATGGATAATGATAATTGTAAAAGTGGATATTCTACATTTCTTTAGTGTCCCCAAAAAAGCCCAATCAATATATTATGTTTAATAGACCAAGCAGACATGTTAATAATTGACTCTGTGCTTGACAGTGGCCGTTAGCAGGTATGATAGTTACAGGTGCCATATTATGAAACATACGGGGTTGGAAATAGAGGGATAAATATAAATCTGGATAGCGGTGATGCTACCATATGTCAATTTATGCCGCGCTTGAATGAGTGCGTTATTCACCCCCTTACATTTTATTCATTAGGGTGGTATGTATATTCTAAACATATCACGCGCGAGTACCTCTTCTATTACAGTAACGTATTCGATGATACTTAAAACACGATTTGCATGAATTGGGTATATTATCTATTTTTGAATATATTTCAAATTAATACCACATTATAGAGGAAGGTAAAATGAGAAAATGTAGTACTTACAGAAAAATAATTGGCAGGGGTACCCTGCAACAGAAAGTGTTAAATAATTCTTATGGGAGAGGCAGATTTTTGTCATTATGTATCAACATCAGGTGTAATTCTATTAACCGTAGGATATTATTTTCTCTTCCTTTATCGTGAGAATTACATTCGATTTAATTAGCAAATATTATTGCTATATAAAATCACTATTTTCTGAAATCAGAATTTGACAATCTATTAAAATCTGCATAATAAAAATAAGACAGTACCATTTAAAAAGAATTTCGATTGCGTCATTACGCGATTGACGTCATTACATAGGAGAGAAAAAAAACATTAAAACTATCCGGTAGTGTTCCATTGAAAAATATAAAATTGACCTGTCCGAATTATTTCTCGAAAACACAACGAAATAAAATATACGTTCATTATTCCAAACTTTGGGCGTGAACTCTATAAAATTATATGTGAATTTGTCACATCACATTTTCAAGATAAGTGGAGTAGAGGAGATTAAAGGCATTAACATTCGATTATATACAATTTAGTACTTTGAAAGAACTTCTGCCAACCGTTTCAACGGGGCATCTAGCTCCACGGATGATTCCATCAAATAAAAAATCTATCTCTAAAAGTAACGTGTTTATTAATATAAAAATATTACTGCAAGGAAAATAAGCCTTAACTCAGTCTACTTACGTTAACAAAATAACAGATATATCAAGGAAATCAATATTCAATCGACAAGTTTGAAGTTACGTGTAGCATGTCGTGTATTATCAGAACCAATGTATAAGTAATTATTCAAACAAGACGTCTGTAATTTGTTACTTTTTTGTTGTCTACATTCAAGATAATTTTACCCAGAAAACTAATGTGAAATTTTACAAGTGGTACTTTTGCTCTGTAATAAGCTCATCGCTGCGATGCCCGCGAAAATCAATAGGGAGACACTATTATATTATAATATTAATTATTAAATGCCATTTTTAATTATTATATTTTAATACATTTAGGTATATATTAGCTATTAACTATAAGGTAATTGTTAACTTCTGATTGACATAAAGGTATCAAAAATACTGAAAAATCATTTGGAAATTTGTTGACTAAATGGCAACATTCGAAAGGCACCTTGGGCCGCCTCACAGAGGTCATTTTATCTTTTTTAAGAATTAATAATTTGAAAAACAGTTCTCAAATAAATGGTTTCATGCTATAATATTAAAGAAAACATTCCAACGAATAATATTTTTGAACGTACTCATTTTTTCCGAGTTAGGCATGAAAATAGCTCAAATATTATGAACAATTAATTGCAACTTAGCATTTAATTTTTTGACATCCATTGTGAGTAGTATAAGAACGTGTTTCTAGACCCCCCTCCATAACAACACTATGACTATAACAAAAGAGAAAGGACTGCTCTGATTGGTCCATCGAAAATTTCCTATAACTTTGGAACCAACGGAGATATTTAAATTTTTTAAAAAGATCCTACTGGACCCCCCTTCCACACTCACACTATGACTATAACAAAAGAGAAAGGGCCGCTCTGATTGGTCTATCGAAATGTTCCTATAACTTTTAAGCGGGAAGAGATATTTAAAATGTTTAAAAATATTTTTTCTTGTGGTTCATAATTGGACAACCTACAGGCAGCAAAAAAAGAAAAGATGCATTTGAATGATCTGTTTAGAACAAGATGTTGAGATAATTATTTGTTTAAAAATTATTAATTTTTGTTCATATTCCTCTTGCCCTGTATAATAAAAATAGAGTATCTTTAAGTATTTCGTGTAAATGAGAGAAATGAAATTTTTGAAAATTAATCTTATTAGAACTTCTCGTTAATCCGCCTCTGTGTATGGATAATAAATTTAAACCACATTCTTGTTCTGCAGTAGGCTGGCAGTCTTGATCGTCTGCCTCAATTTCTCCGTCATCGCTTTCATCGTCTGCATCGGTACCTTTGTCCGATGTCACTCGGCGCTCAAGATTAACATTGATCACCATCATCCATATCATCTTCCTCGGCAGCATTTGTACATGACCATCCCATACAATTCATGCAGATTCTGAAGCATCGGAGGCCCGTTTTCCTGCAACCATACGCTGCGTTACATCCTTTCGAACATTTGCAGGACACTGTGTTTAGAAGCGTTTGTGGTGCCGGATCCCTCGTCTTAGGTATAGGAGCCAAACCACATTGAGAATTTTTCCAGCCCCAATCCAGTGGATTTGTATCATTTCCATACCATGTTTGGACTTGATGGTATGCTCTTAAATAGTGCTCACGTGCCGCTGATTCGGTGGGAGGTAGGCTTGCGAGTTTAAATCGATGTTTGCTTAGAGATTTTGCAAACAGGTGGAACTGCAACTTATTCAGGATATTTCCCGTGGTTTTGTTGTCATAAAGCCTAGCCACAACCAATTGGCCCGCTTTGTCAATTTCATCGGGGTTTGCCTTCACGTCTCGGAAAACCCTAACAGCTGTCTGCAGTTCCTCATTACTCTTGAGCAGTGTCACGAATTTCATTTTGCCCTGCCTGTAAAACGAAGATGTTGTATCGCACCCACTAAACACATGCAAAAAGAGGATGTTTTCTTGCACACATGGCGGGAGATTGAAAATTGTTGTGCTGAATAGTTGTTGTTTGGTTGAACCTTTGCCGGGTTTCATAAAATACATTTTCATGATATGAAATTTGATATGGCATATGATTTCCATAACTTTTCCGCAAGAATCAAAATGGACTCCACTTTGAATGGTCGTAGCATCGTAACGGTTCACATTAGAGACAAACGGTAAGGAACTTTTTTGATTGATGGTTTGGGAGATATTTGCAAAAAAACCGAAAAATGGTACCTTCTTAGGGCCAGAAGGGCCAACGCGGACTTCGCTCAAGGGGGAAAAATGAGAGTAATATCTGGGTCCAAATAAAGCGATTAAAGCCATTTCCAGGTTTCCATTAATTATTTCCTTTTGAGGTTTTCTTTTCGACCTTTCGCCTGACCTAATACGTAGCAAAAAATATCAAAAAACAAATTTCACTACCTTAAATTTTGCCTTTTTCGATCGATATCAATATCGATGAACGATAGGTAAAAAATGTAAGAGACTTTAATTGTAGAGCCTAAAATCAAAAAAGTATTCGTTAAAAATTATCGTATCTCAACGGAGAACCGAGTTGTTGTAAAAAAACTGAATTTAGCCCTTTTTTCAAGATGGCGAAAAATGCACATAGGAAATCTTGGTCGACAATTTAAAGTTAAGCTTTTCTAGCCCCCACCCCCTCGTCATATCAAAAATTTAGCCTTCTCGGTTTATTTGCGTTTCCCAATGTATATAATGACTGGACTATTTTAACATTTTATTATTTTTGTGCTGGTAATTGATTTTGTAATAAAATATTAGTAAATAGGCTTGATAATAATAGGGATGAATTTTGCAGAATAATTTTTGCCTTGCCCGCGAAATAATTTGAAAACACGTTTTTTAAAACATACATTGCGCTATTAAATCAACGGCCAAGGATATTTTTTATACAAACACCAATGGCAATGGCTGTAATTACAATCTGATCTGAACTTAGATCAATGAGTAATATTTGTCTAACCTAATTTACTACGGTTACAAAATTTATATCTAAGGACTTACTCACTAGTGTTCCTTATATTTTTCTAATACTTAATTACACTAATATTAATGTGTACACAGGCACTGTTCTCTGCTTTTGCACTAACAAAATTATACTAGCTCGAAGGGTTTGATCCTCTTCAGCCTTCTAATCTGGTTTGTATTGTCGCGGAGCTGTATGGCTTTGACATTGACGTGACGATGAAGTCGCTGTTCGTGACTTTTGGCGAATTCGCTGATGGTCTGGTTAGCGGTGTCCATTCCCATGTCCCTATGGAGGTCACTATTTCTGCAATACCAGGGAGCATTAACAATGCTTCTTAATACTTTGTTTTGGAATCGCTGGATTATATCTAGATGGCTCTTACTGGCACAACCCCACAGCTGGCTGCCATTTGTCCATACGGGCTTGAGAATTTGTACAAAAGTACATTGTTATATATTGACAGCGTGGAATTTCGTCCAAGCAGCCAATACATTTTTTTAAATCTGATATCTAATTCTTCCTTCTTTTTTTTTGACATGAGCTCTCCAGCGTAGCTTAGGGTCCAGTGTTATATACAAATATTTTGCTGTATCAGCATATGGTACTTGGTTACTGTTTATGCTAACAGGGATATGTCGGTCTCTTTTGTTTGTAAAATTAACATGGGCAGATTTGCTCTCATTTAGTTTGATTCTCCATTGCTTACTCCAGGTGCTGATTTTGTTAACTGATATTTGCAGATTGCCGCTTCTTGGTGATCTCTTTAAGATCAGAATAAGCGTCTTCCTGTTTAATTCTAAAAGTTCTATCTGAAATAAAAGACTTCATTAATTGTGAGAACTGATTAGGCAGGAGCTTGCTTAATTTATAGTGAAGTCCCTCGTGTCATACTTTATCAAAAGCCTGTGCTACATCAAGAAAGACGGTAGAACAAACTTTTTTTCCTCCAGCGACTTTTCAATTACATCTGTGATCCTATGGACCTGATCTATAGTTGAATGACTCTCTCGGAATCCAAACTGATGATCTGGGATTATGTTTTTGTCTTCAATGACTGGTTTTAATCTTTTAAGAAATATTTTTTCGAACAGTTTTTATATTACAGGAAACAAGGAGATAGGCCTGTAGGACGAAGCTTCATTTTGTGGTATTCCGGGTTTCAGGATCATTATCATTTCTGCTACTTTCCATGTCTTCGGTACATATTTTAATCTAAACGATGCATTAATAAGATAGGTAAGTTTTACAATTGCTTTACTTGGGAGTTGTTTTAGAATTTCCCCCGTAATTAGGTCAAATCCTTGTGCTTTTTTCGGGTTAATGTTTTCTTTAATTTCTTTTGCTATTTCTTTCGGGATAGCAGGTCTAATTGCACCTTCTTCCTGGGTAAGATTCTCCCAGTCGAGTGTTTTCTCCCTCATTTGGCTGCAAAGTCTCTTCAAGATATTCAGCGTACCTGTTGGCTTTTTGAATATTACTTTTTGCCCACGTACCATCTGTATTTTTAATTGGTGGGTTCTGCTGTATTGGTCTCTTTAGCCTCTTGGTAGCTCTCCATAGTGAATAGTCAGTTGACAGTTCACTTAGGTAGTCAGTAATAGACTTAACTTTGATGTTTTTAATCTCTCTTTTGAGTTGTTGTGTGGCATTATTTAATATAGTTTTATCGACTGGTGATCTAGTTTGATGGCAGTCTTCTGAACCTTCTTTTCCCAAAAATAAGAGCTCTGATTTCTTTGGGATAGTTGTTACCTTTAATTCAAGGAATAATATCTGGAGTATTATCCCATGCGGCTTGTTGGATAACATTAACTAATGATTCTGCTTCCTCATCTAGTTGTTCTTCATTTCTTAGAGGAACTGACAAATCGATACTTTCTTCAAGTTTTAATCTGAAGTTTTTCCAATCTGTTAGTTTATTTACTAATCTATGGGCTAATTCACTTTGTATAATGCTGTCGCTGAGCGTAAGTAATATGGGAGAATGGGATAATGGGATAGGGATAGGGATAATGGCCAGGGATATAACCATGAAATTTTGGCTGCTTATAGAAGGCATTAATTACAGTGCTTCCGATTGCAAAAATTAAGCTTTTAAAACATGAGATGTTTTTGCTCATTTTAACACATAGAAAGAAATGATCAAGGAAACATTATGGGAAATTGGATATAAAGTATAGTTATGTTACTATTGCATTTACTTTATTTTTAATAGCTCTCAAAAAGTGCAAACATATTTTGACTTACGGTAATCTTGTTTTAAAAGTTTGGCTGATTTGCGGAGAAAATTGAGAATGAGAAAATTGTACAAGTCGGGCATATTATGTTACTTTTGAAGTTAAGGATGAGATGAGCTTAATTCCAAATTTTCATGGAAACCGATGGAGGTGAAAAGAACTCGGAAGGCGTTATTTTTATTTTTACCTTCAATAACTGGACTATTAAGGCAAATCCTTGAGTATTTACTATTTCATTTTGCGACTTGCTCTTATCACAGGCGTTAACGAGTGAACAACAGCTATATAAAATTTATGAAAATGTAAATAGTGCATGCATTCGTGTCAATGCAGCAATCCAAAAGTGCTCTATAAAAATCTGTGGTGTGTACATAAAAGATTCATGGCGGCCAACGTTTCGCTACGGAGTATTCGAATAAAGAGTATCATGTCATCACTGGCATGTCGCGGTCGAGCGCTACGCTCTGCCACCGGATTATTAACATATGGCCATTATTGTATTAGAGCTAATTACCTGATATTTCATTAGCGTGCGTGTTACTGCTAGACGGTGGAGCACGCGAAATATTACCTAACCTCATTTTTATTGAGCGGTCGACAGTTACACTGGAATAACGGACACTGATTTTCGTTGACAAAATGTACGGTTTTATTATTGATGAGATATAATGTTGCCGGCGGGTGTCGATCCTCAAATTTATAAAAAGCACATGTGTTGCACAGTATCCAATCATGCTTTTATGTCGCTACTGCTGAAAAAAGCATATTGAATGTTTAATGCATAATATATATGCCGTTAATAGTAAAATTCAACCCTGATTTAATTAATGATATCGGTATTTCGGACCAAGTAGATTATTTCCATATTTATGAGTATGATTCTATCTAGATAAGAGAGAAAATGAGTAGTTTTGAAGTAGTTTAGTAGAAAATAGTTTTGTAGTAGTAATGGTAGAAATGAAACACTTGTATCTTATTTTTTAAATTATTTTAATTGTAGAAATTTCTTCAGATCCTGCTCTTTCTACGTGTCAAAAAACATGTGTTGAGTTCAAGTATTGAAAAAAAGTTATGCATAATATGTCAAAATATAAAATGTCAGATATCTCAGCAACGCTTGTGCTCTTGGTATGGGGTACGTTACATAATTTTGATTTACCTTTGCATAAAATTTTCGAAAATTCAATTTTGTATAAGATTTCATTTAAAATAATAAAGTTGCCATCGACTTCCGTTACAACCGGAAGTACCAAATGGTTAAAATTTCATAGGGACTACCCGCCGATCAGACCTTATAGTATCCAGCAAATATCATCCGATTTGCTTAAGTCGCTCCAGAGTAATGAAAAAACATACATAAAAAAATATGAATTCAAAACACAAATTCAAATTCTCCTTCTTTGAAGTCGATTAAAAACAAACCAAGCTAACACAACGCGGTTTGAATTTTTAACATCAATATTCAGGGAAAAAGAAAAATGTTTCCCCTTTATTATGAGCCCGGCTAGAGCTCGCCGCTCCTCTCCGGTTTCCTGCTGCATAGTAAAAACTTTGAGGACCGCTAGCTCCCTTCCTAATCATCTCCTTTTGATATAGTTTTAATTAAAGGCCTATAATTATTAAAGGTCGAAAAAAAAGCTGTCGATTGGTAAAAAAATATTTTCCCCACCCCTTTCCCTCATACCGGAAACACCGTTTGAAAAAACAGGCAAATTAATTTTTTGCGCGCTAGGCGTTTGTTTGAATAGAAAAAACATGGGTGCGTGCTTATGACCACATGATGGAAGTGAAAACTAATTTTCGAATTTTAAAATATATACCTACATATATATATATATAATTACATTTGTTATATAATTAGTTGGTGAATCAACAAAAGATAATATCGATATTGTTATATAAAATTATTTAATCATATCTCTGTACCCATGAAGTAATATTAGTTACAAAATAAGCGGGGCAAGGCAGTAATAATTAATATTATGAGTTTTTTTTATTTTCACAAAGTAAAATAACAGCTACAATATATATAGTTATAATTGTATATAAATTACTCTGGTAGACTTTGCTCTGACTGATCGTCATTTGTATCACATGCTAAAAATGAAACAATAGGCTTGTGATAACTAAAATATGCGATGAATACTTTTGATTGCAATCTATTTGCTAGATATCTAACAAAAACATCATCAATTGTTGTACCATATTTTGTTGTACTTTCATTTGGATCATTCGACATATTCAAATCTAATGTTGATTATAAATAAAATATATACTGTAACCGTCCGCCCGTATTACCACAACCCCCAATACACCGCACCCGTTAATACAGGTTGACCGTACACGCCCGTGACACAGATGATTCAGGCAACCGGCGCCAGAGGCGGCCCCACTGTATGTCGCTCCAAAATACCTACTCATACTTAGCAAGTACTGCGACGGAGCATCATTTCGGCAGTCGATTCGATTCAATCCAATTCAATTCGATACAGAGAGGAAAACAATTGGACGGAAAAAAACGTACGAAGGCTTTTTGGCAGAACAATGGACGGACAATTGAAAATTATTTTGAAGAGCAGTCAGTGGCGTAACACTTACTTTTTATTATTGGAAAGTGCGGAATGCACGCCATGTTGTGCATTAGTATTAGTGCACCGTGGCATTCACCATACAAAAGTTGAGAACAATTGGTTTATATTCTATAAACAAAAAATTTTAAAAAAAATCAACTTCGACACCCTGTATTTCGGAAAGGTTTCAGATTTCGAAATAAGTTTATATAGCAAAGTCCCTTTGATTTTATCGGATCTGCCTTTTCCTGATTTTTTTCAGAATAAAAATTTAACACCCTGTATATGTCCAGATATACAACTACAAGTGTTTTCATTTGATTAGTTCTCATTGTAATGCATTACGACAAACCCACAGATTTCTTCTCACATAATTAATAAATATGAATAGCAAAGAACCTAAAAGCTAATAAATATATTCCAGGGGGAAAATATGATCTTAGCTAGGATATAGCTAGGAAAATTAGTTGTTTTAATAGATTCTACAAGATTTTACCCATTTTAAAGTTTAACATCTAGATAAATGTATGCTTAATGCTTTTATATATCAATGTGTTCGAATAGAACAAATATAAATAGTAGAGTAGGTTATTGTTTTCTATGAATTTGAGTTCCTTCGAAACTAATGTCACAAAAAAGTCTCACTGTGGGAATGGTGAATTATGTGCTATATGAACTATATATATAATTATGAACTAAATGATCAATTAATCAAATCATACAACACTCTGAAGATCCTCAATAAAGGTGAAAGAACTTGTCCAACTTTTAAGTGATTCGTTTCCATATATATGTCCAGATATATAACTGGTAAGTGTTTTTTATTATTATATTTATCTATGTATTATTCGATTCTTTCTCTGTGTAATGAATTGCTACAAATCCAATAGTTTCGTTAATATTTGACCGATTTTAATTATTGAAAAACTGAATTATAACTAAAAGATCAAGTTGTAAGGTAATATCATATTTTAATTTTTTATAATATTGTAGGTGGCGCTAGTCACCAAACTTAGTATTTCTTTGTGATTCGCAGGAAGTTTTTTTGTTGATAAAATAACGAAAATAGTAAAAAAAAGTGTAATAAAACAGACATTTGTGAATATTTTAAGACCTCAAATATTAAAATCGACCGGTAGGTTTCGTAGATATACTCCATAACATAAAACCATTTTATCACAGCTTCTCTGTAAAAAAAACAGGACTTTTATATGTCTTCAATATTTCCGTTATTTTTTAACCGATTTTAATTATTGAAAATCCAAATTATAACTAAAAGATCAAGTTATAAGGCAATATAAACATATTTTAATTTTTATAATATTGCTGGTGGCGCTAGTCACCAAACTTAGTGTTTGATTGTAATTCGCTGGAAATTTTCTTGTTGATAAAATAACGAAAATAGTAAAAAAGTATAATGATATAGACATTTGTGAATATTTTAAGACCTAGAATACTAAAATCGACCCTAAGGTTCCATATTAATATTCCCTAAAACGAATGCTCTAGTCATAGATTACAAACTTTGTAAAACTGTTGTAGCAGATACTGATTCTAAACAATGTAGACATCCCCATTACACTTATCGGCGGCAATATCAAGAAGGTTATCTGCAAGGTAACAGTCAAACTTTTCCTATAAAAGCAGGCTGCCTTTTCCAAAGACGTTTATTGCTTTTGTTCCATGGCTTTGGCGCTCATGTCATAATATAATGCCACACTATTTAACTAAGTCCAGTTGAAGGATATTAGTTATAATTGTAGATATAGAACCAGGATTTATTTCCAGAAAGTCTGAAAAGAGAGACTTGGGTTAGAAAAATTATGGAAATAGAAGAGACCTGTCACATTAGTCTGATGGAAACTTTTCTCAGCGCTCAAGCACAGAATAATAAGCAATTATTATTCTGTGGTTCAAGAGTCTCATCGAGAACTTATAGTACCTATTTAAATAGACTGAGGAAAACAACATAAGTTGGTAACAGTGGAACATTTACTAATAAAAGCATGTTGCGTTTCAGTGATTGAAAACGCAATTCTATTAAAATTAATGCATACTACAGAAGAATCTCAAAGACATTGGTAATGTTCGACAAAATATGTATAGATCGATAATTAGTGATGCAAATGCAATATATATTAATTCGCCATAAACTATATATAAGTTATGTCTTTTGTCCGTATTTAAATGCTTTCAAATGATTGTTTATTGGTCTCTTCTGATGTATAAAATAGGTAAAGGCAGGGAATATACTTCGACAGTAATAGTTAAAGTAACTACTTAGATGGAATTCATCACTTCTAGTAAATTTACGGGAGATTCCCAGCGGATCTATAAATTGTGGCTACCAAGAGCTACTAAAGTTGTTAAATGAATTTATAGCTACTATATGTCGGACACTGGTCATTACTAAATTTATTGCTACATCATTCACTTCCATAGAGAAAAACTTGGGAGAGATGTAATATAATTTTTAAACGAATATTTATGTCAGTTTTCCTCGATAATTATTAAGTTACCTTTTAAGCTCATATTCAAGTTTCTACCGCTAATCTGATTAAGGCGAACATTCTAAGTAATAGAGTAGAAATAGCACAAGTCTTGGGAAAGTCTGGGGAATAAAACTACCACGGCACATTTGCTGGCGCTGCGATCAGATGATTGACGATCAGCTGATTATTTTTCTGTCAATAGTATTATAAGTTCATTAATTCGTTGTATATACTTTTGTGTTCTTTCAAAATTTTATTTAAACATACATTATATTTTCATAGGTAAGTAAATTCAGTAAGGTTTAAGAGTCCAATAAAGATATCATTTTTCAAAAAAAAATTCCTGCAATCTGATTTTTTCAGGATTGATGGAGTGTCTCCCGAGTATCCAGCCAAAAAGTAACACTTCACACCCCTTGTAGGGTGTTGCAATAGGGGTGTTTTTTATGAAATTTTCTTTTTCCAACTGGTATACATAATAATATTGTCTACAACTTTGCCTAATAAAATTTGTTGGTAACTTTGAACGCTCCAGCGCCCATTATATGGTAAAACATTCATCATGTTTATTTATATGGGTCGGGAAATCTACAGACAAAAGGCTGAATAACTAATTTTTGCGGGTTGATCGAGAACTGTCTCCTGAGTATCCAACCAAAAAATCGCAGTCAAAGTCCTCCGGGGTTTAGCGCAATAGGGATGGTCTCATTATTTTAAGGCCTGTTTTTGGAGGCTACTTGTACTTACTTAATAAACGCCACACCGCTTTTCCAGAGTGTTTATTTTTTCATATTTATGCATATTTAATAGGGATGTTCAAATGAAATTTTGAGGTACGACGATTAAAACAAATGGGATATCATATTTTAGGTACTGTGTATTATGTTTACATTATATTTAGGTATATAATATTATAATATTTTATTTATTTGAAAATCAATAAACAAATTATCCCATTATGTGTATTTATATATTATATAGGTAGGACTAGGTAAAATAAAAATGCATATACCTCTAATTGTGAGTTATTTTCTTTAATTTTATATATTTACATTTTATTTTAGTTCTCAGCCGTTCTC
The DNA here is from genome assembly GCA_964058915.1 of Tetropium fuscum. Taxonomy (NCBI): domain Eukaryota; kingdom Metazoa; phylum Arthropoda; class Insecta; order Coleoptera; family Cerambycidae; genus Tetropium; species Tetropium fuscum. The sequence goes on along the minus strand of CAXKVY010000108.1, from coordinate 1,450,873 downwards.
TATTTTTTCATTTGTCTGGTTTATGAAATCCTTAATTAATACATTTATATATTTATCTAAAAATAATTGATAAAAAAAATACATTTTTCTTAATTTAATAATATATCAATTTTACCTTGAAGTTCGATACACTGTCATAAGATCAATGTTCTTTTTAAAATAGTATTTATAACATCGGATGTAGCGATATCTGAGTGACGTAACATTGACTAACAATCCTGTGCACTCCAACCAACATGCATACACACCAGGAAAATCCACCGACACTGCCCTCGATGTGGTAGCAAGTCGGATTGAGAAATCCCTGGACCTTAAGGAATCCTTTCCTAAAATTACAGCGGCCCTATCACATAGGAACGTTCTCAACATGCTCTCTACAAGAGCAGTGTAAATCAGTGCAGAACCCCACAAGTTTTCAATAGGGTTCAAATCCGGACTTTTGCTGGCCAAGGCAGAATATGTATGATATTGGTAGTCAGCCACTCTTTTACTATTCCTTCTGTATAAATTGGATAATTATCCTGTAACCAAAACCGCCCCTGCCGCTTTGCCCGTTATTGCCGGGTATTGCCAAACATATGAAATGACATTAGGGAAAATTTCTGACAAACACATAACCTACAAAGTCGTGTTTTCCCCATAGACAAGTTTACAATTATCGTGCCATGGGATATGGTAATGCCATGGGCCAAATACCATGGGATATGGTATTTTTTTGAAAATTATCAACTATGTCTACAAACATTTGCAGGAACATTGAAAATATAGTAAAAAAAGATCACGTACCTCAATAAAACCTTTTCCAGCGGTGGGTCTCTCAGACAATAGCGATCGGATCAAAACTTACCAGTGCACTGATTTCAGTCAGCTGAGCCGGTAGTCATGTGTTTTACGTTAATCCCGCGCCAAATTCAAATGTTAATCTGGTACCCGACCGTGCCTCGCTCCCCGGCTTACACCCCCCCCCTTGCCCTGCATATGGTAATCTATATTTTACAGCACATGTGCGGTATGCAGGGCTTTCGATAACCAATTGTAAAAAATTTATAGTTAAAATTTATAATAATGTTACGGGATGATTTAAGTTGATAATCAATGAATTATTAGTTCAAGAATTATGATAAAATATATATCATAATTCTTGATGGAAAATCGAATTTTTCATTTTTCCCGCTCTAGTTAGGGAAAATCGAACTTTTCCTAAATACAGTTAGTTACTAAATGTACAACTATTCAAAACATCTTATTGAGTTATTATTAAACTGTCCTGAAACAAAGTCGATTAGAAAACTAATACAACCCATAGCTTCTATGACTCTTTATTTGAAGGGATTATAATTATTTCTATTCCCGGTCAGTAATAACCATACAATATGTATTTTACGAGAAATTTTAAATTCTAGCATTATCGTGGGCATGTTACATATAATTATTATCGGATCGATAAACTTCATTCCATTCGATTCGTAGGCACATGCCGGTTTACTTAATATTAAATATAATTAGGAAAAAAATAATTAACCGTCATTAGGTTAGAAAACGCGGTAATTACTGGCTTAATAAGAAACTTTTGACAAGTCCCTTAATAAAGGTTTTATAATTGTTAGATACTGTGGTATTATTAAAAAATAGTAAGGTAAAAGTTTTGCACTAAATTATAGTCTTAGTTGATAACCACGTACCTATTATTATTTTTCAACTTACATAATTCCATTGTATAGCTTTACCATGTATTGACGAATTCCACCGTATCATAATTGAAATAAGCTCTACGTAACTGAACTGTAATTAAACCCAATGTTTCATTAAACGCATTGTTTCCCGTAAGCGAATTTTGTTTTGAAAAGCTTTAAGATGAGTGAACAGCTGATTTACCAATTGCCCTTGTTTTTGAAGCTTCAAGTTCGGGTAGTTTCAGTGTCCTGTGATGTCTACCAGGAATGCCAAGTCCCAAAGCCAACTTTGATCACAAATTTGTGGCAATGGCTTCTCTTTCATTTCCATAAAATCATATTTCTTTTCTAAGGTCATAAAACTTTCTAGTCATAAAGCTTTTTAGCATTTTACCTTTGCTTAGCCACCTTTACTTCTCAATAATATGTCACATCATCGTGTTCTGTAGAGAGTTCATCCAAAAATGCTTTAAAATGCTTTAGGTCCTTCAATTACCTACAAGTTTTTTGTTGTAGTCAAAACTATTGGACTTGTAGTTATTGTTAAAAAAATTGTATGCAATTTTTTTGCAGTTTTCCGGACGCAATTTTGTTTAAAACTTTGCACATTTCGTCGCTTATTATTTTTTAATGCCCTAAAAAACCTCTGTAGCATCGTCTGCTATTAGTTTTAACCGACTTCTGTAATATCCAACTGTTATAGGTATTTATATTTCGTTTATTATTTTCGTCCAATTTACAATTGCAAGATGTTATAGAAAAAGATTCATATAGAAATATCTAGTACTCAATTTTATTTAATATCTTCCAAAATAGTGGAGATACTAACAAAAACCATTATTGGTACACTTTATCGGTACACTCTGTGTTACAAGATACCACCACAAGACAATATACAGTACGTTCCATTAAGGCCGTACATATATTATTGGAATATTTTGGCTCATTAGTTTGTATAAAGTCAAAGTGAAAGAATTGGTTTTTAAAATTGTGCTTGTGCAGTATATGAAATTTCTGTGTGCTGAATCGAATCCTTGTTTGGTCCTTGGAAATGGGGTATTTTCGCACTTTTTTTAACAATGGGAGCAGCAAGTAAATGGAAAAAGAAGATACCCGTATTTTCTACTTTTTTGTTTAGCTCTAAAACAAACTGTAAAATAAATAAATAAAATCATGTGACGTCACTAAGCGCAAGTATAAGTAATGCGGCAAATGCAGTGATTTTTAGGGTATTCTGTCTATAAATTAACGGCAGCGCACTGAGGCGTCTTCCTGTCGGCCATTGCTGTTGTTATTAGTATTTATATATACATATATAACATATATATCTAGTGATTTGTCTATTTTCGCTTAATGACGTCATAGAAATTCAAGCTGCAATTAAACACGTATTTCTGAATATTGCGCATTATTTCTTATGTCAAAAATTATGGAAAAAATGTACTTGTTGAATATGCAATTGCCCATTTTTGTTTCGATTGAGCGAAAATATCCCATTTTTGAGTCTAAAATAAGACCGAATTTAAACGGTACCCGAGTAAAATTATGTAAAAATTGAAGACTTGCTTGTATTTGAAAAGCGTTAGCGAATAGATAGATGATTGTCAAAATGATAAAACAATAGCGTGAGCAAAACGGCTTATAATAGTAGTAGGGCATGAGGGTTTAAGTGACGTATAATCAGATGGTAACACTTGTGGCATTTCCCACGCTGCTTCAGTACAACCAACCTATTATTAATATATTGTTAACGAATGATAATTATTTCCCAATGTACTTATTTTACTTGTTCTATTATCGTACTTATTTGCAAGCCAACTGTTTAATTTTCGGTTACCATATTTCATTATTATAATTTTTAGAGCGCCATAGCTAGCTATATTTTCATTTAGCGTGGCGAAACACGGAAATTTATAATTTATAAGTTACGTGGATGTTTTTCATGTATTTTTAATGACAATGTTGTTAAACCATCACGCTTACGATGTGGAGATATGAGAAAGTTACATATTTAAAATGAATATGAAATTCTGATCAATTAGACAAATAACGTACACAATTATATGGCGCTTTATTTAAATAAAATTAGGTGAAAAACTTTCTTAAATGGTTTTATTTTAAATTATAAGGTGTTAAAGGACACACACCTGGATCTTCCTGAGATTTTGAAAAATATTAAATTGTGTTGTCACCACTATAGACCTACCAAATTTCAGCTAGTTCTAGCTCATCGGCAAGTAGTTAAGAAAGCTATTGCAAGATTTGAAACAAACATATTATAAAGAAACAAACAAACAAACAAACAAACAAACAAATATACGCAGTCAAGCTAAATAAAACAGTTTAAAAATGTTCTTAATCGCTATCAAATTTTTTTTCGGGCAAATTTAATTTTACTTTTTAAATATTTCGTTTTCTGTTGTCTCACTTGATGTTTCTGTCTTGACTGTCCCGATACGATTGTCAATTAATTGCATTTTAAAGGAAAATAACAGTTTTACGTTATTGTCCAAGATCCCAGAACCCCCAGACCCTACTTATTTTCTGATGCACGAAATGTATACGATATAGTAGTGTTAGTGCATACAGTAAACGTATACGTACCGACTATAGTGCTTTCGTTTGATATGCAAACTAATGGCACAAGCAATTATTATCCTAAAATAAGAAATAAAATAAAAAACCATAATCTTCTCATTCTCGTAGAAAAGAACTGCTGCCCATAACTTCATGGCGCAAAGGGCAAATTAATGACTGGCTGGAATAAAGAAACATTGAACACGATGATTCACTACTTAAAGCTGAATTGTTGACACTGGCAAGGCAACATTTTCCAGCTTTCAAGAAGTATGTAGTGGATAAAATGGCCAAAGCAAGAGGAATGAAGGTAATTCGATTGCCTCCATATCACATTTAAGTTACCTGCTGTGAAGAAACTTCTCAATGGTGTAATCAAGGAAATAAATGCGGTCAACTGGATAAAATGTATAGACCATGTGAAGAAGATGGAAATAAGAATAGATCTCGATATTATGATGTATACTCCCGTTAAACCAGTCATAATAAATGTAAATGAAGACAGTAGTGAAAGGACTTATTTTCATATAGTGAATTGATGAATTTCTGATGTGAGTTTTTGTGCTACTAATAAGAGTGCTACTAATAAGTGACAGTGAAAAATACCAATATGAGTGTAACTATATGTGCAAATAATAACATATCCCGCATATTGGTGAGTTAATTTGTTATAAATTTTACTGACAGTCTTACCTATAATAATAATAAGTAACCTAACCACGTTCTATCCTGGCAAGGGGCGCTCTTACCTCCCCGAGGTCCTTGCTGGGCAATGGCTATTTAATTGTACAAATGTACACGCAGCATGCAAAATTTTTTCAATATATTTTAAATACATTGAAAACTAAATAATTTTTTGGTTTAAAGTTTTGCACATATATGAATATGACATAATAAGACATCTTTTGAAGTCACTTCACCTTGGTTGCGCGTGATGATGATACTCCACTGAGCAGTAAAGCCAGTAAATCGGCGGCTTGTACATGTAGGTGTGTTCTAAGGGAGCGAGAAGGGAAATGGGATTTATAATGAGAGTTGAAGAGGGATAGCGACCGATGTGGCGGTATACAATTTTACACTAAATATCCTTTTGTATTGCATAGTGATGTGATTTACTGCTTCTGTAGTAATTGGTACGGGTTTTCTTTGTAAAATGCTGCACATTTTTTTGCTCTTGTTTGTATATCAAACGAAAGCACTATAATTATAAACTTGAATGAGTCTAGTGATGACAGCAACATTGGTTTCAACTCAGAGAATGACGTCAGTTGTTAACTATTTATATTACTTATTTTTATATGCCATTTCTTGAAATATAGTTAGTTATATTACAAAGTAATATCAGTATCAGTACTTTTTAATATCATAGATCAATTAGGTAAATATATTTTCCTAGCATGGTGTATCGGATTGGGATGTAATGTGAACATATGTATAACTACCCCGTACTTACAATATAATTACAATATGGTCGGTTCCTGATAATTAATTTGCACAAATTGACGTAAAACGAGTAAGGGAGAATAATGGTAGCTTACAATAATATTTTTCTGATGACAAACAACCCAAATATCAATCAAATAATTCTGTAGGAAAAGGGAGAAAAATGGTAGGGTGAAGCGAAAGACCGCGGCTGTAATATGAGTAATTGATAATCGATACAGGACGAGTTGTTCAAAGAGGTGTCATTATACCGACCGTTCAAACAATATTATCTTCAATAGTACTTGTAATAACAACTCTCGAAACTTTCACTTCTTATACACTCTAGTTTCTAGACTATTTCTAAATTTGTTTTATCTGCAGAGCTCATGCGTATAGGTGCTCTTGAAATAAGGGTAATGTTATAAACGTTAGTTAGGATAGGGTTAGAAATTACGAATGTACTTTTTCTAATTTGACATCTAAAGTGACACTTTAAACGTCTTACTTTTCACAACCAGTTACGAAAAGTAAAATGATACGCAACTGGTTTTATAAAGTAAGTCATTGTAGTTATTTAGACAATTATGAAACTTACAACTTATACAAGTGACAAGCTGTCACACTCTTACAAGCTACTGGATTGTTTTTAAATGTATAATATTCAGAGTTTTCTTCTCATAAAATATTAAATTGGTCGAAATTATAAAAAATCTTGTATGAAACACGTTGGGAAAAACTATTTTGTGTAACTCGCATTCTTTTGAGAAATCTGCTCGTTACACAAAATAGTACTTTTCCCAACTCGTTACATAAATAGCTGTTCCAAATTTTAATAAGAAGTACTATTTTATATTTATGAACTCCTAATGCCATAATTATACAGCTCTGCTGAGGTGTTGATGATCTTGATGAGTTCATCAACACAATTGTGGGTGGAGGTAGACGTAGATTTGTTGCAACAAAATCCGTAGATTTTTGCAACGTTATTTGTAAAAGTTGTATTCCTCTGTATTTTTTTGGTTTATTAAAATAAAATGCTTTTGCTTACCAAGTTTATATGCAGAAGTTAAATGGTTAGATATGTCCAGAACTACTCTGCAACATAATTCGAAAAAGATTGATCTGTGATCAGAAATTACATTTCCAAAAACACCATCATTGGTAAAACTCACAAAGATATTATCAATAGTTGATAGAGCATTTCCTCGGTCTCTGGTGGGCCAGTCCAACAACATTAAACTCATTGTTGTAGTTACAGGGTCCAGGATCTTGAATTTTTATTTCGACAAAAAACTATTTAAATCGTCATGATACAGATTTTGAGTCGAATCGAACCATAAATTTCGTGAAAAATCATCTTAACGCCGCCTACCTGAATATTTTTTTGACAAAATATTCATGACATGTGACCCCAAAACTTCCGACATACCGATTTTAAGTACATATGTAGTAATGTAATAAGTAAAACAATTTATTTATTAATATTTATTATTTTAATAGTTGTAAAGTATTTATTATTCGATTTCACTCAAAAACAATTTATCTTCTTTTACCGGAAAGCGACTTTTTTTCCAAATCTTACCAGTTTGTGTTTGTTTGAATTATTTTTTTTTGGCAGTTACTATGGCATACATCTTTGCTCCCGCCCTTTTTTTTTCCAAATTTAAAGTTTTATTGTAAAAAACTGATTTTATATTTATGTTTCAATGTATTGGCCATCGTTTGCCAGTACTTTCTCCCATCTTTCCGACAGTAGTCGGATCCCGCATCGAAAGAACTGGTCATCTTTTGAAGCGATCCATTTTTCCAATTTGGACTTCTTCATAAGACCGGAAATGCTGGTTCTTCAGGCCGTGTGCCATCGATCGAAATAGGTGATAGTCAGAGGGAGAAACGACTGGAGAATACGGCGGGTGGGGTAATATTTCCCATTGCAACGTTTCTAAGTACGTTTTGACAACTTTTGCAACATGAGCATGATGCAAAATAACTTTTTCGTGTCTTTCAAGGTATTGCGGCTGTTTTTCTTTCAACGCTCGGCTTAAATGCCTTAATTGCGTTCGATAACGATCCCCTGTGATGGTTGCCAACTCCTCTTGAGTTTGACACGAGTCTTCACCGAGCAAATACTCTAATACTTCATTTTCAAAAACTTTTGATTTTCCACCACTATGTCGGTCTTCTACGTGAAAATTACCGTTCTTGAACCGTTGATACCACTCACAACATGTTCTTTCACTCATAGCAGCTTCACCATAAGCTTCTGAGGGCATTAGGTGCGCCTCAGCCGCAGATTTTTTAATATTAAAAAAATATAATAGCATTTCCCGCAAATGACGAGAACTTGGCTCATAAACTGACATTTTTAATCGGCAATAATTAAATGGTGTAAGCACAAATCAACTATTGCTATATTTTTTTTACCACCCAGTAGAAGCTTAAAAAATATTTATAAGCACAGGTGCAACATTTCAGAATCGTGGAAGTTGGGTCAAAATCCTGCACGACATTTTTTTCTTCTGGGGTATGTAAATTATAGTGTGGCATCGTACTGATATCTGACGTGTTATTATAGTTTCGGTTTCCTCCAAAGCATAAAGCAATATTAAAATCAAAGAATAAATTAAAAGCTTTGTACTATTGATTTTATATGCATATAAATTATACGTTGAATATAAAAAGTTAGTTGCCCGATTGCGTCGAGGGATATAGGGAGTATTCTTTGTAAATTCAGTCGAATACATATTTAATGTTAGCTGTAGGGCTGCCCATTGGCAATTTTCTAATCAATATTATAAAAATAGAAACGATCTAGATTCGATTCGTATTTAAATTGTACTAGTCAACATTTAAGGCGGAGCAAATTTGATAGAATACTTGAGAATCTCGTGAAACTAATGCTATCTGGAACAATTTTTCCAGTTTCATTTTATTATAGCCAAGCAGTTATGATACAGTGCCTAACTTATCCCTGCTATTTTGTTATTCGATCTTAATGATCGCATCGGTGGCGGATCTCATAATATTTGCAGGATTTCGATGCACAAATACTGGTGCAAACTTGTCATTTTCAATGAATGACTGTAGTTAATCAAATCATCAATTATTCAAATAATTCTGGGGTGTCACCTATATTAAGTATCATTTTATATAAAAATGTTTTTCATCTAGAGGTGAAGTGGTAAAGAGGTGAAGGTAAATACATCCAAAAGCAATAGATATTCAAAATAATTTGTAAGGGGATAAATATGATTTTTTCTAAAATAAATGTATTTCAAAAATATTTTCTGTATAGATTCTACCAGCTATATATGTATTTAGTCTAAGTTTGAGTATTCCAAGCAGAGCAGCAGTATCCTAATTTACTTTTTACAAGAATAAAATAGAGTTTGCAGATGGTTTCAATAGAATTAGATTTATTTCCATTACGAATAACGAGACCCAACGCTTTAAAGGCTTTCTTGGTAACATTCGCTATGTGATTAGAAAAGGTTAATTTGACATAGAAAGTTGCTTGCCTTCATAAATACGATTAAATACAATATTATTTATGGTGTAACCATAATTGATGGCATTAAATATTCAGTGAAATGTCATGACTTTGCATTTATCAGCATTCAGATCTAATTTATTCATAATACACCAGTCACTCAAATAAACCAAATCTTGCTGCAGGAACTGGCAATCATGTAAAGTTTCTATTTCCCTAAATATCGTCACGTCTTCAGCAAAAATTAACTTTTGTCAGGTAATGCCGTTGCAGACGTCAGAAATAAATAAAAAAGATTGTAGAGGCTCCAAGTTTGAGCCCTGTGGTACTCCTAATGCTGCAATTAACGTAGAAGATCTGTTACCATCAAGCTCAACAAATAGCTTAATGTTATTCAAATAGCTTCAAAGTTGCATAAATAAGACTTAATTAAGCTTTTAATTTGAGGATATAAGCCAAATAAGTGTAACTTTTCTATCAGTATGTTATGAGAAACTGTCAAAGGCTTTTCTGAAATCAGTATAAATAATATCAACCTATTGCATGTGAAACATGCTGTGTAATAATGGTGAAGATTTAATATATGGCTGTAACAATTATTGTCCATATTTCTCTATTTTTTCTACCACTTTTGTCGAATAAACTCAATTTTCTGAGGGAATTATCTAGACTCCATGTATAAAGACTCAACTTTGAGATCAATTTTCTCCCAAACGACGAGAGATAAAAAAAAATGTTGGTAGGTGTATAATACATGAACGAACAATCTTATAAAATTTATTATTTTTCTTTTAACCCTCGTATGGCTGAAGAAACTTCTTCTAACACTCTGTATTGTCCTTCATTGGTAAAAGGGATATATTCTAATCGTGAGTAATGCATCCGTCTCCGTCTCCGTTTGTACACTCGCTATGTCCTTTTGGTTTATATACTATATAATAGAATAGTTTGTGACATTTTTGTACTACTTAGGGCTGGTTATATAAAAATGACCTGAACTGCCGATCAACTGATCTAAGAGCAAATTCCGAACCAGATTCGGATTCTTTGGTCGTTCCAACGAAATTATTCTTGCGTTCAGCTGAACTAGGTATTACCGAGATTGGTAGGAATGCAACTTGGTGAATGACGATTTATTATTGAGTTTCTGACAGTTTAACGTAAATATTTAGCGCGAAACCTGTCTAATTTTCTCAGGTTACCTTCAACTTTGATATTGCTAATTTTTTATAAAAATATTACTAATAATAGTGCTTAACTAACATATTATAACTTAATGAGTGACTGTGAAACCATTTTAGCCATTAAATCACCTAATGGACGTCCATTTTCAAATCCTTTTTCATTTCAATTACCATTTATCATTTCTCTCTCTCTCTCTTAAAACTTCAACTAACTCTTCAACTTCAAAAACTTCAACTATTTGGGCGTACACTTTAGACATTTTTGCGGGGGTAGCAAGTTGCCAAGGATGGTGAACTCAATGTACTCAACTCAACGTGCCTGAACCTGTCATATATACCTAACATTAGCAGGAAAGAGCGAGATAGGGAGATCCCTTCCCAAAGCTTTATCAAATCACATTCCCAACAATCACGGCAGAGCCAAAATATATTGTGGAAACCTAATTTTTGCAGATAAGTACTATAATCGTACCTAACAGATCAGGTAACGGATATGATTTAAAAGAACGCGTGGGAGGCTTCGAAGGTTATAAGTACTAAGAATAGACTACCTACCTTACCTAGCACTTGTTAGCAAATCTGTCCTTGTTTAACTTAATAACGAAGCGATATGTATTGTCAATACACACCCTGAATTTGTAGTGGGGCGCTATAGAAAGAGAATCGATTGTACCTTACAGTCTTTTTATAAACGAAATCTGCGCAAAAATTCGCTTTCTCTACACTACAAAATTTAAATGATTCTACGAATTGAGATGATCTACGAATTGATCGTAGATCACTCTGTTTATACAACCCTATTTCAATGTTCGATCTACAGTTCAGACTGAACTGCAGTTCACTGCGTGTATCCAACCGATCCTTAATTGGATAAATGGGCATCAAATGTGAAAATTAAAAAAATAATTATAGTCGGGAGGGATGATCTTAAAACGCGTAAAAATGTTACCGACATCGAGATAATACTGTGCTATTATATAAAGTGAAAGAGGGCGTAAATTCGTTCGGAGCGTAATTCTCTTGTAATAAATTAAGACTGTAATCCTAATAAACATTGAATATAACAGGCTCATTGCAATAATTCCCCATGTTTACGAGCAGGCTCTTCTTAACTTATTATACCTCACTAAGTGCGTGTTGGCGGCACCGCGTTGCAGATAGATAGAAAAGCTTTTTACATTTTCCCATTCTTCGGCAGGGGAGGGCATTATTCCAAACTGAATTAAATCACATAATTTAAATAAAACTTTAAGTGCTTTTAAATGTTTCATTCTCTTTTAAAGGCTGGTATCGTTTCGAGTCGCTTAATGCGACCCCACTGTAGGTAGTTTTGCTCATTTAAAATAAAAAATAACATTTGCAACTATAACTTGCACAAAAGTAATAAACAATAAAGAAAAATTACACGCATATGGTATACAGGACTGTCTTAAGTTGGAAATTTGGTGATTATGTTTCAATTACAATTAAGAGTAATGTACCTCAGGGAAGTGTTATTGGACCGTTACTATTCTTGAGTTATGTCTTGCATTTGTTAGTAAATTGTGACTTTATTAATTTATTTGCTGATGACGCAACTAGCATATAGTTGTGATATTCTGGGCGAAACAATTGATTTTTTCCACGTTCCCAATAAATTAAAAACGAATCTGTACATAATTATTTAATTTTTTATGTAATGTCAAAAATTAGGTTAAACGGAAATATACTGAAATCGAAATCGAAAAAACATCAATAAATAAATTTAAAAATACATCTTTCTTTTAATTGTTATGAACTTATATGGTTATGATCACTTACGTGATCGATAACCAATGAGAACGTAGAGAGCGACCACGCTACACCGTTGATCGTTGCTCTCAATCGCATTCAGTACTACCGCAGCATATCTCTCTCTATCCCGTGCAAGATTGGTTTTAATGTTTGCCAGTTAATAAACCTCGGAAAAAGTGTCCGACTTTTAGCAAATATTTTTAAATATATCTAATGAAGGTGCTATTAAAATTTAATCGTGATTCAATCATATATTTTTATTTTAGAAAATGCAACTTTGGGGTATTGTGGTTTAATGTTAACCCCCCCAAAAGTGTCTGGCTTATTTATTTTTTTACTCAAAACCAACTTAACTTTCGAATAGTACTTGTTGGCTTCTGAATCAAACACTTTTTGGGCACATATTTTTTTACACCGTTCTTATATGCGCAGTACCTGGTGTACCCAGGTAGGTCAGGCAAACACTCCATTTCCAACACATTTTACCTATAGATTTGCGCATTCCTATTTCTTAAGAAAGCCGCATCAGAATAAAGCGGGCGCAATTTGACGGTATTGAAATGTTTCACTGAATATAGATAGTAGTCGTTACAGCGCCGAACGCATAAATGTAAAGCTGGAGCAGAAACGTGGTGGTGTTCGTAAAAAAAATGAAAAAAATAATGAAGAACCTACTATCGGAGAAAATCTATTCAACAGCGTCTATTATGTCAAAACTCATTATTTACTAATTTGGAAATTACTATAAATTAAAGTAAAAACGTATATTTAATAAAACAAATGAACTATTTAATAGAAGTATTAGAAAGGAAAAATGATAATCATTAAATTTCATCATCATCCTCGTCATTATCACCATCTTCAGATCTTGAACCCAGATTAATAATTAACGGTTCAACCTCATCGTAACGTACTTCACGTTCCCAATCTTTATCTACAATGTCTTCTACATATCTAAGACAATTTTCCCAAATGTCTGGAGTGTAATTTGATCCAAAAATCCTGTTGAGGTTAGCGAATATCTTATCGAATATCTAAAAATTTAAAGAGGTGCTTTAAAACAACCATCAGAATTATTCTTTGAAGTTTCTATTCAAGTCTATCAAATATTGATTGAGTTTATTTCAGATAAATACGAAATCGAGTTTTTAAAGAGAGGTAAACAGCATCATTTTGCGGAAGTTGATAATTTTTAAATTTGAAGTATGTAGAAGAAATGAATGAAAAATGTGTTTTATGAAACAAAACACTTAAAGCAATATTAACTAAAACTAGTCATATTCTTTCCAATATATTCCTTAATAATTATTCAAAAATAATCAACAATAAAATTGACAAAATAATGATAGATCAAACAGAAAATTAATGAAATTTCATAGTTAGAGCTTCGTTTTGCAATCGGTTTTAGTGGAGCTAGGGCCATTAGTGATGCCAACACGTCTATTACGGTACCTCTATGATGATGTAGGGATAGGAAGCCACCTTTCAAGTTATTTGATCAAAAGTAAGAGTTTGTTTTGAAATATATTCAGTTTTACTCATAAAAACCTCTATATATTGTATATTACTTTATGTCGTGACGGGACCAGTATTGTGACGTCACAAATTCCTGTCCCGGCCTGTCTTACGGAGGTCTCGCTCAGGTTTATTTATTTATATCTCTGTAAATATTATAAAACTATTTTGTATAATTTTTATGAATAATGTAATGAATGTTATTACTAATAATATATTTATTATAAACAACAAACGTCTGAAAACAAGCAGAATACATGATAAACAGGTAAATAAGTAAATGATAATCGAGCTTGTTTTGAAATTACATGAATAAAATATTAATGAAAAAATTAATAAAATAAATAGAAGCAATATATAAAACAAACAGTACAAAAAAGAGACGGAAGAATATTATGTATAAATACAAATAATATGTACGTAATGTAATTGTTAAAAATTATTATAAAAAGTTTTAGGTTTAATATAATCACGTAGAATTTGAATTAACTCGTGAATCAGACCTAACAGATATACCTAGTAATGTATTATTGAGTTCGGACAAGTTCTGAGTTGATAAAATAAAGTTTCGTATTTCAATTTGTAATATTTTAATATTATTTTGGTGCAAGGAAATCGAACGACTTTTTTCCAAGTGATTTTGATGTGAAGAACTAGATAACGAATATCTTTATTTAGTATTAACTTTTGCATATCTTAGATGAGTCTGAACTGAGTATTTTTAACTGTTGACATTTCAACACTAATCATTTTTATAATCTAGTTTCCATTGTATCTCAATTTAAATATGAGTCTATAATAACTCCTAGATATTTTATGTGTTTTTGATGTAATTGTATATTGATTCCCCTGGATGTGACTTTTATTTCATCAAGGAGAGTAAGTTTTGCACTTTGGCATGAAAATGATATGAAGTAAGTTTCCTCGATGTTTATAAATTGTAATTTATAGTCAAACCAATTTTTTATCAGACTGAATCTTATTTCTCTACTGTGTGTTGTACTTCCCATGAATCTCCAGTATAAAAATTGCGCTGTCATCGCCAAAACCGTATACTTCACCTTTACAGTTCAAAGAAAATAACGTTGAAGAGTAAATACCCAATGACGATACCCTGGGGTACCCCATGCTCTACTGTTCTCTAATTATTGGTAGATCACTTTGAACAGCTTTGATGCATTTCCTCTAATATGTAACGTTTTCAAAAACATTTTATGGCTGATGATATGGGAAGGTTTTGCTAGGTCTATAAAAATACACAAACAGTGGCTCATCTAGTGTGATGAATATATTATCTAGATGCTAATGTCACAATAATATCACTGTTGATACTTTACTTTTGATCCGAATTGATTCTTGGAAAGCAAGTGATATTTGGGCACATAACATTCCAACCTTTGTGTTAGTATCCTCTCGATTTTTTGCTGTATTGAATAATTAATGTGTGCAAATATTCATAATGGTTTTGCTGCTTTTTTATGTACAGGGATTGCAATAAATTCTTTAAAAGCGAAATATAAAGGAAAGCCATAATATAAACAAAAATGTCTCTCAGTATAATTGATATAGACTATAATAAATATTAACATTAAGTTTGTTTCAAACTTGGCACGCCGTAGTTCATGACACAGTTGCATTGAAATTTATTCAGAAGAATTGTGAATATTGAGACCTGAACTATTTGCGAGATATATCGTGTGATTGGTATTTTGTGTGCGTGTAAGATCTTGTGTGTAAATAATGTTTAATAATAGATTACGTCAACTTACCGACGGATTCGGTATACATCGGCGCGCCATTGGCTCGGGACTCCGGTAAGTTGGCGAATATCTTCCCGCGAAACAGGCACCGGAAGAAGTTATGGGACCGTGGAGACCTGTGGGGCCCTTGGACCCCATCATTTTGTCTGGCGAATACATCAGCTTGATTTGCGTTTACCGGAATTCACTAATCCTCATTATGCCCTCGGAATGAACTTTAAGTGTAATACTGAGCAACCGTTAATAATTTACGATATTTACATAGTTTTACTTATCGGTGAAGTCGCCGCAGATATTTATTTCATAAATGTCTCTCACATGCGGAATCTCCTTTAAATAAGTGATCACGAAACGTCTACAGTCCTTATCACAATGAATTATTAATTGTTGTTTTTAAAGTGGATCAGAGCACGTTAATTCTGAAATAATTCACCCCAAAGGTCTAAGGGTTGACTGAAGGCAGACTATCGTCTGCCATTGGAGTTTTGTCAGAGTTTGAGGGGTTGGATATTTTGCGCATGACTGTCGTCCCGACGCCCGCCCCTAGTTCTATATCTGAAGCCGCATTCGCCTCTAACAAATTAGTGGCATTTTGATGGTGTATAGATTTTTGAATTGTTACCGAAAGGGTGAATATCGCTTTTACATGCTTAGCGAAATTGTCAATTTTATTGACGACTTACCTACATACATATTATTAATGTTTGATTTAGTGACGATCAATTATGAATTATAACTCTCGTAACACACCGCGAAATGTATATTGTACACTTGCGGCCACCCAAATATTAATGGTAAAAATGTATACTGTAATTTAGACTTTAAATCATAGACGCCGTAAATGTCAAATATAATATCTGTCATTGATAATAAATTTAAAAACGTCTCTCAAAATGTGTCAGAAAAAAAACATAAATAAAAACGTAAATCTGGACTTTGGATGGAACCCGCTGAAATGGGCTTAAATGAAAGATCTTGACGTAGGTATATAGTAAGCCATTAAAAAAGTTATAATGAGCGAGATACGCGTCATGGTTTTTATTACAAAATAGTTGAAACGTCACTTTTCTCCCAATAATGGAGAACGTAATGATTTTAGAGAACAAATTTTCGAACAAACGTTTTTCAACGGATGATTTTACGTAAGTATCAATCATTAAAAAAATTGCAAAATTTTTTTCGCTGCGATATTTAGTGTCAATGTTAAAAAAATGCGAAAAAATAGAAATACGATAAAATATAGGGGAAAAAATTCTGAATTCGTTGAAATTAGTGTATTACATATCCATTAGAATGCTTACCATGAATGCTTATTTACTGAAAAGATATATTAAATTATATACGGTGTTATAAAAATACAAAACATAGCAGTCATTTTTTTTTGTTGCCGGTTTTTCTTCCTCTTCAGAGTGAATCTGAAGATCCTCAATAAAGGTGAAAGAACTTGTACAACTTTTAAGTGAATCGTTTCTGTATATATGTCCAGATATACAACTGGTAAGTGTGTCTTCCTTATTATTCATCTATTTGCTTATGTTGTAGTTGATTTCGGGTCTTCTACCATGTATGTTATCTTCTTCTCGAACGACGTTTCTGTAGAATCACATCTCCATCTTCAGGTTCTTGTTGCTGGTCACTGGAACTGATGAACTGATCTCTTCAGTATCTAACGGTTCCTTATATACTCATAGATGATCATGAGTCGTTGCACTTCATAAATAATAGCTAAACTTTAAAAATTAATAATTCTCTTGCCCCTAAATTTTATGGTCTACCAAAACTACATAAACTACATATTCCATTATGACCTATTGTTTCATATATGTTCAAAGTCCTTTTTATAATTTAGCAAAATTTTTATCAAATATTCTAACAACGTTGTTAGAAAAACAAACCATTATATAAAGGACTCTTAGACATTCAAAACATTTATTGATACAATGGAACTTAATAACCAAGAAAACTTTTCTCTTTAGATATGATTTCACCATATACCAATATACCAATAGACCTTGTAAAAAATATACAACAAATATGTTAGAACGAAATAAAATTTATACTTCATTACCAATAAAAGAGTTCTTATATGCCTTGGAACTCACATTAAATTGCACATTTCTTCAATGCATTAATACATATTACAAACAAACATATGGCTGTGCAATGGGTTCACCAATATCCAATACATTCGCAGAGTTAGTACTAGAAGATTTAGAAAAAACCATAATTCCAACGTTTAACTATAAAATACCATTTTTCAAACGTTATGTTGATGTTTACATAACAAAAATTCGATTCTAAATAAATTTAATAGTTACCATCCAAAAATACAATTTACAATTGAAAACGAATCGGAAAATGAGATAAATTTCTAACATGGTCTGGTAGGTACCAATTTCAACTCAAAAACCCATTACAACTATAAAAAAATTGTAATAATTGGTATTGCAAACAGATCAGTAAAACTAACGTCTGCCATTCATAGAAAAAGCAAAAGATGTTTTAATAAATAATAACTATCCTTTTTTTCTCTAATCAACAAGATTTTCAAAAACAGAATTCACAAATACTACAATACTCAATCACCACTAATCAATACAACTAATACTCTACTACTAATAATAAAACTATACTAATAATAAAACATATATTGCCTTAATATATATACCACAACTATCAAATATTTCAAACATTTAAAAAACATATGATATTCACACAGCACACAAAAATACAAACAACTTAAAATTCCTTTACACAACATTAAAAGACAAAATTCACTTGAAAGAACTACACACTGTATATACGAAATTCCATGTAAGCAATGTGATGAAGTCTACATTGGTCAAACAAGGCAACTTCTTGAAGAACGTTTAAAAGGTCACAAATATTCAGCTAATATTACAGCTTTAAAAAAATATTCTAATGAAACAGTTCATTAATTTTTAACTACGAAAATACTAAAGTTATTAATAAAGAACAAAATTATAAAACACGGCTAATTATGGAATCAATTTATATTCAAAAAAATTCTAATGCATGTAATATTATGATTTGGAAAATCAAACGGTTTACTGAATCTAAAAGTACTAAACAATAACATACTAAATTAATAATTGTTCATAGACAATAATTTAGAAAGGAGTATACATAATTGGTTAGAAACTGAGACACATGTATTTTTTAGAATTTAGAATAACATTCGCTGCCCTTCCACTGAGAAGGAAAAGTATGAAAGTCGAAGAATTTGTTTGCTAATTATTAAAGTTAAATGTTTGTTTAATGGTCCTTTTCACTGAATTTTCTTTATTACTTTATATGATAGTGCTTTATAAGAAATTTCAACGTATTTTTTTATTTTTTTATAACACGATTTCTATCGAAAAAAATTCATGTGCGGAAATAAAGCGCGCGCTGATACGCGACGTCACGTATCCTTCCTTAGTGACGTCACAGAGCCTATGACTTTGAACATGAAACAACGGTGTATTTATGGAGGGTAAAAGGTAAGGAGAACCGTCTCTGTGTATCAAATAGTGTCCTTTGAAAAGCGTTAAATTAGGGTGGCGCTACTGTAGCAGGTGGGTAAATTTTCACAGCAGTTTTTATAGGTTATATTTACTAAATTATTTCGGACTAGGAACAGTTGTTGTGTATACTGCAGTTTCATTAACTACTCTGGTCACCAAAAATATTAAATTTATCAACTCAACTCACTTCACTCCGTCAACAACAGCTACATTCATATCATACCCCTTTGCTACTCTAGCGCCATTCTGGAGGGATTTTGAACTATTATTTACTGCTAACAGCTTGAACACTTTTGCAACTGTCCCCTCATATGAGAGTGTCCTCTTTACCTCTACCCTCCATAGGTGTATTAGTAAGTTGGCCTCTGCTTTTTGACAGTTGATGTTGAAATTGACTTTGTTGGCACTTGACTGCTGATAAATAATCTAAATTTGACATGTAAAACTCGTCCGCCTTGCTAAAGTCAACTTTTAGCAGATTTTCTACACTTCCTTTAGAAAATTCTCCCTCCATTTTTTTTACATGAACGTACAGAAACAAACAAAACACAATTCGTAGAGGAACGCACACAACATAACCACAAAACTAAGCGTAAACACCTACAAGCTGTGGGCATGCGTTATTTAGGCGTCCTGACTAATAATGCTGCGAATTTAATTCCAGGCTGTGTGCGATTGTAAGATTTATATTCGAAACAAAGTTGCACGAGGTGAATATCTATCATTTAGCTTTCAAATAAACATATTTGTTTTGAGATTTAAGAATCTAGTGAAAAAGTGCAAACAACTAACGGCCATATTTAAATATCAAAAACTTGCCTTAACCTTAAGAAGTGTTTAAAGCATATCCAAAATTCAATACAATCCTTCAAGTAACAGACAAGTCAATACTGTTTAAAAAATGAATCCCTTAATTTTGGACGACAGTATAATATTAAGTGGATATTGGTCTAGTGTAGAACATTATTCGAAAGCTGACATTCAAAAGAAAATATGTTCCCATAGTATTTTATGTAAAAATCGTCCAATAGAGATGAACTTTAGTTGGTCTGTGCGAAGTCAACGTCTGCTGGGAGTCAGTAGAAAGTCTCGCGACTCCCCAAAGTGCCACGGGATCAAAGGGAGTTCCCCCATATATTTATTTTATTGTCATGTACACATGCACTTGTGTTAAGATTGCTGAACACAGTTTCGTGTAAAATAGACATGTGGGGAACGTTTCTTCTTGCTATAAAAATAATAACTTACTACTACTAGCTTCCGGAAATTTTATGCTGATTGTGATATTTATTTCGTAACAAGATCAGTCAGGGGATACGTGTACACTGCATTTGAGTTTTATTGTATCACTTATTCGAAGCTACACATGTGATTTATTTATTAATGCTCTATAGTGATGCATATCGCTGGTTAAAGTATACATGTTTAAATTATTTTTTAAGAGGGAAAATAAATTCAAATATAATAATTATCAAGTATATACAACTTAATAGAATTATATTGTTTAAATAACAAATGTTTATTGAACAAGGTGTTTGAGGTGAACCTAGCTATTAGATTCTTGTATAGTTGAAAATTACTTTAGCTACTTCAGATTTATTGCTAGATTCAAGATCTAGATCAGATTGCTACTTCAGATTTTCTACTAACTACTTCAGATTTATTGAACAAATTTCACTAACTCGAAAGGAACTCTAAGGGGGTTCAAAAAAACAACATCTTCTGACACATAACATTACGAATTTAAACGTATATTCTACATTATTCTACTTCCCCCCAGGAATATATAGAGAGTACAATTAATTTTTCAAAGAATTGTATTTCAAACTTTAAAGTCTTGACTTGACAAATCATAATTTGTAAGAAATTAAGTCGCTTATTTAGGACACATAATTACACCCGATGAAGTTAGGCCAAATCCCGACAAAATCTTCAAAGTAAATTACTTAAATAATTTATTAATAAATGCAATACGATCACGATCTTAAAAAAATCCCAACCGTAGTAGACTAGTCATTGCAAATTCGACCATAGACACTAATTAATTGACCCTTCACCTATTCTATCTGTTCAACATATCCTTAAAATTTAATTCACTCGCATTATCAAAAGACTCCCCAAAATGCCATCATGTTCTTTAAAAGGAGTAACTATAATGATTCTGCCAAAGGTCATAAATATTGTCAAATATAAAAATAATTTAAATTCAATTTGTTTAATAAAATAATTCATCTAACCACTAACAACTAATTATTAAAACTGGTAACTGTTTTAATATAGAAAGAACTTTTCTTCAGGCGTTTTAAACTATACACTAAGAGTATTTAGTCACTAGATCATATTTGCTACGCGTATTCCATTGAAATGATATTTATTTAAAATCCATTAAACCCATATAGCCTTGGTGTGGATTTAAGGTATCTCGTACAAGTTCTGTGTTTAAATAAATGTTCATTTAATATCAATAATATATTATAATTACGAAGAATTTTTATCAGTTTCTATCAGTTTTTATCAGTTATCAGAATTTTTATCTGTTTTAATATAGAAAGAACTTTTCATCAGCCGTTTTAAACTATACACTAAAAATATAAAACCCACTAAATCGTATTTGCTACGCATATTCCATTGAAATGATAGTTATTTAAAACCCATTAAACCCATATAGCCTTAGTGTGGATTTAAGGTATCTCGTATATACAAGTTCTGTATTTAAATAAATGTTCATTAAATATCAATAATATTATAATTACGAAAAATTTTTATGTCTAATTTTTATCTCGTATTTGTCGTGGTTTTTAATTAAATTGAAAACATCTAAATATAGGCCTTTTTAGAAATCACATTACATTACCCTGAAATTTAGAACTATTAAAAATTAGACCCATGGAATTAAGCAAATGCGAAATAAGAAGATAACACCTGATCTAACTGTAGACACCGACACCGCTGAAAATGCAGGGCAAATATTTCCTTTACTATCGGAAGGAATTGCATCAGTCTTTTCGCATACGAGGGTAAGGAATCACCACTAGATGGCGTTTCCAAGATTGCCCAGCTTCTGTCAACCTAAATGTGGATTTATTCGGTCTGTATTAGATTACACATACCCCGAGTTGGTTGAGCGGGCCAATAAATAAACAGGATCTTCAATTAGGATTTTTTCCAGGAAAATAGTAGGGAAGGAAATGCGGAAAGCATGTACTGGAATATTGGATTTCGGACGCATGTTAAATACAAAATGCCATACCGTGGTCACACATAGAGCAATAAAGTTCATATCTGCTTTAGCTCATATTAGATGCGTGCTATATACTTATCTACTGTAAAGACGTAATTAGTTCTATTATGAACTGGAAAATATGATACGATTTCTCTTTCATAAACGATAATATTGATTCACATTAAATGTGATAGAAAGAAGCTAATAGCTAGTGACAGAGTTTATATGTACTATATTTGCTGTAAAATTATGAATACAAGAATTCCGTCAAAAATCTTAGCTGTACAGCTAACAAAAAATAAAAGTATTGTTGATTCGTAGCTCCTGTAGTTGTTTTAATAAGAGAGAATGGGGGTGTGGACTGTATTTCCTTGGTCTTGGTCCTAATTAATAAGCTTCACTGTTGTGTTTTTAAAACTTCTTTAATAACAATTAAAGCACACATTCAGACATAAACATTAACAAAAAAATAATACATTCTGTAGGTACGAGACCTGATACAAGACTCTGTAGACTCAACATATAATATGAGACGTTTTACCAGACTGATTGGAGATTGGAGTTGGAATTGGAAAACAACCGCGAATCAACCGTTCAGGCATGCGCACTGCATCCCTTTGCTACACGCTTGTTGCCAGCACCAGGCGCGAAAACATTTAAAATTCAAACTTAAAAGTACTCTCAACCAGTATTTTATTCTAAAGGGTGTACCAATAGCAGTGATAGAACTTTAATTTTGAATAAAAAATTTAACTTTTTCAGTTAGAAAAATAAATTGTGTATTTACTGAAAAGATATTTTATGACAAATTAAAAAAAACTAAAAATTCGATTAAAAATTTCATTGACAGCTTAATTGAATTGACATTTGTCATTTAGCGACAAACACATTACTAATTTTTTTACGACGAAACTTTACTTGATTTGTGTTAAAATATAAAAAAATCCTTAAAATTTTAAATAATCAAAAAATGAATTTTTATTGACCGCTTTTTTGACAGCTGTCATTAGTCAAAACCGGTTTTTGATATTTGGAACATCGAAAACCTAAGGATACCAAGTTTCACCTTGAACCGATGGAAATCAAGTGCTCAACGCTTGGTTTAACCTAAAAAACAGGAATACCCATGTTAAATATCATTTAAAATTTAACCTGCGTTGAGCACGGGTTATTATTTATTTTCTACTTTTTTTTTATTTCGTAATTATTTTTTATTCCTCTACTTCCGATTTAGTGGGAGCTCTCAAAAAAATCGGGACTTTTCCAAAATAAGGACCACCCTAGTATACATACGTATTTAATTTTTTATGTAATATCAAAAATGGCGTTAAATGGAAATATAACAGAAACCGAAATCGAAAAAACATGTACTATGTTCCAATTTCTGTAAATAATTGTACAAACTGCACAATTAATTTTAACAGCAATAAGTAGATACATCTATCAAAAAATACATATATCTTTTAATTGAATTAAATATTAAACTGAATTCTAGATATAGAATAGATGTAGAATAGAATAGAAATTTTCTTTCTATTCTATTCTACATCTATGTTAAAAGTGTGTATTTTGATAATTATTTACTTACAGTTCTAGAACTGTAAGAACGGCAAGGGAATTACTTACCGCATTGTTAGCCTTTGTCACCAGTAAGCGCATCCTACTGTCGTAGAAACAAACATAGTAAGTGAAGTGAAAGTATTGTTTTGTCAATGCAATCCTTTTTCTGTGCATAAGAACTGTGAATTTCGTCTCATCTGTATAAATCTGTATGTGTATGCTTTTTTTCTTCTAAATGTTACACCTAACATATAACACAAGTAAAATGGAAACTATACGTTTCAATTTTAAATGTGCATTTGTTGAAAGACGAACTAAATGTGAATTATTTATGAATATGAATATATGAAAATGTTTGCCCACGAGTATATTTCACGTGATACCGTATTAAGTATCATATATTATACAAATCTCTATCACTACAGTAGAATTTCATGCAGCCTTGATATGTTTAATATTAACTATCAGTTAAATATGTATTTTGAAAATAATTAAAGACTCTTTGGAGCGCTGTATGATAACGCTAATGCCATTTACCGAATTAAATTTTGCAATGCAGTTTAGATGTTAAGTAAATGCTTAATGTCTATATAAAAGTTAGTTGGAGTAAATAAGCGTTTGACATAACAAATCACAGGTTGGTGAGTGGCGGAACAATTAAATATTTGAGTAGATGTTGCAGGTCGGGTCAAGCAGTGGGTTAATAATTGAACCGCGTGGCTTTTAACACAGCGAACGCCTCTTCTTTTATTCAGGACCTTAGCTTCTATAAACGAGGACTTGACACCTGGCCGTTGGATTGATTATAAAACCACGGGGGACAATCGCGGTGCATACCGCTCATCATCCTGGCCTAGACGACAACGGCTCTAACTCACCAAAATAATACTCTACTGGATACTCCGGAATACCTGTCCGAAGAGTTGCTCGGCTTACATATGGACCCAATTAATTTATAATAAACTTATTCGGGATTACTGATTTCATCCAATATTTATAATCGCTAGAAAACGCGTTGCTAATAAATAATGTTGGAAGATTTTATTTTTATCACTTGTCTGCCATTCAATATAATAATTTTCAAATTTTCAGCGAGAAAATCAATGAATAGTACTAATAAGTACAACATAACGTATTATAACAGATTAACTATTTAAATATAATAAACTAAGCATCATTCAAAATATATAACGAGTTGAAAAAATTGATAGATATAACTAAATGTAAATATTATAGGGATAAAATAGAAAATAATAAAAAAGACAGTAAGCTTTTATGGAATGTAGTAAATGAAATCAGTAGCAATAAAAAAAAGGATACGGTGGTAAAAGAAATAAAAAATGATAATGGAGATCTCATTACAGATAGTTATTTGATGGCCAATCAGTTCATACATTTTTATACAAACATTGGCAGTAATTTAGCAAGTAAAATCAAAAAACCAAGTAAGTCTTATATTGGACAGTCAACCCAATCTTCATTCTTTTTGAGATAAAAGAAATTAAAATTTAAGAGAAAGTTATGGCTTTACTGATTTTTGAGTTTCCATTAAAACGTTAAAATTTGTAATATTAATTTAAACAATTCAGCCTATTTTGAACCTCCTCTGAGGTAAACTCTAACTTAGTTTCAAGTACAGTTGTGAAATGAAAATACAGCTTTTTCCATCATATCTATAAAATTCAACCAAGAGATTTCAAAATCATTGTCCTTATGAACTGGCGCCAATTTTAAAGAGCATCTTCAGGAGTGTTAGCAACCCAAAGTAAGTATCTACAAACGAACGCAAACGTAAGTATCACAATATATTAAATGTATCAATAACAATAGATAAAATATCAATACAAAATAATAATAACTCTTAATATAATTATAATATAAGAAACATTACAATTAAAAATCAAATTAACTTTAAATAATAATTAATAGTCTCCTATAAAAAAAATACATAACAATATCGTGCAAGTCCTTTATATTCCTAAAATAAATACTGGCGCATCCACCAAATATTAAAATAGTATTCCATATAGTGATTTATTATTGATCAATTTATTCAGGTATTTAGATCGTAAAACTAAACATCAAAAACATTGCATTTTTGACTTTCTCACCTGTATATAATATAAGGGTTTTTTAATTTCATGCAAAAATTTGATTTCCAGATTTTAACATATCTTTGAAACACGAATTTTGAGGAAATGCTGTAGTGTAGTGAGTGTACCAACGTTATTAGTAGAAATACAAAATGATTGCATACTATTAAAGTGAGAGTGGAATACTATAAAACACAGTAAGGTATTACATGCTATTTATTCCATAGAAGGTCATACCATATTGTGTTTAATAGTCTACTGGTTTAGCCATTCACGGCGTCACTTGACTTTCAAGCTACTGACTTATCTTGACATAAATTCAAGTCAAGTTCAGGTCAAGTAGTTCCATTTCAAATACATCTTCTTATACCAGCAGTTTTTAAGGATTACTTGATTTTATCAAGACTACTTGATAAAACTACTTCAATAATCATTTAATATTGTCAAGAA
The DNA here is from genome assembly GCA_964058915.1 of Tetropium fuscum. Lineage (NCBI taxonomy): Eukaryota > Metazoa > Arthropoda > Insecta > Coleoptera > Cerambycidae > Tetropium > Tetropium fuscum. Next base: position 1,424,623 of record CAXKVY010000108.1, on the reverse strand, counting down.
ATGATAATATACCTTGTAATAAAGGCTTTCATTTCCTAAATAATATTAATTATAATCTTAAAATTTGAAAAACATAGTAATAAATTATTTATTAAATTATCGGTCGTAATTCCTTGCACAGAATTAGTCAAGTACAATTTTGATACAGTGAATAATAATAAGTATTTTAAGTGTATAAACTTTTTCACTTATAACGTCCTCGAAAAAAATAAAAGGTAGGTACTTATTGGCTATATATACATCAGCTTGTGAAACTTGTCTAAAGCAACGTTCTGAAAAACAAAAAGAAGCCATCAACATTATGTAGTGTACAAGGTATTCAATTTTGTACACAATATTTGTATGGTATCTCCTTTATTAGTAGAGTTAAAAGGATGCTGCTCTTGCAATATCTACCTGCTCTTTTGTGAAACTTAAGGGGTAAAGTACGAAAACAAAATATTTGTATCCATATTCATTTTTTAGATACAGGGTGATTTTAGAAATCTGCAATTTTCGGACACCCTTCCTATCTAAAGACCGATTATTATGTAGTATTCTACGTAGTACCTAGTCAGATTTGTTCTTAATGCTTCCGTTCTCACTTTTTAATATTAATTATTGCGTTTGTTTTTTTGTGACATCCTGTATAATTTTATTTTGTTGAATTGATTTCTAATCTTTTATACCGTACTGAGTATACTTAGAGAATATAGATACTAGTGAGGTTGGCGTAAAAACTTTCTCGGGAAGCTGCTGGTTCTATTTTTCCAAGAAATGTTTCGCACACTTTAATATGTTTGGCATGCAATGCAGCATGCATGTAGCTTTTGGATCTTTTTTCCTACTTTCAGTCTTTGAATCATGTGCTTTCCTCTATCGCGTATTCTGAACCACTAATCTGGCATTAATCCCGCGACTTATTGCTGAGAAAGAACGACCTTGCAGGCATATATCGCACATTCTTGACATAATCGGATGGTTATCAAGTAATATCATGTATTATAGCTTGAAATTGCTTGATATCAAGTCAAGCAGTAAAAATGGAAAATTACACTTCACACACAAATGAACACTTTGTATAAGAATGACTAAAACCACGTGCAAGTTGGAGTGAAGGAGACGTTTATCGTATTTTGTCCTATTTTGTTCACTGGCTGCGATGGAGGTTAAAACCTACTCAAAATTACACACTGGGAGACAACCTGAGAGAGAAAATATAATTTAAATTAAGTATGTATTTCGTGAAACTCATGATATACTCGTAAGTAGCGGGTACTTCATGTATATAGTGAAGAAGACTCACAATATGTTCCTAAGTATACACAGACCAGACAGCATTGAACAAGGGCCACGTGTCATTCAAGTAGCGCATTAATTTTATCACGTGATTATATCAAACGCAATTAGATGCATACGATGATGTAGTAAATGACACGTGGCAGACACGCGGCCTCACACGCAACATTGGTGCCCCTCTAGTATCGGGTTTTTCGTGTTTGTGGCTTATTTGATTTTCCTTTGAGTAGTTTTTACTGGCAGCAAATTATTTAATTAAAACTATGAAACATTTATTAGAGAATTTCTATGGATTGGTATATAATAATAATGGGACCCATACCCCAATACCTATACATAATACGTGATAGTTTTCTAGTATATATTTTATTGGACATGTAATGTTTCTTGAAACTATAAATGTCTAAAGTTTCTTTATTTGTATAAAATTCCTCGTGGGTCGGTTACGGTGTGGGGAGGGATTTCAACAAATGAAAATACACCCCTTCATGTTTTTCTACCGAGACAGTCGATGACAGAACGAATCTACATTGACATTTTACAGCAGCATGTCTTATCTCATGCATAGTTGGTGGGCAATAATTTTATATTAATGCAGGATAATGCCCGACCACATACCGCGGCAATAGTGCAAAATTTCTTAGAAGCTACCGGTATCACGACATTACAATGGCCTGCGAGAAGCCCCGATATGAACCCTATCGAACATTTGTGCGATGAATTAGGGATTAGGGTACGCCTCCGGAAAGTCTTGCTGGAATGACAATTTCAATAGTGGAAGAATGGGATCGTATACCAATGGAAACGATAAAGAAATTTCCAGTATGCCGCGTAGAATAGAAGCTCTCAGAGTTGCCAGGGGTGGCAATACACGGTTTTAAGCAGTTTATAATTTTGTGTTTAATGAAAATGTTTTTCTTAAAATTCGTATTCATTGCACTATAAAATGGTTTCAGGATGAGTTCAGAAATTTGGTAATTATGCAAGGTTTCTGCAAAAAATCTGTAATTTGGACAATTTTAGCTCGTAAAAGAAGCGCCTTTCATATAGAGTGACCATTTTCGATACCATTACTTGATTAACATACAGGGTGAGTTAAAAAATAAGAAAAAAAACGTGGTTTGAGGTTACGCACTACCATCTAGGAGGCTCTGAAAAAAATTTCACCTCTTTAATTTTTTTTTTTGAAAGACAAGATTACCTACTAACCAAAAAAAAATAAATGAAAAATCGGCCGATTCGTTCAGAAACAACAAGGTTTCAAAGCTGCAACCAAAATTAGGTGCGTCACTTTCTTTGCAACTGAGTGTATTTTCAAAAAAAAAATACAAAAGCACTGCCTAATTCAAAAAAAATTACAATATTAACGCTAGAGCGATAAAATTTATAGGGGATATAACTAAAAGCCTAAGCTTCCCTGCCATAATGCGAAAATGACTTAATTTCATACAGAGTGGTAGAAACTTAATGCCGAATGTATAAATTAAGTCATTTCAAAATTATGGCAGGGAAGAATAGACTCTTAGTTATCTCTTAGTCCCCTATAAATTTTGTCGCTATAACTTTATTATTGTAAAATACACATCTTTTTGAATTAGGCAGTAATTTATAAATTTTTTTTGAAAAAAATTAAATACTGTAAACTTCAAGAATATGAAACTTTTATGAAAGTTCACCTAAAAATTGACGTAAAATCCAAAATTGCAATAATATAAAAGGTGATCCATTTAAAATGACGTTAATTTCCGGTATAACCGGAAGCACTAGGTGGACGCCATTATTTAGCATTATTTAACCACTCGGTGGACGCCAAGTTGTCTCTGAAGTATGTCTAATGTCTCGTCACCGTGTGATACCCTGTATGTATGACTAATTCTAGAATGTACTTCATTAACCTCATTGACCCTCCGACTGATCATATTTTTCGTCTGGGCGGGATTAAAGCTGCAAGTGAAGAAGGGAGTATTAAATGGACACGCTGTATATGAAGTAACTTTTATATGGAGGTCAATATTTTTGCGATATTGCGAACCAGTGGGATATATTTCAAGCCATAATCTCACTACGGTTTCCCTTAACCTGAGTAAATATAGCTACATATTAGCTTATACAACCGTTTTTAGCAAATTACAAAAATGAATCAAAAAAGTGTATAAACGATATTAAAATTAACGTGTATGAACTTTTTTACGAGTTTTTTTTTAATAACGCACGCCTATCGATGTAGCCCGAGGCGAGCACGCGAGAGAGAGTACACTTTGATTAAGATTGCGCCCCCGGAGGCTCTATTTGTCATTAGCTTGGTTAGCTCACTGTTTCTGTTTGCTAATCACAGATGTGGCTTATTTAAACCCCCCTGATATGTGTTTGATTTAGATATGTGATGTGGTCCGTGAAACATTTTACATCAATTTGTTTTACTTGTACATACCTAAGTGAACATAATTATAATCTATTCAACCTATTGAAGGAGCCTGTTAATAGAATAAGTAGGCACACAGGAGAAGCCTCTTATTACCTTTAGGATCCTAAAAGTAATACTATTTGTCCTCGGTTATTGTGTACCCGAAGGAAAGTATTATTATTTAGAGTTTTAACTACTCTATAGATGCTATAGATGATAATATTATAGATCACACTGGGCAATATTTAAATTTTATTAAAAAAATTAAAAATTAAAAAAACTAATTTTTATTGATGATTTGATGATGATATAATTTTTATGACTTTTTTCTTAGTGTTCGGTAGGTATAATTTTTTAATGGTAACGTTCATGTCTATTTTTTAACCACTTCAATTTTACATAGTTCACGAATTTGAGTATAAAATTAAAATCAAATAGAATTGACAAAGAAAGCAATTCTCAGTAGAACATTGCATGACGAGTCGTTCGATATGTCTAAACAGAATATTGTCACAAAATTTGCCCTACATTTACCTTTTTTCGAAGAATGTAGGGTTATTATTTCAGTCTGCCAACTAAATAGCCAAATCGGCAGAACAGATCCGGACGCCCTTTAGGGGTTAAGTATCCCGCGTGGGTGTGGAGTGATATCCATCCCCCGATTTTTGAATATGAGGAAAGTGGGGTAGAAATTCAAAAACTCGGCAAACTTGAAAATTATTCTTCTTTCCTCTTTTAAAGACGATTTTCCGATTCGAAAAGTCCTATAAAATTTTTGGATATAACTCCGTTTTTTCGTGGGGGTGAGTTGAACACGTTAATATTCAGTCTGCCGACTAAATAGTCAAAGGTTTAGCCAAGAGTTAGGTTTGTCGGGCCCGTAGGCAATGCTGTCCGTCGAGATATTTTCGATTTTTTGGGGGCAAGTGGGGATTTTTTTTGAAAAATGGTGATTATGCAACGTTTTCGGCTCCAGGGGGACTGGGTCGGAGATATTGGAATGAGTTTCGGTAGTTTGGACTATTGGAGTGGGGCGGTTCGTGCTGTTCCACTTTTGCTCGGATAAGACCGGGGGGGAGTGGGGCAAATTTTAAAAAAATCTCCGCGTGTCGACGAGGATTTTTGGAAGGGAAAAGTGTTCTGACGTTTTTCGATTCCGTAATCACGGGCAAACATTTTAACAGTATCCCTGTCGAAAATTATGATGGGTTCTTCGTATAAAATTTTTCAAAATAATCCTTTCCTGTCCACCTACTCCCCCTTAAAGGGGTGTGAATAAAACAGTTAATTACGTACTGACATGATCATTTGGCATATAAATATTTGCTTATAAATTGAACGAAACGTTACAAATGAAAGATGGAAGTATTGAAAAGCAAATTTATTAACAAACTGAAAAAAACTATCACAAAATACACAAAATATGAATTTAAACACGCAAAAAATTTAAACACGAAGACAACGACTGCTGTTTTTAGATATTAAAGCAATTGTTTTCTAAAATTGTTTTCCAAAAATTGCCATACAAGATATTCAAAACATGTGGAGAATTTCGAACTTAATTGGCAACAATAAAAAATTTCTCTTTTAAACCTTCGACATTAGGGAGGGAAGATATGGATAAAAAATATTTTTCGAGGGGCCATACAAGTAAAAGTCCGATGGTTTCATCTCTGGGAACTGAGGGGGGCATTTAAATTTGGCTTCTCGCCCCCTTGCAACCAATCAATTTCTAAATGTTGAGTATAGCCATTTTCGAACATCTAAAGCACCATCCTGCATAAATCAGTGTTTGGCGTAATGCAAGAGGCAACCGTCTAGAAGTTGATACAGATCATTTCGTAAAAAGTTTAAATAAGCTAGATCAATTAATCTGTTTGATAACTCAAGAGGCCCTATTAATTTATTGCCTGTAATTCCGGCCCGAATCTTTATCGAAAAGTAGTATTAATGTCTTCCATTTACAATAGCGTCACTCAAATTCTGGTTACGAAAATTTAAAATTCCATATCGAGTAAAGCAGCATTCATCTGTGAATAATACTTTTTTTTGTAAAATAACGGCTTCCTAAGTATAATTCTACAATTATTAAGTCTTACTGGAAAGTCAAGATGAGAACAGCTTTTGTATTCCCTGTAAATGATAGGGGTAAAGTCCTTGCATTTTCAAATTTCTCCATACTGATGTTCTTGTTACGTGGAATTGCAGCAACCTGTCTAATAGGGTGTTCAGCATGTTCCCCAAAATAATGTAATATTTGTATTTGTCAATCTAAGCAGTTTTAAAGTTGAATGACCGACTACACTCGTAAGGTGGGTTCTAGCCATGGCCGTTGGCATTTTTTTAAGGGATCGAACGTTTTTATATGCATACTTTAAACACCACAGCTGATATTGAATGCAAGTTTCCACACCATGAAGTATTGCTTTCAGCGCGTTACCATTTTTTAGTGGGTGGTTCGCCAGTAGTCATATTTCCCATAAGAAACAAAAATAAATATTTACAAAACAGCTAATTAACCGTGAAAAATAAACTTGAAAACCGAAAAAGTAAAATAAATAAATATATTCCAAAATAATGCAAAAAATTCTCAAGAAAAAATAAAAAGCAGATAGATAAATAAAATAAACACACCTACGTATATTAAAATAAAGCAAAACAATCTCAACAAGAAATAACACTAGGTATCTTAATACCTTACACCGTAATACCTTAATCCTTACCTTACCTTAGAAACGTGTAATTATAATCACTATTTTCTACGTCACTATTTAATAATATTATAGTCACTAATATCACTATTTTTAGTCACTTTTACGATCATATCGTTCTTTTGCCGCTGAAGCATTTCCTTTGCATTCACCATAAATTAAATGTGGGTAGGGATGTCTGCATATTCCGCATTATTAAATATAATATGCATCATAAAAGCTGGCTAGGAAACAACTAGTATTAAGTATTATGTAGTACGGAATAATTCGATATTACAAAATTATTTCAAAGGCAAGAAAAACGTAATATTGTCAATTTATAATTTGACACCAGCCTACTTTTAGTATTTTACACTATTATAATCGTGCACATCGCTTGATTGATCACTTAGGCAGGTGTACTTTAATTTTTTTCTCAAAAATGGTCGTTTTACAATTTTTTTTCAAGAGATAAAAAGTTTCTAAATGAATCATGTTGTTCAGTTTCTTTCTTTTTTTTAATAAAAAAAAATAGTAGACAGAAAGATATTTACAATCACACAAACAGATAATTACACCCCTTTATGAAAGTGCTAGGTGGATGAAATTATTTCGTTACATGCCTTTTGATGAGTTTTTTTGGACACCACTTTAAGAGTGTGTAGCTGGATCGGAAAAAGTTATTTTGAAAAATCGTATACCAAGAAACCGTCCTACTTTTCGACAGAGAATTTACATCAGTTAATTTTTTTGCACGTTATTACCGGACACCCTGTATTTTGGTCTAATTTGCGTTTTAAATATTCATTTAACTGTGACATACCTATCGCATAAGGGTACTAATATATATCTTGTCAATTAAGTTCTATCTATCTGTTAATATTATTATTACTACTATTATTATTAATCCACATGGATCAAGCCGTGGACCGTTACAATTTTTTATTATTTAAGAATGATATCGCTTAACCTATTGCCTGTAAAATGTATTATATTATGCTGAATGTTAATAACATTATAAAATAGCTGTTGGTTATCAATCTACTGTCCACCAATATTATCACCTTTGTCCTTTGTCTATATATGGCAAGTGAAGTTCATTTGTGCAATTCATTTCGGCCGCTCGCCCTGTAGCATTCTGCTATTTGTGAGTGGTCTGCGGGGAAATTGAGCTAAGTGACAAGATAGTGCAACGTACGTACATGGTAGTGCGCTAGGCCACGTGACGACAAATTGCTATCTAATTGCCTAAATTTGCGATGCCAGTAATTATTTCACTTCAACAATTAGCGTTCTGTGTATGCCGCATTTCGTTTGAATTTCTACATTTGCGATATTTTTCAGTTTTTAGAGTAGTGGATGCCAACATGGCGTTTAAACATGCAAAGTTATCTGAGGAAAAAATCGAAAGAAGATGAACTCCCTCCTCCCGCTTTCGCCGCCATATTGGAATAATGACTCGAGGAATCCGTTTTTTCGAAATACCTTTTTTCGAGTACCTACATCCTAAAGAAAAGCAAAAGAAGACTAGAAAAAATAGAGGATGTACCGTCAACCGGGGCTACCTTGTCATTCCGGGGTAACTTTGTCACCTCGGACGCAGCCACATTGATTTTTTTCGAAGCTTAATTCTTTTGTTACAGGTACTAACCGAATAAAAATGGTAAGATAATATGCAAAAACGCCGGGGTCCCGGTATTATGGGAATTACACCAAAGGGGACCTTAAAAAGTGATATATGCTGTCAGAGATGGCATATCCATACAAACCAGCAGCCAAATTGTTCAAAATCCTGCGGGCCACTCTTGTAAATAGATGTCTTGGAACATATAACAATTGGGGTCGCCCCACTATTCTATCTCAGCAGGAGCAACAAGTGATTGCATATACGCTTGGCCATGTGGAAAATTGGAGCTTCCCTTTGACTAAGATAGACATTCGCACCGTCGTTAAAAAATACTTGGATAAACAAGGGTAGTGAGTGTGTTTAAAGACAATTATCCAGGGGAGGACTTTGTTGACAATTTTGTGAAAAAAAACAACCTCTCAATGCGGATGCCCACAAACATAAGGCGGGCGCGATCATCCGTGGACCAAACCGATGCATGGGAATTTTTTAATAATGTAAAAGACGCTATTTTAAATGCAAGTCCTCAAAATATCTAAAACTATGAAGAAGCTAACATAGCGGATGATCCTGACGCCAAGGAAGTAATAGTACCGATGAACTTCTCAAGGATTGAATTATTCACGCTCAGAATTAGGTTCAGAATTATTCACGCTCTTGCATTAGCATAATGGTGGCCGCAAATGCTGCTGGACAATTATTGCCACCAATCGTGGTGTACAAGAGCAGCAACTTGTATGAAAATTGGTGCTCCTCCTGGAACCGTATACGGGAATACCATTTCAGGCTGGTTTGATATGGCTCAGTTTGAAAAATTGATTGAAATAAAAAATTGTGTTACTACCACATTTACAGTCAACACGACAAGCAGGAGCAAAAACAGTGGTAATGGGTGATAATTTAGCAAGCCATTTCGCACCTTCCGTTAGACAAGCTGCCAAGGAGAACAATATTTATATGTGTCCATTCCCGGCCAATGCAAATCATTCGATGCAGCCACTTGACTTGGCTGTTTTCGCCCCTTTAAAAAAAAAGTGACCCGAAATTTTAGAACGGTGGAGAAAGGAGAGTCGTTACACAGGGACCCTGCCCAAAGAGCAATTCTCCCAGTTACTTGCAAAGCTCTGGGCTCATATCAATGACAGCGTGGAGAAACATCTAAAGTCTAGGTTTCGGGCAACATGACTATACCCCATGAATCGAGACAAAGTTTTAGGACATGTTGAAAGTCTAGTGGACATGTTGAAAGAAATACGGGGCATATCAGACAAACAGAAAAAACGGAAGCGAGGAAAGAAGTTTAAGCCAGGGCAAGAAATGGACACACAAACTAAACAGGTAATTACACAGGATGCACCTAATTACATGGGGTATGCACCTGACGACGACGAATTGTCTTGTTTTGCGGCTTTAGATGAAAACATCAATGTCGGTGCTTCAACATCCGATGTTCCCTCGGAAAAAAGAAAAAGAAAAAGCCAGCTCTTAAACAGCCGACGTCAATAAATATTACGAAAAAGGCTTTAAGAAGTTGCTTTAAGAAGTCAATGCTTAGGATGCAAAAAGTGGATATGTGGCATATGCAACGAGAGGAGGCAAATATCCCTATTTTGTGTGTTCGAGGTGTGAGAAGGAGTCCGAAGACGAAGATATTTCGGCGATAATAGCGATGATGACGTAACCTTTGACCCTTCACAGGACCCCAATAAATCGTTAAATAGATTTTTTTTTGAATAAGACTTTCTATGTTCTTAGTTTAGAGTAAAATCGTATCAAAACACTTAATTTGCAAATAAAAATGGTAACTACCTTACTTTAATACTATATCTCCCTCTGGCCTATCTCAGGCTCGCCCAATTGAGGAATTCTGGACTCAAAATTGACTCAGAAAGTATATGATGGGATGGGAAGCATAAAATAAAGAACAATTGTGACGCCGTATATCCAGAAAAATTAGAGAAATAAACGTTCAAAGGTCGTTCAAAGGATGATGCAACATCAGAGGGATACTTAGACAAATCGAAAATAAGAGTCCCTTGTCGATTATTTGATTATCTTAATACTGGAATGGTCTGGAACCTTTGATGTAATTATAACACTCGGAGTAGTTTCCAGAAACACCAAACCACTTTTACTTTGCTCGACGCGCACTTCGTCAACCAAGTCCGGATGATGGAGACAATTAAAACTGTTTTAATCGTCAAATTGTCAGTTTTAATCGTCTCCGGATGATGCCAACTTGGTTGACGAAACGCTTTTGGTGTTTTGGTGTTTGTGGAAACTCTCCGAGTATTATTTGAATATCGTTTTATAATAAGGATAGTTAAAATAAATTGTTTAAAAATGTGATAAAAATATAAAACTATTTTTATAAGAGTTACATAGGTACATTTGTTTGAATAATGCAGCTATTATCAAACAATAAACTTAAAATACCTTTTTTTATTGAGTAAAATAATATTTTTTTCCACAAAATGAGAATGAAAATAATATCTTCTGTGAGATAAAAATCGAACACAAAAACGATGTTCGAAAATAAATGTTCAAGTGGCCATATTTCGGTCAATATTTAACCCAAAAAATATTTCGACCCAGCATTTTAATGGAAATTTTGTCTACTTTTTTCATCTACAAAGCAATGCCTATACCTATCTCTGATCCAAAAAAGTTAAAGGCAAACATGCAAAAAATAAATATCTAAATTTTTGTTTTTTTTTAATTTTGTTTCAGCATTTGTGTCATAAAAAAAATGTTTAAATTTTAAATAAGGCATTTTTACAAAAAGTTTTATATAAAGTATAGCAAAATTTCGCTTAATTTGCGAGGTACATTGAAAAAACTGAAAAGGGTACATTTTCACAGCCCTATCTACAATTTTCACCATCTAATTTAATAGCACTCATGATTTAGATTGGTGTTGGTCATATTTGGGAACCACTATATTGGGTTTAAAGACACTTATTTTGGGGGGGGGGGAGGTAGTAAATGGAAATGAAGTGTTTTTTGATATGAAGTCGTCAAAGTTAGACGTTTCTAAGAAAGCTTCAGCTAGAGGTGGAGAGTTTTTGTGTTGCCAATATTTGTTTGTTAAGACTTCTGCAGTAAGGGAGGTAAATTTAGTGTTAAGAGTTTTCAGTGATTGATCTCTTCTTCATTGCAAACTTTTGGGCTAAATAAGACCTAAATTCTAGGGGGAGCTGCTCGCATTCAACCAACAGCACAGTGGTTGGTGTTGATTTTATAGCACCGATGGCAATTCGTAGAGCTTTGTATTGAAGTTTGTCTAGTTTCGTAAGCCTTGATTTGCAGGCAGAGCCATATAATATAGCTCCATAGTCAATTATGGATTTTGAGCAGGCATGGTAAAAAAGCATAGCTGTTTTAGGGTCGGTCAATTCATAGATTTCATGGTCAAATCTCATGCGTGCCTGAGGTTTTTCCATGTAACATGGGCCTCGGGATTAAACGAAGGCCCGGTATAGTAGCGATCTTAATTACTGTACACTAGTGCAACTCTATTATTATAGGTACATATTTAATTTTCATGATTTGGATTTTTCTTCTTAAATGACCCGATTCCTGCAATAATAACCCGTGAACGTCTTAGTTCTTTTCAATATGACATAATCAATAGCCTACTAAGCCTTTCTGTCTATCCAGAAAAAGTCCATGTTTTCTGACTATGCAGTAAAAATACACCTTTTAAGTGTCATTAAAAAGCCGCTTTTAATGTCATTTGGAGAAAAATTCTTTTAGTATTAAGGATACTCTGCAGGGACATAAACACAAAAAGTATGCTTTTGAATTTCAACTATGATATAATGTTACCAGAACTTCCTAGTAGGTATTAGAAGATTTAATAAGACAGAAACGTTAGCGCTTTTACATAGAAAATATGTCTTCAAATATTCACGTGCATCGTGATGAAAGTAGTCCTCAAATCTGTAATCACGGAACGTTTTAAACCGCATATCGTATTTTATTTACGTTGGCGACTTGGGGTACCTCTGGCCTTTTTTGACATTCCTATAGCGAACGGATCCTCAGAGCCCTGTGGGGTGCGAACAGATACTTCCATACGGGAACATACATATACATGTCCCTACATATTTGATGGGGATCTTTGGCAAGTCGTCGCTGTGGCCGCGAGAGGCTCATAACTCATATCGGAAACTCGTATATCAGAAGGCAATCACCTAATATATCATTCATTACTACGGAGACTTACAATAAAAAGTGACGCGTAAGTATGCTGACAGTTCCGAAAGTAGTTCACACTGTATTTTTCTGCAGCCGGCGCGGTTTCGACCAAATGCATTGCCATACATTTTCTGTAATCGCAAAAATATAAACAAAGTTCATCTTCTCGGTATGACAGATGGAAGGGTGGCAGAAGGGTGGCTAATAATGAAGTGACACAATTTGAAGTCTCTAATAACTTACATATAATACTAATATCTATAAAAATGTTATTGCACTAGTGCAATAGAACCAGTTGTTGCATTAAATGTAGTTCAATAAAGTTTTGTTTTTTGCATGAACGCAGAAAAAATAATACATTGTTTTCACACATTTATACGGACATTTTTTTCGGAAATTTTTTCTTTCTCACTTAGATTATTCCGAAAAATCTAAGTGAGACATGAGTGCTTAACATGGCCGAAATTGTATTGTACTCTATGAGATGTCAGTCGTTTATTGCATCAACATACGTCGCATGCTGATGTTCCTAGAAATTGACCAAAAACAAACACGTAACGCGTAAATTGATGCATACACACGCCAAGATAGCTGAAAATTTGGGCCACCCTCTATAGAATAATAGCTATTTATGTAATCAGTTGGGAAAATAGTGTTTTCCAACGTGTTTCATACAAGATTTTTTCTAATTTTGACCAATTTTATATTTTACGAGAAGAAAACTCTGAATTTTATATATTTAAAAACAATCCGGTAGGTTGAAACGCTGTGACATCTTGTTACTTTCATAGCTTGTCAGTTTCATAGCTGTCTAAATAACCTACTGTGAAATGGACTTTACAAAACCAGTTGCGAAATATTTTACTATTCGTAAATGGTTATGAAAAGTAAAACGTTTCCTAAGGTCAAAGGGTTTTGAAAAGGGTCACTTTACATGTAAAAATTAGAAAAACTATCAAACGTAATATTAATATTAATAGCAAAAACTAAGGCGCTCTATAAATAAATAGTTGGGGGATACTACACAAAGACGACACTCCACGCAAAATTTTTTATCCAGGTGGGCATTTTAACTAATAAAACTTCATGTGGGAACTTAAAACTAAAAAGGAACGATATAGTAAATTCATCAATTACATCACATTCAATCACATTTTTAAATAAGACAATTATTATTAATAAAATTTCAGTAGTTCACATTTAGTAGTTAATCCTACAAAACTTTTTAGTAGGATTTCTTGTGTAGCTCGATATAAAAATGATTTCAAGGAGTGTTTTAAATATGAATGCAATTTTATAACAGTTTCTTTATTTAATTAAGAAAATTATATATTTTGCCTCGATGGATGGTAACGTCGATTAGGATATTATTCTTGCCAGACACGTTCGACTTCTGCAGCGGTTTTGCCACATTGTCCATAAATTATTAAATTATCGACTTGTTCACTTCTTGGAAACATAACTATTACCAATGCTATTACCGATTAGGTTTTAAAATTAAATTTAATAAATCAAACTCAAATGGGTTGTTGAGAATAATTGTCAAACTGACAAGACACACTACTTATTATTAATGTTTCTTATATTTTAGTCTGCCATGGCATACCTACTCGATACATTTTCAGACATTGCAACATCACAATAGTAACTTCAAATAAAGCCGTGGGTAAATATTGTGTTGTCATGTACATCGTTAGATTCGTGTTAAAAAGAAATTGAGATTTATCTGTAGTATGAATGTGATATACTTCCATTTGAAAATTTTGAGTAATTTCGAAAAAAAATATTAACTTTGGACCTCCCTGTAACATAAATCGACAACAAAAAACTACAAGAGGTATACTTCTACCATTATTGACGACTATAAGAACAATTTGAGCTGCTTAACGGCACATTAGATTGAATATTAAAATTGGCAGAACTAGATAAGTGAAAATGTAGTAAACAAAATGTACTTGTATTCATTTACGGATGCGATTTCACTTCAGATTTCTATGAAAAGTAGTGGCAAATTCAAGTGTATTGGCTATAAAAAGTGTATTGTCAAATTCAATTAACTAGGTAACGATCTTAATATAGAAGGGTTGGGAAAACAGCGGTTATCTAGAATCAATAAACACTATACAAAAGTGCCTCTGATTTCATTTATTAAGAAAAATTGCAAGCTGCAGTCATGTACATGTAAAAAAAAATGTATTGGTCAAGACTGTCAGAACGCGGCAGAGTTGATATTTATTTCATTCATAGTTTCTTAATGATTTATTTATATCAATAGCAGGTGACAATATAACTTTTTGTGACATATAGCCAATGTTGTCTATGTATGGCTCATTTATTCAAAAGTCAACATTTTATACAACCTGTCAAATTAACGTTCAAAAGTGTAATTTATAAAATAAACCATATTTAATTAGTATTGACCATAATAATAATATAGTTGTTGTCTTTTGTTGCATTTCATGTTGTTAAAATAGAAATAAATACTCGTTTTTATGCATATCTGTCATTGTGGCAGCTCTACCTTTCTTAATATGTACTCTATGGCAAAAACTTATATCACATTATATTGTTACGATATATTGTAAAATCCCTAGATCTAGGAACAAAACTGCACAGTCTAGCAACACCGCACCGGACGATGTGGCAATATCGCATCTGGGAGTGCCATATACAAATCCCCAAGAACGAAGTCTCAACCCTCTAGGACTTCAAATAACCGAGATACGCCCCTGGTCACATTTAGAATAGCTGCGGTATAAGAACATGTAGATTAAGCTTACCCCCTGTAGAACTCTTCGAGATGTCTTGTATACAATCTAGAATGGGATGGAATATTCGAGAAGCTTCTAGAACTTTCCAGAAACTTGAAAATAGTGTATAAGGGCCAGCCGATCGCTACATTAGTCAGTCTAGTTTAAACGCTCTTAGATACAAGTCCAAGTAATCCGCAATTAAAGTGTTCAGTTAGTGATTTATCATTAGTCATTGGACAGTATCACTTATTTTACCAACCCAGTGGCGTAACAATATAATTAATTATATATCTCTAAAAATTTGTCCTTTTTACTTTTTTTCCTAGTGTCATCCGTATGAGATATTAACGATTAAAAGTAAAAAGTGCCTGTTTTCACTATGGCGGCGCTGTTTTTAATGTTTCTGCTGTGCGGATTCTTTTTTAAATTTTCAATCAGAGACTCCAGAGAGAGAGAGAAATTTGTTCCGGATCTACGTTTAATTTTACTATACGATATTACTTATATAGGGTATTGGAAATAAGAACGGCTGTATAAGTATTTTCTGCGGTAACTGCAATTTCCGACTAGAAATTAAACGGAATCGGGGTCCTACGTTATCTGCAATGAAACAATAAGTAAACCCATTTGGGGCGCAACGATAACTACCTTATTTATCTCAACTAAGGGTGACAGTTAACAAATAGGTCGCTATGAGGTTAGTACTGAACAGTTTACTTACACTTCCTGATGTCAGATCCTGTTTGTTCTAACGCAGATCTTATTAACAAGATAAATTTGGTCATTAACGAAGAATACAACATATACAAGACAGTATTGTGTGGTACTATGGGGTAACACAGAAACCGTATTAAGGGCTATTTGTCTGCACGTGCACATTTGTCTAAATCTCGCAGTGCATAGGTGTATTTTTGAGCCATTAGTGTGACACTTTTTAGAGTAAAAGGCGGATAAAATAGATCTGCATAATTAATGAGGCTGTGGAAATTGCAGTTACTTTACTGGATATTTTGAGGCCTACCTTGAGATATCTAAACTAGATATTGTCAAGGACTTTAATTTATCTTTTAGCACTGTTATAGGATTGAAAAACAGTTTGTCTCTTATAAATACAGACCAGTTCAATCGTTATTATCTGCTGATCCGGAAAGAAACCTTGTTTCATGCCACTGATATATTAATTACTGTAGACAAAAATGCAACTAATTTTCGAAAGATATTATGGAGGGACTAGTCAAACTTCTCAAATTCGGGAATGTACAAAAATGTTTCATGTAGAAAAAGCCATCATTGTCAGACCATAGCTGGTATTGACTGGGAATATTTGGCGACCCACGTAAAAATTGTTATTATCAAAAAAAACAGTCACGCATTACCATCAATAATGTCTTTCAATGATTCCGAACTGCCGGATCCTAGTAGTATGGTTGACGCGTTTGCTCAATATTGTTACGCCCATGACGAGTAATATCACAAGTTCGCGTCGCCGGTCAAAATCTTCTTCTAGGCGTGCTGGAAGATCGAAAAAGCGACCGACGCATCGAGAAACAACCGTTTTCGGATATACGAGCCCCTTCCCATTTCAGTTGGCCCACCTAGGGATTAGTCAGAAATTTCATCTTATGGAGCGAAAGTAGAAGAAGAAATATACGACACGAACTTCCAAATTTATTTATTCTTTTGACAACTTCTTTTCATCACAAAAATACATCTTAGGTGACCGAGACTGATAACTAACACAAAATGAGAATAAAAAGAAATAAATGTGAACAAATACGTTAAATTAACAAAACAACAATTTTATAATTTACCACTGGGTAACACCACCTTTATTTTTTATTACAGCCGAAATTCGTTGGGGCATAGTATTAACCAAGCCTTGGCATAATTCTGGTGTAAAAGAATCCCATATTTCCTGAAGCCTTTGCTTCAGTTCAGGGATTGTTCGAGCAGGGTATTTCCGTAGCACCTTTTTCATCTCGTGCCACAAAGTTTCAATAGGTGATAGATGCGGACTACTAGAAACCCATTCCAAAAGTGGTATACCATAGTCCTCCATCCATTTTAAACTTCGTTTTGAGGTGTGACATGCTGCGCCGTCCTGCTGAAACATAAATTCTTGGCCTGATGTCAAACACTTTTCCATGACCGGTAAAAGTGATTTTTCTAAAATGGCCAAATATTTGTTTGTATCCACGTTTCCGACAATAAAATGGAGTTTTCCTGCTCCTTTTGATGACATGCTTCCCCCCATCATGACGGATGCAGGAAATTTTACTTTTCTTTTAAGACAGTCAGCATGGAATGCTTCATTTTTTTTTGCGAATAACTCTACTTCGACCATGATACTAAGACTACAAGATATGCTAACGCGCATGCGATCCCCTATCTCTCTCCCTCTGCTGACGTCATTCCGTGACAAATTTCAAATATTCAAATTTGACACATCTTTAAATTACACATTATTTTACACATTAAGTTTAAATTCGTTATTTTATAAGTTAAATACGTTATTTTAATGACTTTGGTCATTTGTGATTGTGATAAACAATGGTTTACTGTGCAATGAAGGGTTGTACCAGTAACAATAATAAAAAAAGTAAAAATTCTTCCAGTACATATCGATACTTTAGTTTCCAACTGCAGCAGAGATTTGTAAATTATGGATGCAAAAGTGCTACCAAACGCATGATTTTAATATTAAAAATGCTAGAATATGGTGCATTTTTCTGATTATTATTTTCATGTTAAAGAAAAATTATTGCAATTTCCCAAAAATAAGTGGAAGTTGAAAGATAATGCTGTACCTTCATATGTCCTTGCCTTTTACTTTTTTCTTTAATTATGGATGACATAATTATATTAATAAATAATTAAGAGTATGAAATATATACGTTATAAACGAAAATCTTAGCTGAAGGTTAAAGATGCCAAATAAAACTTAGGTTATGGTTATGTCAAAACTTATCTTTCGTGCGCTTGTGTGTACATGCTAAATTGATGCCTGCTCTAAATAGTAAAAAAACTGCACTATGTACGAATAATAATTATTGTACGAATTTAATCAGCAATATAAATTTAACACTAAAAAATCCAAAACCCAAACAAACAACATCCGACATCTGCAAAATCAGAACAGCAACACGACATGGGAAGAAGAAAAAATAACCGAAGCTAAATTGGCGCGTATGTTTAGGAAATGTGAATATTATTAGCGATTTTGTGACGGTTTTGATAATTAATTATATAAAATAATCTAACGTATATTTATATCTATATTTTAGTAATTTTTATATATAAGATATTTACCCGTTCACTTGTTTTAACTGTAAAGACCCCGTGCAGTTATAGAAAAGTAAAGGTCTAATGCCGTAATTACTAATTAATGTAGAGGTTCTTTACAAACAATCCTTCTACTAAGTGCTATTCCAGTTCAAGGATTATAGACGTCGGATAGTCATTGATTCCAGTTCGTGCCGTAGTAGACCTTTAACGGCAAAGTACCAGCTCCCAGCTCTCCGACACCAGCTATTTGCCAGTGTTCGGGGTACAGGTCCTTTAATGAGTGGGAATATCATGTTGGTTGTGTTGTCTTGTTCTTTTTTGTACCTACCTATACAGGGCATTTAATAACTTGGGAGATTATTTTTAATTCATGATAATATATTATGCTAAAAGTAAATGCTTTACAAAAAATAAACCTAATAAAAGTGCTTGAATAACCGAGAAAAATTAAAATATAAAATGTTTCTCAAGTTCGTGAAGACCCTGTATACTTAAACAATGTCCAAAATAGTTATATCGAGTCGATTCATAACGAATCTTTATAATAAAACCATGTTACAAGCTTCCGTCTCCATATATCGCCATACATTTTTGTCACGGGGTGACGTCTTTGCGCAAGTTTGTTCAAAACGCGTTTCCCAAGTGATCATATCTTGTACTCTTAGTATCATGTACTTCGACTATCTCCAACAGAAACTTCGAATCGGGCCTCATCGCTCCATTGTATTGCACGCCATTGCTGAGATGTCCAATCCTTATGTTCTTTTGCCCATCTTACCCTATTTTTCTTCTGCCGTGGTGTTAAAAGTGGCTTTTCTTTGGCCTAATGCAAAATTATCACTTTTAATTTTTCTAGTTCATTTTTTTTATTAAAAAACTTAGGTACCTTGTAAGTCCCAAATCCTAATTTGTGAGCCTCACTGTGAGTTGTTGATCTTGAAATACGTCTTCCAACGGCATCACTCCACAGAACACTTAACTCGAGGTAATTGGCATGTCTGTTTTTCTGGATAATTCTTCTTAACGCTCTTCTATCACAATCTGTAATCTTGCATATCGGGGCTTTGCAGCGACTGAACTCGTCATTTTATATCTTCTAACTATATTTCTTACACTATACCGCGATAATTCTAATAAATTTGCAATTTCCGAGTTTGACTTGAAATTGAAAATTTGAAATAATATTGAAAAATGACACAATTGAAAAATTTAATAATAAGTGAACGAATTTTGTCATCCATAACCTTTCCTCTGCCCATTTTTAAAGAACACAACTACTTTGAAGCTGTATCAAATGAATTCTGACAGCTATGAGTATTAGCAATAATTGTTTAATTGTTGTGGCGTCTGTTGTTTTCCACGGCCACCTTCGAATTGTAGGCTTACTTTGTAATGAAAAAAAATTGCTTCCGTTTCAATGACAAGTTTTATGAACAACATGAAGGAACCGCAATGGGTAACTGTTTATCGCCTTTCATTGCTAATGTCTTCATGAGTCGTTTTGAAACTGAAGCAAAAGAAGAATTCGAGTATTTTCCTAGGATTTGGCTTAGGTATGTGGATGACATTTTTGCCGTGTTTGACACTAATATTGCGGATGTAGAAAACTTCATTTCCAAATTAAATAGTCGTTTCACTTCTGTAAAGTTTACATATGAACTAGGAAATAATGGAAAACTTTCATTTTTAGATGTATTAGTAATTAAAAATAGTGATAATAGGTTAGAATTTGATATATATAGAAAAGATACCAGTACGATCAGATATATCCCTAATGACTCTCACCACTGCTATCAACATAAAATGGCAAGTTTCAACTTTCTTGTCCATCGTTTACTAAGTTTCCCTCTCAGTAATGAGAGATTTGAAAAAGAAAAAGTATTAATTAAAGATATAGCTGTGAGTAATGGTTATCCTAGAGATATAGTTGAAAAACTAATTAGGAAGCGTAAATTTAAGGACACACTTCGTAATTCTACGACCTTTCAAAAGGATATAGAGGCTCCAAAATATGTATCCATCCCGTACGAACCCCGGTTTACTCATGGTTTGAGTAAGGTTTTCAAAAACGTGGGTATAACAGCGATTCACTCGTCGAGCAACAAATTACAACAACTTTTAGACAATCCAAAGGATAAAATTGTTCCAAATGAAAGGTCTGGGATTTACGAAATTAGTTGTAATGATTGTGATCGAAAATATATTGGACAAACGAGACGGTCAATTAACACCAGATTTAAAGAACATATGGCTCATCTAAAATATGGAAGAACAGATAAGTCTAGTGTTGCACAACATGCTTTTGACAACAATCATAGAATAGATATTAGTAATTTAAGATTAGTTAGAAATGTGACCAATAATAGACAGTTGGATGCATTTGAGAGCATAGAAATTGTAAAGTGTAATAGTAGTATGAATAGCGACAAGGGACCTATCCCGTATAGCCCGCTTTACGCGTTGCTTAGCAACCGATGATTGAAGCGTGATTAGTCACGCGTAAATTTGACGGTGATATCATACCGTAGCCCGCTTTACGCGTTGCTTAGCAACCGATCATTGAAGCGTGATTAGTCACGCGTAAATTTCACGGTGATATCATTAGTGACGTCACCGGAAAAATAGTATAAATATGGTAGATTTTGTAATTTAAGATTAGTTTTAATCGTCTCCGGATGATGCCAACTTGGTTGGCGAAACGCGCGTCGAGCGAAGTGAAAGTGTTTTGGTGTTTGTGGATTGTACTTGCAACATTTTGCTTCTTTGTTACCCATTTGATTGAAGACCAATAAAGTTGGGTGTTTTCTACTGCGTAAGATTAAATATGCCCTATTAATTACTTTGAGACCTAAACACAGCTTGTAGTATTTATTATGTTTTGATGCTGACCAAAAAACTAAGATTTCAATGGGTGGGCCAACTGATATGGGAAGGGGCTCGTATACGCAGGTTACCAGCGGCCAGGGTTGCCAGATTAGGGGATTTTCCCCAAAAAATAGGGGATTTCATTTACCTTGGGGAATTTTTTGGTGTTATTTTTTCCTGGGGATTTATTCTGGGGAAAAATATTTACTCGGGGGGATTTAATGTCTGATATTTAGGGTAAATATACTAATCATTTCTAGAAATATTATATTTTTAATCTTGTTTTCACTGTTGGTTATATTTATAGTTCTTTCTTTCATGTGAGAAATAAAAAATTTCCTCAAGTCACTTTTATTTGCCCGAAATATTTTCTAGTTCTTGGGGATTTATTTGTAACAGCTTATTTTGGGTTGTTTAGATATATTCGGAAAATATTTCAGTCAAGAAAATTTATTAAAATCCAGGAATATCAAATCATAATCTATGAAAATAGAACATTCTTGGGTAATTTTTTAAGTCCTGAATTTGAAGGATTTTTTAATTTCTACTGGGGAAATTGAGCACGACCTGGCAACCCTGCCAGCGGTGCAGTTCAGTTAATGTTGAATGCGCGTATGGTAAACATCGATAAGAACGATTTAACTTTAACACTTAGAAGCCTAAAATAGACCCCCTTTCACCATTAGACACACAGAGGTTTGGGACAGTTCACAACAATAATATATTGATGAAAATCAAGGATAAATTTTTTAACAATTACAATTGATATAATATTTTATTTACAAAACTCTTTACGTAAATGTTGAGTTTAGATAAAATCCTTGCAATTAACGTAAATAAATAGATAAATACATTAACATTCAATTATTATACCCATTTGAAGTTAACTGATTTCTATTATGACATACCTATAAAACAAGCGCAATGCCTTCGTTAAATATTAATTTTCACTTTGCCTGGTAGAACTAATAAAAATGGCTCTGAAACTGTTAGGATAACATTATGGGATGGGAAGAAAATTCCTCGCAATATCAAACCGAAAAACAATTACATATCAATTCCACGCTCTCCTTGGAACAATAAAAGAATGGAGCAATTCTTTTGCCGCAAGGAGCTATAAAAAACCGTGAATATATTTTGTGTAATTGCACCCCATAAGTCGACTTTATTATTCTTAGTTCTGGATGTTGCCGCTATGGCGCTGGCGTGTTAGTGCCCCCTTGAGGGCATAGGCACGTGAGCATCCCAGCTCAACATGTACTGGCCCCGCTTCGTTTTTCCTTTACATGCTCCTCGGTACGGGAAAATGATTTTTCATGCACGTAATGGCTTGCTCAAATTGTTTTCTTACGTACAGGGTGAACAGCCTAAAAGTGATATACATTGTATAGCATGTTTTACATAGTGTACGCAAATAATTATGTTAAATTAATTCAAATATGAATTTAAATTCCCTAAATGAATTTATAAATAAGAGTGTGGAGCACTGGCTCCCACAATATTTTTTACTTATTACTGCTTATTTAATTGTAGGCGATATTTTTGAACTGGAATAACTATTTTTAATACTTTTGATACCGCAAAATAGCTGGATTGATAATTTTTGTAGGTAGGTACCATATTTTTAGATAGCTACCTACCCTCGGTTTTGCTTTATACTTAAACAAATTCAATCAAAAAATATTTATCAACCCTTAGAACCACAGGTAAGTATACTCACTACCCAGCATATAGGTAGTTTACATTACAACTCCTTTCCTTATCAGCTTAAAAAAATATATCTAAGGCTATTCCACTGTCCACTCATATAAATTCTCTCATACAGTGAATTCCACTCATACTACTCAGAGTGAATTCCACTCATGTATATAAAAAAATGTTCTAACCTTCTGGCCTTTCAAATGTAAATAATGAGAAACATATGAGTATGTATGAATCGAATTTTCTACTTTTATGAAGACTAATTTATGGTTAAAAATGAAACAAAAGAATTGTTTTTAACGTTTTTTATTGGTATAATAATATAAATAATACAATTTAAAAACATTTTTTAACAAAAAATAGATATTCTTGGTATTCTGAAAATGTAGTCTGTTGCTACTTTCGTTTTTTTACAGAAAACTATCGAGTACCTACATATTCCAATAAATTTTTTAAAGTTGTTTACATGAGGTTATGTACTAATATTAATTCCATTGGAGATGTTTATCTCAAATAATAACTGAGATTCAGAGCACATTTTTATTATAATACTTTTAGTGTTAAAATGTTCATGTTTTTTTCACTCTTTTCATGTTCCTTTTGAAATATTAAACTTACCTATCATTCCTATAGCAACACAAAACACAACAAACCCTGCATTTATTTGACAGGTTTCCATTATTTATAAAAATCTGTTTTATCGACCACAAGTGGCTAAGCCCGCGAAAATTTAAAAATTTGTCCAAATTTTTCATATGTTATCACCATCTTGTCTGTATTCCATACATAGCTGTATACCCTCTCTAGGGTAATTATATTGTATTCTAGAAAATCGGGCAGTAATATGTAATATCTAATTGCCTCAAATTGTTTTCTTATTGCAAATACTCATTATTTGTTAATAATAGTTATTTATGCAATAATAATGGCCAATTTCTTCCAATGTTTTTAAAATATGAGACGTTTTTGAAAAAAATAGCTTAAAATCGCTACTAGCAAATCTGTGCACGGACAACGTATCCCTGCGGAGAGCTATGTTTATTATTAAGAATTTATATATGAATATATCGCATGAAATGTAGGCAAAACTATGAAAAAGTTTTAAAAAAGCACTCCAGGACTTATGGTTTTCGAGAAATCGAATTATCAAAGCACTGCGTTTTGTAGCGAAAGAAGTGCGAAAGAAGAACAAAATAATGCATTTGAAACATTATACCTGAATTTTAAATTACCACATCAGACGTATCACATAAATATAGTATATATTATCTACAATTAGCTACATACCATTCATTGAATATATTTTATCCACTATTTTGCACAGTCATCCATTGTTTTGACAACTCTTCAATTTTGGGGAAGCGAAAGTATTTGAGGTTACTTCTTTTAGTGTTTCGACTATAATTACAACACTCGCGAAAGCACAGGTTGGCATTGTTTAAAAAATTGTAGCACATATAATAAGAATACACACACGTAATCACCTCTGTGTATATCTACACAAAAAGCAAAATATTGTCAATTTCAATTTGAAAACAACAGTAAGTAGGTAGGTATTTACATTCCTGTGTAAAAATCGCGCTTAAAATCATGTTGGCGAAAAAGCGCATGACTGACCAATTTTGGTTCGGCAACCTGACATACCATTGTCTTTGTATCATGGCAAGATATTACCTAAGGTGAAGGTGGAATATATGGTATTATTGTTTGACAACGTAGAAACAATTCATGCAATGGAATAAATAAATAAAAGTCAGTCATGACATGGGAAATATGGTCGTCTGTGTATCCAAAATACACCCACATATACTAAATTTTCTATGTACATGGTGCAGACAAAATGCAACAGGACCCGGAGCTCAGAGATCACAAACCATAGATTAATATTAATATATTTATGACAAACACAAACAAAATACATTAAATGTTTTATCAATTTTATATATAGCGCCGCCATCTCTTCAAGTGTAGTTGAACTAACAACGGATGCCGGCTGTCAGTACAAAAATCTGTGGCAAAGTATAGTAAGTCTGACATTAATTAACAAGTTACCTACTTCCTCAAATCTATTCAATTATTCAATTTATAGATCCCATCCACGGTACAGAGTGTGTGACCATACCGTGATCCCATCCTAAAGTGAAGATAATGAATTTGTTGAGATTGGTAGTGTAGATTGTGACCGACAGCTGGATCTGTGCGGTGTAATGAGAAGAACTGGAAGAAGGAAGGGAAATAAAAACGAGGCACAGACAGTTGATACATAAATTACAATTTACAATAATAATCGAAAAAGTTAATATTGTTTGGTTCAGTGATTGACTACAACATTAAATTATTAGTGATCGCATTGAGGATTGCTAAAGGTAATATTTTAGATTTGTTATTAGGTATTTAAATTTAGTTAAAAATTAGGAAACATATGGGAGATACGGGTAAGAACAGCTTACTTGGCAAACCCAATCCAAGATGGGGACACATGCTCGTGGGAGATTCAGATTTGCCACAGATTGCAAAGTTGCAAAGCTTTGACAGCTTGATTAAAATTCTGTGTTGACGTTTCATGCCGTATCATATCTATTTAAAACCTGATACCTAGGTATAATGAATATAATACTCAATCGTTGTATACTCAGTCTTGTGTAAATCGTAACGTAATAATGTTTTATCTAACCGGTTATAATATTCATCAGTGACTTTAAAATTGAAATCATGGTTAAGTCTCAGGAAGAAATTGCCGAAAACTCACTGTTTTTCAGGCAAATATTATCAGCAGTTTTCTATGGTGTCGCTTCTTTTATGATAACTGTGGTTAATAAAACAGTTCTCACGACATATGAATTTCCTTCTTACCAAGTTCTGGGATTGGGACAGATGACGGCAACAATTTTTGTTTTGTTCGTTGCAAAGAAGTTACGAATAGTAAATTTCCCAAGTCTTGACCTGCAGACATTTGGAAAAATATTTCCTTTGCCATTAATTTATATTGGCAATATGTTTTTTGGTCTCGGAGGTACTAAGCAATTGAGTCTACCGATGTTCACAGCATTAAGAAGGTTTTCAATACTAATGACGATGATCTTGGAGCTATATATACTTGGCATCAAGCCCAGTTTTAGTGTACAGTTTAGTGTATATACAATGATTCTCGGTGCTATTGTGGCTGCTACTAATGACATAGCTTTTAATCTCCGTGGTTATGTGTTTGTTTTAATGAATAACTTCTTCACTGCGACAAATGGGGTATATATGAAGAAGAAGTTGGACTCCAAAGAATTAGGGAAGTACGGGCTGATGTACTATAACTCCTTGTTTATGATCATACCGGCAACCTTTTTTGCCTTTTACTCAGGTGATTTGGAAGCTGCCTATAACTATAAATATTGGGACGATATTCTATTTATGGGGCAGTTTATCTTATCTTGCGTCATGGGATTCATTTTATCTTATAGTGTAGTGCTATGTACATTTTATAATTCTGCTTTAACAACAACTATTATTGGTACCTTAAAGAATATTTGTGTTACATATCTAGGAATGGTTATCGGTGGGGATTATATATTTTCATGGGTAAATTTCATAGGTATTAACATCAGTGTATTAGGCAGTTTAATTTATACTTATGTAACGTTTAAAAGGAAAGAGGCTGTACCTTATACCCCCTTACCAAGTAGTGAACAAGTTTCGAAATTAGATAATGTTGTATAAACTTTGTTTTACAGAAGACATTTTACAGGGTACTTTATTTATTACAGTGAATATTAGATTAGGCACTGTAACTAATTGTTGATATAGTTTTTATATACCATTGTCTACTGAGACTCAAAATTGTGTAGATAGGTAGTACCTTTGTGCAATGTAATACCCACATCATATCGTAAATTATCAATATTCTATGTACCTGTTTAATTAGATATTATTTCCGGGATGTATGCTATACCGCTATACCTAGGTATTTTCAAACTTATATTTATTTTGTAACGCTCCTCAGTATTATTTGCTTATTTAACATTTAAACAATATAAAGGATTTAAAATATATAATGATACTCGACTGTGTTGTGCATTGTAGTGTTATTTATCAGTTATTCTAGATAAACTAGGTAGGTACATATTTTTACCTAATTGGGGAAAAATAAGCAATTTTACATTGGTAGTCTGAAAATTTTCCTCAATCCTCAAAAAAATATTGTAAGCAGTGGAGCATCAAATTCAATTTATAGATTTACGTACTTTACGTACAATTGTATTACTTATACGCTAGGTGGGTACTATCTAATACACGATTATTTATATTATGTTGCCAATTCTTTTCATGTAATTTTTATTATAATAATAAGTTTCTGTGATATTTTTAGGCATGTAAATTGAATGTAGGCACAAACTACGTATAGTTATGTACGTATGTATGGGCCATCTACACATATGTACATATAGCCCAGTCAATGAATGCTCAAAATGGGGGTATAGAGGGAAATAGGAACACAATTTTTGAGTTTGGGACCTTATTTCGGCTAATTAGGAGGTATAACATACATCAACACATACATACATCTAAATTCAAGTCAAACTTGTGTTTCCCTCTGTAACCTTTCGTTGACTGGATTAGTAGGCTGACTGTGGGATAAAGAAAACATTTTGGTATCATTGCCAGACTTAATGTAATAGTATGGGTAATAATAATAACAATATATATATATATATATATATATATATATATATATATATATATATATATATATATATATATATATATATATATATATATTGTTATTATTATTACCCATACTATTACATTAAGTCTGGCAATGATACCAAAATGTATATATATATATATATATATATATATATATATATATATATATATATATATATATATATATATATATATATATATATATTGTTATTATTATTACCCATACTATTACATTAAGTCTGGCAATGATACCAAAATGTATATATATATATATATATATATATATATATATATATATATATATATATATATATATATATATATATATATATATATATATATATATATATATATATACATATATATATATATATATATATATATATATATATATATATATATATATATATATATATATATATATATATATATATATATATAAAAGTATAGTATGGTATAATCCCATATTTTTGTCATTATGTACCTAGGCAATTACATCAAATATGGTATTATTGTTGATATGGGCAATTTTTATTTTATTGATTTTGATGTACAGCCGGCGTCATAAAAATCGGTCCAAGGGGTAGAAAATTTTATATTGAATTTCTGATAATTTTTTTATTATTTAAGTTCTTTAACAAATTCTTCTACAATAAGTTGTTTTTATTCACATTTATTATTCAAATAATATAAAAAAAGCCATAATAAAATAAAATGCCAATAACTGTTAAACCAAAAGCGTAATTATTAGTTAAGGGCATTTGTTTTAAAAGTTATTGGTATTTTATTTTCTTATGGCTTTTTTATATTGTTTGAATAATAAATGTTAATAAAAAAAAATATTGTAGAAGAATTTGTTCGTAATTTTAAAGAACTTCGTAAAGAAAAAAAAATTATAAGAGAATAAAAATAAAATTTACTACCCCTTGACCCAATTTTTATGCCGCCGAATGTACCAAAAAAGGGGGTGTTGCAGCCAGTGTCTGTTTGTTAATATCCATAAATAGCCCAATAAAGATTAATTTACTGAGCTGTAAATTCTAGGATTTTATTATATTTCACCTACAAAAATCTAAAAATGATAAAATATTTTTTTTATCATTCATTTAGCGTGTTTCTACTCGTATATCGGTCCCTGCATTTTCATGTTATTTTAAATTTGTACCGTAATAAAATGTAAAAAATTAAATGTATAATCTGTGTACAATTTTTTCAAAATAAGTCAGTCAGAGACAACTAACAAAGCAAATGCTTCTTAAATAAGAACGGCAAAAAATATTTTTAAGCGTATTTTCAACATACCTTGCAATTAAAACATTGAAATAATTTGGTCATGCAGACTTTAAAAATATATTCACGCGGCAAAATTTTTTCAAAATAAGTCAGTCAGAGACAACTAACAAAGCAAATGCTTCTTAAATAAGAACGGCGAAAAATATTTTTAAGCGTATTTTCAACATACCTTGCAATTAAAACATTGAAATAATTTGGTCATGCAGACTTTAAAAATATATTCACGCGGCAAAATTTCGTCATGTACCTATGTTCAACTTTTCAAGGTGTTCACTAATTATTTTTACGTCCTGATGACCATTGACGATACACCTTTATGGTCCTTGTCATATTCGTACGAAATGCTATTAATTTAATATTTCCTCGACCTTACTTCGACGACTGTGTTATTTTTGCTAATATTTAAGCTTTATATCATGTCCTTATTTAGAAATAATGTCATGCTATTGAACAAATACCGAATTAATTACCTATTTAGGCAGTAAATTCTTAAAAAATAATTTTACTTTTAATAACAAATACTATTGTAGGAAGTCTCGTCGGTATCTAAGCCCCAATTTTATTTACATTTTCTGCAAACAATTAAAACAATTGAAAAGATACTTTGCTCATATCAATATTAAGTATATTACCGATCAAGGACAAATGAAATAACTAAAAATGGATTATGGGGTGATTAAAACGATTATTACGTGTTACAAAGGCGAAACATAATATGTGTAATCTCATTTATAGCTAGTTAAATAGTTATTTTTTTAAATAATGTGTTGAAACGTTGTAAGTAGGTAATACCTAAATGAGAGTTTTTGTGGGCCATCATCGTAATCAAGCAAACCATGAGGTCATAAAGAAATTGAAAAGTCAAAAAAAAATTAAAAAAACAAGTGCTTTCAAGAACTTGTGGAGTGCTTTTGAGTGTTTTAAAAAGTTTCGAAGTGCCTTTTGGGGGCATTTAAGGATGCATTTAGAGTGCTTTTGAGTTCTATAAATGTTGGTTAAATAATAAAAGCGTATAAATGTAGGTAATAAATGAGAGAGGTTTGGTAGGCCATCATCATAATCAGGCAAAGCATAAGGGCATAAAAAAATTGAAAAGTATTCCATAAAAAGAAAGAAAGAAAGAACTTTTGGACTTCATTTGAGTACTTTTGGATGGCTTTTAAATGCTTTTAGAGTGCGTTTGAGAGCTTTTGGGATACTTTTGAGTGTTATTAAAAACTTTCGAAGTGCTTTTTGAGAGCTTCTGTGGTGCTTTTAAGAGCTTTACGTACTTTTGAGAGCTTTTTGAGTTCTACAAAGCACACAAAAAGCATTTTAATAGCTCTTACAAGAACCCCAGAACCTCCCAAAAATACCTCGGGTTTTTGAAAAACTTAAAAGCACTCTAAAAGCATTTTTTAAAATACTGACGCACTAATACAATACGCCAAAAAATACTGACACACTAATATTAACGAAAGCCTAATAAACAAACTCATTTTTATATCAACCTTTTCTCAGAATACTTGATTCACATTTTCGAAATTCATGATTTTCGATAAAAAAAATATAATAAATATAGTTCTTTGAGTTATTTTCAAAACACTATTAAAAAAATCCTGTGTCTTAACAAGTAGAAAAAGTGTCTTTTCCGCATGTGGCATGTGGGGCATTTTTATCTCGGCAACTTGGACCATTACTAGGAGTGGAAGGCGAACATTACCTATGTGTTGAGCTCAAAAGTTATCGAAGTCAAGAATTAGTTAATTGGGCGAATCATAAAGAGCCCTCGACTCCGAGTGACGTACATATTACGCTTTTTTTTTCTTCAAGCGTCAGAATAAAAAACTAACGATCCCACGTACGACGTCAAAATTCAACTGACGGTATTAACAAACTGATAGTTAATGAAAAGTCAAAGCTACATGGATCTTTATTTCTTTACGAAGATATAGGTATGTATGTATGTATATGGGTCGGAGTGTAGTGGAAGGTAGTGTTACACTCCCATTCCACCACAGCACTTAGGCCTCATTAGGCCCTTTGTGCATTCCTCCTTTTCACTTGAGTACTTTTCTTCAAACCATCCTATTTATTACGGGTGGCCTGGTGGCAAAGTCTCTACAATTTGTATGTATGATAGTATGGTTCTGAGTTACCGAGATTAATTACTCTGGTCCTCATTACTATTTATCGGGGACCACGCGTCCGCGGCAGATGTGCTGAGTGTTCCCAGGTCTCGGGCAGACGCCACAGTCCGGGCCCAAGCCTGCCTAGGTCACCCATCCAAGTGCCACCAACGCCCGCCCAGCATAACTTTGAAGATCTTACCGGTCATGTCTAAGCGGCTAGGCGGTCCCATTCAGTCACCTTAGTCGCCTCTTACGACAGGTAGGAGGTACCCTGGGTCTATTCTACAATTGTGGCCCCGAACCCAGAGGGGGTGATGATATAGGTGGTACCTACTTTTGATCAGTCAAGGAATCACTATCACAAGATGCTTTGGTCTGTATCTTATATCCATTATTTATATTCACTATGCACACGCAGAAGACCCATACGCTAATAAAAACTACCATAGCATGGGAAAATATAAAAAAAATTCAATAAAACAAAACCCAAAATGTCAGACGAAATGACAGTAGAGACTGATCGTAATAACAAACCGTGATAGTTATTTTTTATTAAAATTTGTCCTGCTTACTATACTATACTTATTGTTACATTATTGTAATGTCATGAGCATAAAAAATGACAACTAGGTATTTTTTTATAATGTAAATATGTCTCTATTTGAATAATATTTTAAAACTAAGTGACAATGTCACAAAAATTAAAGTTAGATGTACACAACTAGATTTGAGCAAAAATACGTTTATAACATATTTTTTATAATAAGTCTTATAAGTAGTAGTGAAGTACATAGTAAAATAATGAGAAATTCTGGGATAACATTTTATATAATATAATATAAATCATTTTACTAAGATAAGCAATAAGCATGTTATGAGATAAGGTCATTGCCACATCCTCATTAACGGTCAATTATGAATTCAGTACATTTTTTTTGAAGAATGTTTCTGATTTAACTACTTTGTTTCGATCATCGTCTTATTCTTGTGGATTGATATCCTACATAAATTAAATTGTGACCAATATAACAAGTAGTGTTATATTAATATTATAATGAATATTAAATATTACATAGGTGTGATAAGGGCGGAATGTATTGATGCGGAAGAATAAGGTTTTTCGGCTGAGATGTTCTGTTACATTACCACTGTCAGAGCCATTATTCAAATCATTGAGTCGACAATGACCTATTTTTAGAATAATACACAATGATTTTAATAATAACTAAAACGGTCCAAATCGAACTCGAACTACTTTTCTTGATCGTTATATTTTATTAATATATGAGCCGTTTAGCTACGACTCGTACGATCTCATATATAAAAAACAAATAATAATAAACAATACAAATTGCAATTATTGTTACTAATAAAATTATTATTTACAGAAATTATATATAATGTGATTTCAATAAATCACGTACGCACATATTATAGGCGTTCAGTTATTTCCGCTAAATTGGCTGCTATCTTTTTAACTTCTCACACAAGGCGTAATATTTGAACTCGTTCATTGCCATTTGACCATCACAATCAACCGTGCATAAAAAAACATCCTAATCTAATCATAATGAAATAGTTATGAGTGAATGGTGATATATTTAAAGAAAGAGTTGCGCCATCATTGGAATCCTGTATTGTGTGTCATATAACTTCAGGAAAGACTGGTATAAGATAGGTATCGCCTCACGGAATTTTTATCCTATGTTGTATATAATAAAAATAAAAACAAAAACGATACAAATTTTGCGAAAGCATATACAGATTATACATATAACCTGCAACTAGGTGCACTCACAAAAATAACAAGTTATTTTATTTTTTTCACGGAAAACAAATTTATTTTATTTCATATCTGCTTAGACAAATTTTACTATAATACGAAACATACAGATTTTATACATATAACCTGCAACACGATACAGTCACACACAAATAGCATGTGTATTTAATTTCTTCAGGTATTTTAAATCCAGGTATTTATATGGCTTTAATTAGTTGTGCTGTGGAGTTACATTCTGGATTTTTTATTTATTTTTTTTGCCCACCCTCAGAAAATACTCACGAGCCGCCACTGTATATCATATATGTATATGATATACATATATATCAATAAATAAAAGTATATAATTACATTGTAAATATATTATTAATCGGCTAAATATATATTTCTTGTGGATATATTATATATATGGGTTTCACTTTTTTGGAAAAAAATGCAGGCCTACGGACATCGATGTGTGCTTAAATTAAAGCTGATTATATTCGCTACATCTAAAATTTTCCCCGACTTCGGGGGCGAAAATTGGCGAAATCTTAAAATTTCACTTTTGGAAAAATAAGGAAATACCTACCTATTTATATTGGAATCACACCTAAGTATACAAACCTAGTTAAATTGAAAATGAGATTTTTTCTCTGGCATTTTGTATTTGTATTGTTAATAAGTGTACAATTTGTATTGTTAATAAGTGTACAACGCCATACAAGTTAAGTCGTTCGAAGATTGATAAATAAATAAATATTCGTTAAATAATTGTTTTGCTGGTAGTCGAAGAAACAAAGCAATTAATTTTTTGAGAAGATGGATCTTATGCGGTTTTGTGGGTTCGATACGTGAGAGCGTCTACAAACTTTGTGAAATAAATAGGTCAATTACTGTTGAAAAAATGAATTTTTGCATATAAAAATATGCATTATAGAAGTGCATCTCGAAGAGGTAATAAATAATAAAATTACAACTCGGTAAATATTGATGGTAATGAGTCCGGTTTTGGTACTTGGGTTTTTTTGGGGTCGCTGATTCAAAGAGAAAAGTGGATTTCCATCGTGAGATGGACAATGTGTGAGCTCTGTTGAGATTTGCTATCAGTCATATAAGCCGGTGCTATAATTAACATCCGTGAATCGCCTTCTTTCTAATACCATATCAGCCTTGACTGTAAACTGCTGGCCCCGTGTTCCGAGTATCGTGCGTTCGATTCCTACCCAGTCCAACATTTTTTCCGTAATAAACTTACTATGTAATACTTTAGATTTTACTGATTTATTAATTTGTGCAATTAGATATGTAGAAATAATTGTAATTAAATACCTACACCTGATAAAAATAATTCGTATTGTTGTTAATTAAATGATTTTGCCTCGGATTTTACGCTGTTATCATATATAGTAATACATGTCTCAGGTATATGATAAGATATAAAAATGCTGCTGGGTCGCCGATTACTGACACCAGGACATCTCTTAACGAATCTTGCACATAGCGAATATTCCTTAAATGTTATGGTCATTCATTATTACGTATGGTCAGTGGTCACGTCATAATTTTTTTGCAGCATACTCTATTAACTTCTTCGAATCATCACGAGGTTTAAAGTTGCCATGTTACTGGAGGGTAGCTAGTATAGGCACCCTAGTAAAATGTCCCTACATACAAATGTATTTATATTCATATTATTATGAGCACCACACGCTTAAATGAAAAGCTGCCGCCCCTGGGTGCACTTGTTTCCAGCAAAACAATTTTTTAACAAATAATTATTTATTTATCAATCCTCGAACGAATTAACTTGAATTTTTATTAACTGGAATTTTTAATTTAATATGTACATTGTACACTAACTTATTAACAATAGAAATATAAAATGCCAGAGAAAAAATCTCATGTCTGGCCATGCAGCATGTCTGCTTTTAGGCTATTTCATACATTTTAGTTAGTTTTTTTTGCATATTACTATCGCTAAAAAGTGTCCGAAATTTCCGCGGGAAGCTCAATTTCGACGGTGATTAACGTCTGGCAATTTTGCCCTTGCCCCCCCCCCCTGACGAGCCGCCACTGTTGAACACGGACTGTTATACATAT
This sequence comes from Tetropium fuscum, assembly GCA_964058915.1. Taxonomy (NCBI): domain Eukaryota; kingdom Metazoa; phylum Arthropoda; class Insecta; order Coleoptera; family Cerambycidae; genus Tetropium; species Tetropium fuscum. The sequence goes on along the minus strand of CAXKVY010000108.1, from coordinate 1,389,856 downwards.
AAATAGGTCTTTGTTATAGGAAAATAATAATTTCTACCCCGACGAGTTTCGTTGTGACATCTCTAGACAGTCCAGGGTGTAATAATAAATTCTGATAGCACATTAACATTTTATTACAAATTATATACTTAGTCATTGGTATAAAAAGGTTCGCATTCCTTAATCTAAAATAAATTACTTACATAACAGCTAATATATCTACATACATACTTTTTCAAAATTAAATTTACAATATGGCAATGATTTACAAATTTAAACTAAAATACGATTTAGAAAAGATAGAGATATGTACAAAGATTTGTGCTTTCTGACCACTTAGGCAATTTATACATTTATATTAATGAACTAGTTTTTCTTTGGTTCATTCATATACTGGCAACGTAACTTAATATAAGTGTAGCCAATTTTAGAAAACAATTTTAGTTACATTATGGTTATTAATTATACTGATTCAATATGAATACCATAAAGAAACGCGCGTAACGTTAAAGTTACACAAGTTTCATTAATAAAGTTCATATTAAACGTGTATCATAAAAATTTAATCTACAACGGTCCAAATAGATAGAGTCGATTTATCTTATCCCAGAAACCTTTTCATAAATTTAAATTCAGAATTTTCAGGTGCCCATATTAGTCAATCATGGTAACTGCGTTTTTTCGTTGTTATTATTTCGTTATAATGGCACTGAGGGTTTACACTTAAATAAGGATGCTAAATTTGTAATAATGGTACGGTTGTAGATTAACTTAACATTGTATAATGTTCCTAAACAAACTAGGTAAGGGTATATAAAACCGTTGACAAATCCCATTTTCCCATACCAACCAATCAACAAACTGGAAACTACCTACGAGTATATTTAAAGTTAAAATTAAGTAAAAATATATCCCAGACTATATTGGTAATAGGACTATGGGAGATAATAGTCCAAGAAAGCTGATTTGTTTCAGTATAATTATCGGTTATGGTACAGTTATTATAGGCTTATTTTTAGGCAACTGAAACTTATTAGTATGATTTCATAGACGTGTTCCAATCAATTTTGAATTTCAGCCTACTTCGGTTTGATGGCATGGCAGTTTCTCATGTATCTCTTATGGAACTGTGCGATATTTTTACTAAGCTGTGCGATATTTTTTCCGTGCATTATATGAACCTTACATTGAACGCAGATGGATTTGAGAACTTACAGTATTCAATTAGGGTGTTATTACACACTATTGGGACATTAGCTAATTAGATAGGTACATAGTTAATATTATTTAAAACAATAATTGTGCCTGAAAAGATAGTGGACATTTTTTTGTTTTCCACTGTATTTATATTTTTTTAAATTTGAGCCGAAATTCGATTGTTTCGTAGACTTTCAACTTGCTCTCACTTTACCTTATTACAAAAAAATTGTAATATTTTGACAATACTGACAGCTTTTGATAACTTACAGTACATATACAGTATGGTATATGTACATATAATTACATATTGTTTGCGATGCCGTTTTAACATCTTTATAAATTACGAAATAGACTAACTGTTTATAAGAGAAGCCTCTGGTACAGTGCCGTTCAATTGAAAGTAAACGACTCTTGAGAAATTTTGAAAATTTTCCCATTGTGAAGCAAGCTTTTGTAAACAGATCATATTCAAAATTATTTTAGGTTGAAGTATCTGCCAGTTATAGGGTGACAGCATTTTATATACAGTATTTTTATTAAGGAAAATCTCTATGGTAAGGACGTCTCTTGTAAAAAAATCCATTAAATTAACAAACGTGTTTATAAACAGTGTAATTAATGTCTGCGTTATTTTTAAAAAAACAATGAAACTACTGAAGCCCAGTAGACCGGTTAATACATGCCCTATTGCGTAAACGGCTTCATAGACTTTGGTAGTGACATACTCGAAGAAAGTCTGTCTCTACCAAAAGTGCTTCTATGTCTATGTAAAAAGGATATCTTATACAAAATTAAAGTGCCTCGATCTATGAAACCCTACTATTTATATGTACATTTAAAAACTAAACGGTGGCGTCGAAAAAATACACGACCTCTTTGGGGTATCTGCCATTATCATACTTATCTCAAAAAGAACCACGTCCTCAAGGCTTGATAATCACAAACAGGTTCTTCCTAACACATCATGATCTACTAGTCTCAAGCAATAAGAGGCATTGCTTAACATACGTCTCTCCTTGTAACTCTCATCTCGCTATTAGAAACAGCAATCCATTCATTTCTGGAACTATCGAACCAAGTCAAACCCAAATTATACCTTCCATTCAAGTTCGCATGCTGGCAGTGCGAGAACCACCATCCCCCCTCGTAGTTGCTGGCGCAATGCGTATTCGAAGTATCTCTGTCGTTATCAATTGTGGAGAATTCCATGAGGTTTTGATAATTAAGAGCGTCACTCGCGTTTCCATTGTACCTGCCGACGTAGAGCTTGAAGCCGGTGGAGTAATCCCCGACTCTGAAGTCCTCGTAGTTCGCCTGCCAGTACTTCCCATAGATATCTCTCATGTTTATCTGGAGCTGCGAGCAATTTTGCTTGGTGAGCAAGTGTAAATTTTTGTTGCCCAGCCAATGCTCGCCCGTGGCAGAGCCGAAACCGTTGGAGTACTCGTTCCAGTTACGGTTGAAGTTAATGGATCCGTCGTATCGTTTCTGGACGGTAATCCATCCCTTGTCGCAATGGGCCAGTATCGGCTCGTCATCTCCAGGCGATATGAGGTAGATTCCGCTTGGTCCATCCACCGTGCTACAGTCTGTTGGTAACTTATTTACGATGCTTTTGTACTCGCTTTCAAATGACTTGAGTTCTTGAACTAAATGGATGGTGGCTTTGGTGGCGTTCACATTGATGGAACTTGATTCTTCCTGGAAATAAAAAAAATGTTTGACGGGTTTTGCTAAACGGTAAATAGCCCTAGTAGCTCACTAGGGTTAGGTAGGGGTCGCTAGGTGTAGTTAATCGACAAAAATGATGATGAAAGACCAGATATTGTTGATACATATTACAAAGAAATTGTTGCATCTGAATATGCATTTATACTTTGGCTTAATAGTGAAACTAATGATGTTTATGAATTAAATTTATGTTTATAAATTACAGGTATCTTTAGAAATTACTTATATTTTTATTGGGATTATATTAGATAATATGGTTACCTTTAATATGTGATCATGTAGTTTCGATGTCTGGACACTGGATGACTTCATCAGTTTTTCTACGTCACGTTCCATGTGTTCTAGTTGTTTGTGGTCTTCGTTGGTTTTGTCCTGCATGCTGGAGACGCTGAAGCTGATTGCCTTTAAGGAGTCAATAATGTTTTTCTGATCTTCCCTTAGTAGTGACACTGCCGATACCGTTTCCGATACTTGGATTTCCAGCTTGGATATTTCGCTTCGGAATTCAGGATAGTTCTTGTTGACTTTGTTTTCAATCGTTTCTACGTTTTCCAATAGTTCTAACATAGATAGATGAAGTTTGTCGAAATTCGATGATTGTTTGGTCAGATTGGAAATTTGTTTCGTGTTTGCTCTTTGTTGTTCGCTTATATTTAAAATTTGCGCGAGGATTTTATTACCTGGTGATCTAATTTCTCTAATCCTATCCGAGTGGATGTAGTTTTCTATCTCGTTTCCGTTGATTCTGTCGTATCTTGGGTCGAGATTTTGTTTGGAATCTAACGTCGTCTTCAGGTGCTTTATTTCTTCCTCCATTTTGAGGAATTTCGATTGGAGGAGGTCATTTTCTTTGTGCAAAATTTTTGAATTCTTTTCCAGGTTGATTATGTGCTGTTTTATAATTTTCTGGTGTCTGGATGGATGAGATAGAATCTGCTTTTCCAGGGATGGGGATTTTTCAGTTAATATTTTCCAATTTTGATTCCATTCAAGTTGAACTGCCTTTAACTGTAACAAAATAATGTCGCTATTAAAGTAAATATTTATTATCATTTACTTATAACAACTCATAGTAGACTTTTAAGAGGTTCTTGTCATCCCTTTTAGACTTCATTGCTAAAATGTATAACATACATGATACTGTGCCCAATCCCTAGACAAAGCAAAATAGGGCGGTCGTCCAAAAATAGTAAGGCAATTTTTTTTTATTTTTGGAAAAATATTTTGATAGGCAGCGAACTTCGTGACATGGTTTTACAATTTTTGGGTTGTCAACGAATGTATTAAAGATACAGATAAGTTTTAAAAAAACCGTTGTAATCATCAATCTCCGGTCTTATACATTCATAGAAGCAATTTTTCCGAATACGCAAATAGTTTTCGAACTACATTGAGTTAAATGATATCAGAATACTGTAAATTTATAATAAACTAAAATAAAATGAATTTATCTTTAATAAAAAAATATTTCCAGTTAAAATATCGCAGAGTAATATCGTATATCGAGTAAAATATCGTAGAGTAATAGAATTTTGGCAATTCAATGCCCACCAAAAATAGATGTTAAAAGGTAAAAAAAATTTCATAATTTTTGGACGACCACCGGATTTTGCTTTCTTTAGGGATGGGAAACATATATATGGGAAATATAAAGTGCGTTATACATTTAAAGTGCAAACCAAAATCCTTTCTGGAAGGCCTTTGAGAGCTCGTAAACTCTACTAATAATATTTCAACGTGATATGTGCTCTCAGTTCAAATTTGTCAGCCGAAATTAAACCGTTAAATTGTTTCGATTTTGTAATACAACAAGAGCAAGACTTCGCATGATCCATTACGTTTCAAAATGCTACATCGCTAAACAAATGGAATTAGTTATTTATGCGACAAGTGAAAAAAGTAAATGTTTTTTTTGCACGCGACGTGAAATTGTCCAGCGAGGCCGAGTTGGACAACACGTCGAGTACAATAAACACTTTTTGTACGAGTTGCATACAATATTTTTCTACGTTCATGCAAAAAACAAAAAAAATAATTTAGATGGCATTACTGTCATGACATTAAGGGACATGTCATGATCTTTCTGTCAAAATACTGTAGTAGAATGACAGATGCATGCAATAAAAATTTTATTGTACTAGTGCAATAAAGAATCAGTTTTGGCATTAAATATAGTTCAATCAAGTTTTGTTTTTTGCATGAACGTGGAAAAAGCTTTGTTTCTTGCATGAACGTAGAAAAAAAAATTAAATCTTGTGTTGATAAGAGAAAATGGATACTTTAAACGTCAAATTTTGAGAAGACTTTTTAACAGAAATACTTTGATTTATCTGCCACATCCTGCAATAGATTTTCTAATGCAGCTGCTTGCGAAGCGAGTTTATTTATTTTTATTTACATACGCTACTCACTCTTATTTGCTGTTTATGCATATTCATTATTCCGTCGATAGACGTTTTAAATGTATATTTGGTAAAGTAGCAGAGCAGTTTATTAATAGCAGTGTTTGTTTTAACAGTGATTATTTTGGAATACATTGTGGATATTACGAAACACCGGTATTTTTCTAGCGTTTACAATTTACTAAAAGTTTCCCGCACCTGGAAAAATTATGAATGCCTCCAATTTGTCATCACGCTTTAATAGCGGGTCTTATTAATGTTTGTAAATCACGTGACTTCCTGAAAATTTACAACTCACAGTAGTGGCGAACAGTTGAACGTAAATAATTTTTTTGCGCCTAATTTCTATCGAAAAAAAATGCGGAAATAAAGTGCGCGCTTATATTTGACTACACGGAGCCTACGACCTTGAACATCACACAACATTGTATTAGTACTATATTCCAAGGTTGGTTCCCTGCTTTTTGACAGTTGACTTTGACATTGACTTTGGTGACACTTGACTTCTGTCAATAAATAATCTAAATTTGACATGTGAAACTCGTCCACCATGCTTAAATCAACTTTCGGCAGATTTTCTGCACTTCCTTTAGAAAATCCTGGCTGTGTTTTCTTACAATAATGTACAGAAACAAAGCAAAACACAATTCGTAGAGGAACGCACAAAACATAACCACAAAACTAAGTGTAAACAACTACAGCTGTGGGCGTGGGCTATTTAGGCGTTCTACAAATGCTGCCAATTTAATTCCGAGCTCTGTGACGTCACTCAACCCCAAACGAGTGTTTAAATTGCAATGATAAATATTCATTTTTTTATTAAACACTGAGATTTATATTTGAAACAAATTTACTACGTCTATCGTTTACTAATGCAACTAATCTTGCTTCTTGTTCAGAGTTTATTTGAGGCATTGTACGTAACAGTCTCTAAAACTTTTTTACGGACATAGACACTGTAGTGAGTAATTGACAACGGTAACTGTTTTTCATAGACAATGTGATGTGATAAACGAAAGGTTTCGGCAAAAAAGCTGTAATCTGGACAATTTCAGAGATAGATCAGTGAATAAAAAAACAAAATGCTCGTAAAAGAAGCGCCTTTCATATAGTGTGTAACGATTTTCGATATCATTACTTGATTTACACACAGGGTGAGTTAAAAACTAAGAAAAAAAATATGGTTCGAGGTTTTCCACTACCATCTAGGAGGTTTTGAAAAAATTTTGGTTTTAGGTTTTGAAAGACAAGATAATTACCTATCAACCAAAAAAAGAACCAGAATCCAACCAGAAATAACAAGGTTTCAAAGTTGCAACCAAAATTAGGTTCGTCACTTTTTTTTGGAACTCAGTGTACAAGGAAGGAGTATGGGGCTCAGCAGAGAGCCCTGCGGAACACCTATATATACGTCAACACATGAAAAGTTTGTACATGCACTTTCATTATTGGAGATATTTAAATTCCGAATCCAACTGCATCGATGACGTTTGCAGTTTTTTATCTCTGTTATTTTATGCTTTGTGGGCATACACTTTTAAAAAGAATGAACGAACTACTAGTAAACTCTTGAAATGTAATTAATATAATTTATGTGCCGACAAAAATAAATGTTGAGATTCTTGTCTTGCAAAGTGCTGCAGCTAGAGATGCGGGTGATACGTCTTATTTGAAATTGTACGTCTGTGGCTACTTATAAGAAATTTAAAGTATACAGGTATGCGGGCTTGTATTTGAGACGAATACCATTGGTTCGAAATGGCAGGTGAGGCACAGTTACCGGACACAAGCAGAAGTAAAACACCTGCTTGTCGCTATGCGTTCTTGACGGTAACTATCAATGTTAATGAAAGCAATATTTCGGTTCGGTTTTAACGGCATTTTTCCTATAGTAGTTTAATTCCTGCAATTACCGACAGCCCGTGTAGTTTAAATATAAACGCCATCTCCCCCTTAAGAAGTTGCTTAATTATTTATGTACTTTTGTTTTTGTCAGTGGCAAGATAAATTTAATACACGTCGTGCATACAAATTTTAATGTATTATGCAATAAAAGCCGCCGCGATTAACATCAACAAAAGAGGTTGCAGTCAACTCATTCAAGTAAAATTGTAAGTAGAGCACCAGACAATATAAGCGAGGAAGCACTTTCCAAAATAACCTCCCGAACTAAATAATACCTTATTCGAAAGTACTTATATTAAATCCATAGTAATGTTCAATTTGCATTATTGTTTTTTGCTTTGTTCTATGAGGAGCTGATTTATCACATTATGTTTCATTGTCATGACATTTATTCAGCGTTAAAAAGCCCGCTGAAGCTTTTCATGGGGAAGCTTTCCATCTACTAAGGAGAAACGTATCTAGTATTTGAAATGTGAATTTACGAACTCTCCTAGAAACCAATCATCTTTCTACCTATATGCGTTTATTTGCCAAAAAGTCTTTTAGGCTACAAGAACATTTGAACAAAATCTATGCCAGAAGAGATGATTTGAGGTCGATTTTCGTGTTTTTACCCATTGTAGCACCCCATGTGGCGTCCGTGCTATAGAGGCAATTCATTACGTGACAAACTATTTGGCTAACTTTGTAATGAAAGTGATGAAAATTAGCGAGGATAAGGTCTGTCAAAGCTGGTCAAATTATTAACTAGGATCTATCTTACCTGATTCTTTGTCATACCGCAGGTCATGGCGGCATTCCTCCAATTTTCTTTAATCGACTGAAATTCTTCCCGAAAAATCTGCAGTTCGGCCTCGTGTACAGCATTTTGCTTCCTAGCGTTTTCCAGTTCACTATTCAAATTCGCCATGTCACTTTTCAGCAGGCTGAATTTCGTTTCGGCGTGTTCGTGATTTTGCAAGATTACGGATGAATTTAAAGTGCTTTGTAGTTCTGCTACTTCCGTCTTGAGTTCTTCCATGTTATTGAACAGCCACTTGACCGTTAATTTGTCATTCTTCTCCAGATGGGATTTCGGAACTTTCCCAGATCTCAACTGCTGTACTTCCATCCTGAAACACAAAGACCGTGTTTTTTTAATATTGTATTTAGTTCACGTTTATTGGGTTCGTAAAGATGCGTAACGATATAATTAAAAAATATACAGATATACAAAGGTGCAATAGATACAGGAGCGATGTGGGTGGTAAAAAGTCACCCTTAATCCTTTCTAACCCTTGCTTGAACTCTCGTTTCCGCTGCTACTTCAGCTACCTGATATACAAGACGAGCCCCTCGATAAACAGATAACGAGGGATCGATTTTTTATGAGATCATATTTTAGCTGACTAATGATTTGTTATTTTAAGACTTATTATCTATTTTTACTTCTCATCAACTGATATTGTGTTCGTTGTAATCTAAACCCGTCAATTTGATTTTCTCTGTGTTTTTAGGCCCAGGAAACAATATTTTCCCATGTAGGTACTATATAAAACTATTAAGTGTTAACAATAGTTCTTGAAAAATGTCATAGCATAGTCAAGTCATATGATGAGCTGGCGGTACTTCTCAAATCTGTATAAACATTGTTTTTTTTATCTTTGACTTAATATTTTTTGGAATTCGAAAGTGTACTTGAAGTAAGTCAATATACTTTTATAGACCACTTCGTATTCGTAATTTTTATAATAATTACTAGCCGAGCTTATTATATTGTTTTCAAAATATGTATTTCCTTTTAAAGAAATTAATACCTATTCGGAAAACAAAAAGTCTATGTAATCAGAGGATTATTATCCAAATTTGAGGTTTCTAGGTTTAGCGATTAGACTAGGCGTTGATATGCAGGGCGTTCCTTAATGACTCGCTAATATTTCAAGGTGTAATTCCTTAGGCAGCTGCGGCTGGTGACATTTTTTTTTGCCGGGGCGTTTGTGGTTTTTGATACCGTTTCGTTGTGCTTGCGAATATTTTCTGCATACGCACTACTTAAACTAGAAGCCACATTATTTATGCCCAGTATCTGAAAGCTGCAATATTCTTCATATACTTGGCCGATTTTCGTGTTTCTTTATCATTTCGCCGAGATGCTTTAAATCACGTGGTACCCCTTCTTTCGTCCACTTGGTGTCGCCATTGAACAGTAAACAAACAAAACAAAAAATCGCATTTTTCCATTCGCATAATCACAACCATAATACTTGCGTCAAACTTTCCCGTAAACCCTCCTCGATTTTTATAATCGAGTTGCACTTGACTTAAATTCAATATGGGCATAGGGCGTTCGTTTTTTTAATGTTTACCTACCTTGTCCGTCAAATTCAGAGAACGAAAGTTGAAGTTCAGAGATCAGACACCCTCGTTTTTAATATTACAGAACAAAAAGACCCGCGCGTGTACGTCAATCGTTTGAGTGGTAGAGTACGATTGTGGGCAAGGGCGAGGGTTCATGTGCTAGTCCGCAATCCCGCTGCGAGAAGCTTGGCCGGGCGGTCATAGAACGCCCGCCAGTCGTTCACCGTTCAGCCTCGGCACCCGTCTGACAGGTTTATATTTTGCTCCATAGCCGGTGCGTGCGGGCGCTGAACGCAAATGTAAATATACATATGATAGTAAATATAAGTATATTAGATGTTAATATAAGTAAATGTTTTATTTATTTGAATTGAATTTGAAGAAAATAGTATGAATATGAAAAATTAATTACATACATCGTCATTTGCCTAGGGAGGGGAGGGCGGCGCCCCATAGCCCTCCCTCACCAGCCGCCGCTGTCCTTTTCAGGTTATTTTATGGGGAAAAGTCTATATGAAGATATGTTCGCAACGGTTTATTTTTTTGCTACATGATGTTGAATTTTTCCTTTTGAAATCTTTAATATCTCAGAAGGTATTTTAGATATTATTTTCAATTTTGGTACGTATTAATAATAATATTTTGAACATATTGATGGAGCCGAAAAACACCCAATTTTGAAAGCAATAATTTATATTGAAATACCGTGTTCAATTTAATTAATGAAGTCAGTCATTAGTATCGATTGTAAAGTATCATTTACGCTCGAAACAGATCACCTAAACCTAGTTATCTAAACATTTATTTGCTACCCCCTCCGTAATCATCCCTGTAAATGAAGGGGAACATCACTAAAAAGAATCATTAAGTTTTATTTTCTTGCAATTTTGTCAAAGTGGGTGGGTATAAGTTTAATTATACAACTTATAATTACCCCACTTTCCGGCCATTACGGAGAGCCAAAAGAAATCTTTTTGCGAAAAGAAATCTTGTATTTGTAACAATTCATTACATAGATAAATAAGCAAATAGATGAATAATAAGGAAGACACACTTACCAGTTGTATATCGGGACATAATATATACGGAAACGAACCACTTAGAAGTTATACAAGTTCTTTCACCTTCATTGAGTATTAATATTTTAAATTCAAGTATAAATGATCAATAAAACAAATCGTACATCACTCTGAGGATCCTCAATGAAGGTGAAAGAACTTATACAACTTCTAAGTGATTCGTTTCCGGATATATTATGTCCCGATATACAACTAGTAAGTGTGTCTTCAATATCTAAAATACACTAATATCTCAAATACAATAACATCACAACATCGATAAATGCTGGTGTTCCGCAAAGTTTAGTGCTAGGTCCAGTACTGTTCTTAATGTATATTAATGAATTGATAACTCTCAATTGACAATACAACAAAAATCCTTAAAAAAAACAGTCAAATTTAGAATTGATTTAGTTAATACGTATGTGTATTACCAATAAAAATAAATGTATCTTTATCTGTCTAGCAAGCAGTTTTCGGAGCAGGAATTAAGTATAAATTAGTAAAAGTAGGTATCTACCTTAAATTATGAAGCTCATTTCGAATAACAAGTATTTCCGGGCTGTCGTATATGGTTTTCCGAATATTATCCTCGATAATTTTTAAATCCTCTTGTCGCTTCTCCAGCAAAACTGTCACTTGTTTACTGAGCACGCGCAATTGTCCTTCTAAGTCACTCGCTTCACCACATGCTAAGCGCACTCCGGTTACTATAAACACAGCGGTCACCCACATCATGATTTCGGCTTCCTCGACGAAAATATATTTACAGTGGATAGGTCTCTAGGGTACCAATTGGTTTTATAACAGATAGCATACTGCTGCGCAGCCGCCTTTAAGGGCAGGTGTTGTTCTTTTCACTAAAGGTATCCTTTGCTGTACCTGTTCATTATGTGTTTGTTGTATTGAGTATCTCGGAGTGAGTCTGATGTAGATTAATGCAATCTCACCTGTCCAGCAGATGTTTGGAGCGAGGTACATTTTTTTAGCTTAAATTATCAACTTCGTCCGCGGTGGAGCCGAGACCATAAAACCACGCATTAGAGTGACAGAAGGAGGGGACGCCGCCGCCGCCGGCGCGGCATCTTCATTATAATTGAAAATTGCCAATTCATATCCAATAATTACACAACATTTTTAATTCACAAAAAGCGCTTCGGGTCTTTCGAGCGTAATTCGGTTTTTGCACACAAATGTATGAACCAGATAAAAACGACACATATTTGTGAGAACATTAGGGATTAGTTATTATTAGTCCATTTTAACTTGTAGCGCGCAGGGGGCGAAAAAGGGGTGAAAATAGGATTAATTTAAATAAAAAATTATAGGCGTCGACTGGTTTATGATGAAAGCTGCCAATTTAGTTGATATAATTTTATAGTATCTTTATAACAATATATTGCTAATTAGATTTTTGAAAATGTAATCACGGCGTACATTTTGTAAAAAAGAAATATGGAGAAATAATCATGAATTCGTCTTTAAATATAGTTTTATCAGTTCCTTATATAAGATTGACCCCTTTTAAAAAAAATGTCAGTGGCGTACTGTTATATGTGTAAATATGAGATATCTTTACCTTAAAAAATGGAAGTTAAAGCAGATATGATTGACCACAAGGAAAGAGGAAAAAACATTCAAATATTCAAAAGTTCTGAATAATTCACAACCATGTTAACATGTGCGCATCTTGGCAACATTGTCGGAAGTGGATACCAGATTTAGATCGGGAATGTCAATTTAGAGTTGATGTGGATTCTTATTTCAGAATACCATCCAGTGGCGGTACTATTTATTAATAAATAAAATAAAAAATGGAAAAGCACCAGATAATTAATCGTATGCGACTTTATTACATGGAAATTATATCTCAACTAAGCAAATTATATTGCTGCCATTTCTCTTGAAATATCTACTTTAGATTTTTTATTTCCGGTTTTTCGTTATTTATTTACGTAATATCAAGCGACCAAAATAATTCTGGGACCACAGTATTCGTCTGCGACAAATTTGGAATATGCTATTGAGCTAAAGATATCATGACGCTATTTTCCTTAAAATATGGACTTTTTCCTGTTTCCAGTTTTTTATTAATTTATAATACGTTATGCCTATGGACAAAATAATTTCCGTACGCCACTGTATTCATTTGCGACAAATCTGGTATATACCGTTAAACTAAGGAGATCATCAAGTTATTTTTCTAAAAATATGAACTTTTTCTACGTCCGGTTTTTCTTTATCACACGTAAAATGTCCAGCGACGAAAATTAATTTCAGACGCCACTGTATTCGTCTGCGACTAATTTTGAAGATTAAATGGAACTAAGGATGACATGACGCAATTTTCCATATAAATATGAACTTTTTTCTAGTTCCGTTTTTTTAATTAATTTATAATACGTTATCTATGGACAAAAATATTTTCGGACGCCATTATATTCGTTTGCGACAAATCTAGTATATACCGTTGAAGTAAGGATATCATCAAGTTATTTTCCTAAAAATATGAACTATTTTCTATGTTCGGTTTTTGCTTTATCACACGATGTCTAGGGGAATGAAATAATTTCGGACGCCACTGTATTCCTAAGCGACAAATCTCGATTATACTATTGAACTAAGGGTGATAGGACGTTTTTTTCCCCAAAATATGAACCTTTATCTATTTCCGGTTTTCGTTTTATAACACGAAATATCCAGCGACGAAAATAATTTCAGACGCCACTGTATTCGTCTATTGAACTGAACTATTTTCTATATCCGGTTTTTGCACGGTTATCACACGGAATGTCTAGGGGAATGAAATAATTTTGGAGTTAGTTCAACGGTATATACCAGATTTGTCGCAAACGAATACAATGGCGTCCGAAAATATTTTTGTCCATAGATAACGTATTATCAATTAATATAAAACCTGAAATAGAAAAGTTCATATTTGCAGGGAAAACTGCGTCATATCACCCTTAGTTCCATTGAAACTTCCAAATTAGTCATAGACGAATACAGTGGCGTCTGAAATTATTTTCGTCGCTGGATATTAAGGAGGCCTGCAAAAGCGAGTATTGTAAAAGGTTTGGAAGAAAATATCACTTATTTACCAATGATCAACGACAACAAATATTGACTGACTTTTTTTTTAAATCTGCACAATTGAGATAAATACCTACCTGAAATAATATTTCCACAGGTAGTGGGAATTTTTTGAAGTTTATATATTTTTTAACTATATTATATATAGTATAACTAGTTTATATATTTTTTGTAAGGCGAATGTTAATCCGACAATAAAGTTTGTACTTCAAAAGAGCGAATGTTGTTTTTCTTATGTTGCGATTGCAACATCTCATTTTTTCCCTAGGTACGCAAAATAACCCTACCCTTACAATTCCCCGTTCAAATTTGTTCATAATATTCGAAATAATGTAAAAAATACAATGATTTGAATAAGCGCAAAAACTTTGGACGATATTTTCTGAAAACATAAGAAAATGATATTCGCCACTTCGTGAATTTGCCGACGATACAATCAAAGATGTCACCTACTATACTCTATCCAACGAGAGAATGGACTTGCTTTGCGCATCGGCGACTAAAGAGGAGGGGCTCTGTAACGAGCTACGCAGGACCGTCATTCGATGAAATAAATTCGTAAGTAGGTGAAATAAATTTTATTTTGAAAACATGAAAACATTTTATTTATTTAACATAAATTTATTATAAATGTATGAGCGTTATGAAAGTAATATAAACCCTAAATATTCCTAAAATAGACATTTTATGATATTTTTATTTTTTTTTATTTTTTTTAATATTTAGCTACAACAATAGTACATTACCACGGTTACTGGTGGTGAATAGTATGCGTATTAAATAAAACATATTTATTATTATATTTCTTTACCTGGCCTCTTTTATTCTTCTTAATTGGCGATAATGGTGGATTTATCTCGTCTCTGGCTGCTGCCATTCTTATAATAGATTTAAAACTTATTTCACAACCGTAAACAACACAACTAAAATAACCGTACTTGCGAGACTACAAATACAAACTGTGAATAGGTAGGCAGTAGTAGGTACTTTATATAATTAGGTACCAGGTAGGTATCGGACCCAGGCGCCGGCCCTGGCTACCTGCTGAGGCAATTAAGACGTTGAGGGCGTTGAACTAATGTTCTAAGGGGCGGAGATCTGACCAAAACAGACGAATTTTCGCTCGAGTGCAAGTCCATTCTCTCGTTGGATACAGTATAGAACTGCACCCAAATAACCCATTTATATAGTTCCGTCCGGTAAAGTGAAACAAATATAATATTATTATACCTGTCCACTTTTATAATAACGCCTATAACTAATTAATATAGGCGCCATTATTGTCTTGACAAGAAACGGCTTAATACATGGGCATGGGAAGTATTTAAATTCTACATAAGGGCAAAAAACTGTTCGCGTTAAAAACTTTTAACACTTTCAAGGTCTGCTATAAGGCGAAGCTTTATCGTGTGCTTAATAAGTGGAAAGCATGTATTTTTTTGCATTTCCGTATCGCATTTAGAAGTGATGTAACTTATCCTGAAATACCGCGGGATTATAAATTATGGTCACTTTTATACCAGGTGATTCTCTTAAGGGTGACTTGTCAACCTTGTAATTGTTATCGATATGTTTAGGTATCCTATATGTGTTTTCGGATATCAAATGTATTTCATATTCAAGATATAAAAATATTGGAAGCAACTCGTACAAAAAGTATTTATTGCACTCGACGTGTTGTCCAAATAGACCTGACGTCCTTGTTGGGCAATTTCACGTCTCGTGCAATAAACGCTTAATTTTTGCACTTGTTGCATAAATAACTGTTAAGCTTACCTACAAAAATAAAAAAATAACATTTTGTCGAGCTATAAACTTTTCGTGTAGATTTCTTAAAGTATCTAGCAAATAATATTTTTGTTTTTTCTCTTCATTTCTTGTTATTGTATCGCGCCTGCCTGGATGAATGTATGAATTTTCCGCTAAGGATGTCCTAATTGTTGATTTGTCTTTGGAGTGTTTATAAAAAAATCTTCTTTTACGTATAAAATTAAACATAGAGTTTTACAAAGCGGACGGGAAACGCTAATGTTTTTAGCAAATTTAGTAGGCAAAATTCATAGGATACATCAGCAATATCATTAAATGTTTAAGTTAATTTTTAAGTTGTGGTTATTCGGAAACTTTCGGTCAAATCTTTACTTTATATGATTAAATTAATACCATCCAAGAATAAGAATTGCAACTGTAACTAACTTTTTAATATGGATTAAGAAATAATTTGATAGTCCAGCGACACGAGAAGTAGTAATTATATGAGAAATACCCAATACAATATTATTTGGGGACGTATCTGTGATGGTGTGGGCGGGATTTCTTTGACCGGTCACACGGAACTTGTCATCATTACTAGCCTTCGGCTGTATATACGGTACATACAAGACATTTTAGACAACCACGTGGTTCCATATGGGTCATATATAGGGCAAGGCGTTATGTTAATGCAGGAGCAGTATTATGCCAGACCTTATGTTGCTCGAGTCCCGCAAAATTATATCGCAGAAGTCGGAATTGACACCATCCATCTAATAGCCCGGACTTAAATCCAATGGAAAACCTCTGAGATAAACTTGGTAGAAAATTGCAAGAGGTACTTAATCAATTATAGCGTTTTCGTTTAATATACAAACTAGACCAAAAAATTGTGCAGAATTTTACAAAGAAAACCCGTACCAATTACTATCGCGGCTCACCATATCGGTCGCTATTCCTCTGCAACTCATATAAATCCCATTTCCCTTCTCGCTCACTTAGAAGACACCTACCTCAACAAGTCGGCGATTTATGGCTTTACTGCTGGCTTTACTGCTCAGTGGCATATCATCATGCGCAACCAAGGTGAAGTGACTTCAAAAGATGTCTTATTATATCATATTCATATATGTGCAAAACTTTAAGCCAAAAAATTATTTAGTTTTAAAAGTATTTAAAATATATTTAAAAAAAATTTCATGCTGCTTCTACAACTTAGTGCTCAATTTAGCCAATAACAATTTAAAATAAAAGAAAGAAATTAAGATAATTGCGCGCGCTACTGAGCACCGCATTCCATTAGTTTACATATTAAACTAAAGCACTATAGATACCTTAGAAGACGTTCTTGAACGATACAAAAGAGGTTTAGAAAAAAAAATTTTAAAATTAAACTTTTGGACTTTTGGTTAGTATTTGGTGATGCTTTAATATCCTGGATAAGTGTATTTGCTAGCTTTTATATAATTGCGCGTATTTTTAAAATGTTTGTAAAAATTACGGAATTCTCATTTTCTTCGCTCAATGAAGACCTGAAAGTATCTTTTTTCCTAAATACTATGTCTATTCATATAAATAAAATAATCATTATTATTCATATTCGTGATTTAAGTGTATGATAACATAGTTTATATTCAAGACAATAATGGGCATGTGCTAGTAATTTAACATATTCCACGAAGTATATGTGGTATTAAAATTAAATTAATAAAAAACTAATTATAATATTCTGTGAAGTGGTATTTCCGAAATCATGAAAACCTACGTAGCTTCCTTTGTGAATAATTGAAGATAAATTAGTATTACTAGTGTGTTGAACCATATTTGTATGTGATTTTCGGCAGGTGAATCGGTTTCATATATTTTAGGAACATTTTGATAATATAAACTGTCTCGTTGTCGCGATGTTTAAATACGAGTAATGCAGTATTTTCTACTTGAGTCGTCTTGTCATCTTTGTCGAGGAAAAAGACTAAGCATAATTCATATCTAAGGGAATTTCTTATCTCGAATTTTAAATTCGATTCCACACAAAGTTAGTGTTGACTAACAATAATTTTGGATGGAAGCCATGATAATTTTTTATAGACAAAATTATCGAGACATACCTGACATTACGCAGGATTGTTTGGTCAGAATAAGTATTGAAGATGGTGGATGGATGTTAGGTACCATTTATGATCCCATTCCACTCAAAATCTGTGTTTTAGTGTTCCTGGGGGTAGCAAAGTATTTTTTTTGACAAAATAAATATTCAAGGTGGCGGATTTTAAATTGCTAATGACATTTTGCAATTTATGTTCTCGGTTTAAATCGATGTCTCAGAGTTTGCGATGTCGTATATCACGAATTCTTTGTCAGAACAAATTTTCAAGATGGAGACTCCAAGATGGCTGATGCATTTTTCCATTTATGATAATAGACAGTAAATTAATATTCATGTTTGAATATACTTATGTAAATATTTCACACAATAAAAATCACTTGTCTCGACTGACCAAAGTGAGGATAGACTGCACAATCAAAACCATGATTATATAAGCATACAGCCAGAGATTCAGCCAAAATCATTCAGACCTCCATGACTAAAAAATTTTCTGGTAAGCTGCAAGAAACGTGTAAATTCCATGCCAAAAAGACTTCCGCAGGTTAATCAAGCCAGAAATCCGTATTCTGTATTCTGTAATTTGACCGTAGTGCAGATCAGAGATCCGCTGCACGTAGGCCCCATTGGGCCCCTTGTGCTTCCTCCGTAAGAAAAATATCTCCCTACGCCAGCGATCAGCCTAGTATTGAACAAAAGGTGATGATGTTGCCTAGGGGCATTGAGGGAAATGCCCTAAACTGGCCATAGAAGGCCAACGTTCCCTCAATATGGATTCTCTGGTCGATGACGCGGCGAGACATCATAGGCAATCATAGGCAAATGTTATTCATCATAGGCAAATGTTATTCATCTGACAGGCTCTCACAAGTGCTTGGGGACATTCCCATGTTGATCCTTTAGTTATTTTATAATTTTTCAGGGCCAGTAGTGATTGTCCACTATCTGTGAAGATTCTTATTGTCTTGCCCGTTATTTCTCTGCGAGCAATCTCTTGTGCGGCTATGATTATACCAGCGAGTTCTGTTTGTACTACACTGGCATTTTTATCCATAGTCCAGTTGCATCGGAGTCGCAGATTTCTGGAATATATACCACAGCCTGCTCCTTCCTTCCTCTTTGATCCGTCTGTGAAGACATATTTTACACCTTCAACGCCGGTCTCATCTTCACCAGTAGTTTGTATGGTGTAAGGTTTATCAAAGACAAGTCGAGGCGGAATATCGTCTGCACATGCCTGTAAAAGGGGTATCGTTTTGTCCACAGGCGGATTCTGGTTTGGGCACAGCTTGCGTTTGGTGGTATGCCAACGGATCTGAGGCGAGTCATGGTAGTCAAAGCCTCTTCTTCTAGATGTAAATTTAGCGGTGGAATGCTCTCGTTGGTGTGGTTCGCATAGCTCCGGTTATGCTCAGACAGACAACTCTTTGTACCTGGCATAGCTTGAGTTTTGGTGTTATTTGTTGACTCTTGGGCCACCAAACAACAGCTCCATAGGCCATCATTGGTCTTATGATAGCAGTATATATCTACAGGACCACCCTAGGTTTTATTCCCCTTGTTTAGGGCCTAATATAAGTCTGTTCAAAATTTCAATCGAATAATATCTTGTTATTGCTAAAATATTTAAATTTTCTATGTTGCCAAATGAGTCTGGGCTAAAAGTAAATCTAAATCTGAAGCGAACTTCAGGGACTTCAAAATAAACCCTAACGCCTGGTCTATATGTAATACGTACTTTCAGAATAAATGTGTATATTTATTATTTAGTTTTGGTTTTAGGGAACAGTGACGTATCGGTTGGACGTTGCCTTTGGCAAAAGTATTATTATAGGCAGCACATTGCATCTGGTATTACAATTAGAATGAATACTGTAACATATAATCTACACATAAAATTGTATGTTTACATAACTCGTCTGCATGGTCCGCATTTGTTTTTAAAATGGGGGAAGTTTATAAAGTAACGGAAGAACGGAAACGCGTCCGCCCTCTGATGCTTCATGTGTTTTCAAAGCCAGTCGACTATGTCTTGCTCGTATTCATGGGTCAAATGTTTTGTTGAAAGCGAAACAAATACATTAATAAAGGAAATGGATACAAACGGCTATTTTATATTTTCTGCAAAACGGTAATTCTTATCGTTAACTGAACGTATCTATCAGTAGGATAATGGGTATAAATCAGCGTAATGAAATTAAAATATTCTCTCCCTATTCATTCGGAGGAGTAGTTTTTGCTAAAGGTATTCATATATGAACTATTAAATTTGGAGATAATTTAATATATGATTATAAGTCCTAAACATACTACCAATTAATCGTTAAATTAGTAAAATGACGTTCAATTTATTTTATAACGTTTAATTTATATTTATACCATCTTTCAAATCATTGCAAGTAAACATAAAAAGTCCTTATTATATTATCATTATTATATTATTCGTGCGTTAGCAATGGGAAATGTGAATATTGATGTAATAGTAATGTAACGTTAAATGCATGTTACATTATCTTTCTAAACTTAAACTTACAGGGCAATCACATTCCAATATCAAACATAATTCTCGGAACTCCACAGATGGCAAAGAATAAAAATCATCTTATATACCTACAACTGCCAAAGAAATAAAAAAGCACTGCTCAATAGTACCGCAAATACCTCTTACCTATAGTTGGTCCGATTCAATGATTTTGAAGACAAGGTAAACATTCCTGAATCTACTCAAATTCCACACATTATATCAATGAAAGGAGCCCCCTACCAGTTATATGCACATAATTGGTTTCAGGACAGGTACTCTGTTATCCTTAAGAATTAGATCTCCTTTGGGTCTCGGAACGCTTTCTACGTGTGAGGGACGAGTGGCTCTCACGCGAAGAAGTTTCCCTCGACAAACCCTATGATGTTGGCTGTAACACATAAAATATATACTTATAGATATAATAATTTCAATGGTAACAAAGTTACGGAAAAATTTATTTAGCGATTTTATAATATTAACAACAAATGTAGTTTTATATGTATGGAAAAACTAATTTTTTTAGAGGGTTTACAGTTTTGTGACTTTATAGAACTGCGACTTCTGCCACGCTAAAATTTAAGAGCCAAAGTGACAATTTTACAACAATAAAGGTACAGGGCCGTTCATTTGAAAGTAAACGATTTTTTTAATTAATGTGAAACAGGCTTTCAGGTAATCAAAACTTGATTGTCAATGTTATTTGTCAGTTTACTAATAATTATTCTATATTTTGAGGTTTTCCTTATAATTATTATTATTATGCCGCGCTTAACTGAACCGCAAAAAATGAGAGCTGTGATATTACTGCAGAACGGATGGTCAATGCAAGCAGTTGCAGATACTTTGAATGTGAGTAAAGGTTGCATTTACAAAATTAAGCAAAAATGGAATGCAGAAGGAACTGTTGAGTACGTCCATAGAGGGGGCCGTCAGAAATTCAGTACTATGGAGGAAGACGAACTGGTCCTTGACCACCTCCGACAGAATCCTTTTGATACAGCAGTGACTGCCTGCTTCTTAACAAATTTTCCAGCTTCGGTGGAAACCGCAAGACGACGTATCAGAGCATCTGAGCTGAAGAATTTTTCGGCTGCAAATAGTTGCTCTGTTGCCACGGCATAAGGAGCAGAAGTTAAACTTTGCCAACCAATTTGTCGGTGTGCCACAGGACTTTTGGGACAACACAATTTTTTCAGACGAAAAAGTTTTTCAATCCTGCTATGTTGGCTCTGTGCGTGTATACCACCCAAGAAATTGCCGATATGAAGAGCGCTATATAAATCCTACAGCTCGTAGTGGTCGCTTCTCTATCAACGTGTGGGCATGGATATGTTGCCAAGGAGCAGGTGTTACTTGGAGATTCAGAGAGCGTCTTACTGGTCAAAGCTACGCTCGCATTTTGGAATATGTTATGTTACCTTCCGTTTCCATTTTATATCCCGAGAACTTCACTTTCCAGCAGGAAAATATTTTTATTTCCTCTTTCCTTTTTCCATATTTCAATTAAATTTATTTTTCAGGATAATTCCTCTATTCACAAATCACGAGTTGTTACTGAATGGCTGAATACAAACCATATTAACACTCTGCCTTGGCCCTCTAAGTCGCCGGATTTAAATCCGATAGAAAATGTATGGGCACAAATGGAAAAAGACATGTATAGCAGAAATTTCCGACCAGCGAACGTAGAAGAACTGTGGTTGGCGATTGAAAATTACGGAAAATATTGGCGAGGATTACACCAGGACACTAATATTGTCTATGAGAAATCAAAATAAAGCTTCAAAAAGTTATAAACGCGAATGGTGCTTGGACCAAATATTAATTCATAGTAATTTTCTTAAGTTCTCAGTTAGTTTGTTAATTTAATGGATTTTTTTACAAGAGACGTCCTTACCATATAGATTTTCCTCAACTTTTATATACAGTATTTAACTGTATATAAAATTCTGTCACCCTATAACTGACAGATACTTCAACCTAAAATAATTTTGAATGTGATCTGTTTACAAAAGCCTGCTTCACAATGGAAAAATTTCCAAAATTTCTCATAAGAGTCGTTTAATATTGTCTATGAGAAATCAAAATAAAGCTTCAAAAAGTTATAAACGCGAATGGTGCTTGGACCAAATATTAATTCATAGTAATTTTCTTAAGTTCTCAGTTAGTTTGTTAATTTAATGGATTTTTTTACAAGAGACGCCCTTACCATATAGATTTTCCTTAATAAATACTGTATATAAAATTCTGTCACCCTATAACTGACAGATACTTCAACCTAAAATAATTTTGAATGTGATCTGTTTACAAAAGCCTGCTTCACAATGGAAAAATTTCCAAAATTTCTCATAAGAGTCGTTTACTTTCAATTGAACAAATTTGAAACAATTTCAATTGGCAGTGTACCTAATTCCACATAGTAAAATTTAGCCGATATTAAAAAGGGATAACTGTCTTTGTGACCAATAATTTCGAACCGAAACGACGTCTTTATCGACGTGGTTGCTGTCAGTTCTAACGAACTGACAGCAACAGATTGAGGCTGGAAGCAACATCAACGTGGTATTATGCCCAAATTTACAGAAAAGGAATTTATTCCGGAAATATTGCTCAAAACTATTTGCTGCAGCTATGAAACTGGATGCTAACAGTTTAAAATGTGGCTGCCGAAAACATGGTTTAAAATGCACAAATTTATGCTCAAATTGTCATGGTTCTGAGGAATGCTCCAATGTGGAAGAAAAAACCTACGAGGAAGTTAATGATTCAGATGAAATTGTGGATGAAGAACCAATGCAGACTGGAAATAATATTGCAGACGAAACGGTGATGGACTTGAGATTTCGAGGATCTACTAGAACTGGGAGGGTTTGTCGAATCTAACGATAAAGAAATGCCATCAAAGAGACAAAAACTAATGGACAAGTGATTAGAATTCAAGATAAGGTATTTATAAATAACAAGATTAATGTATTTAAAAATATTATAATGAATAACGTAATCAGTATAAAGTATCTAAATTCAATATTTTTGGGACCAGCCCAAATAAATCACCCAAATAAATTGATAATCCCGAAAGTGTGCAACCTATAATGATCAGTACGACAGGGTTCCTGAATCGCAACAATGCAAAAATTACGTGGATCGTGTAACACAATAAAAATATTTTAAAATCAAGACCATCTGCCTTTCTGTCCAGTCCACGACTCCTTTTTGGCTTTAAGTAACAGGCGCATATGTGAGCCGTTGTCGGTAAAGTAGCGCCATCCTTCTCCAATACATTACCAAGTCCGGACAGAAGTAAGTTCAAAGCCGGTGTCGGTGTTACCTGAATCAAGGTGTTCACGGAAGAGAACAGCTGCCGCACGTGTGCCATCATGATGATGAATATCTAATTGTCTACTCATTTAAGTTTTCGTATTGATTTCAGCATAATGATTATCGTATGTAATGCGAATAAAACCTGTTCGTTTCGTATATAATTTAGTTCTGATGCTAATGATCTAGATTTATGCTTCCAATGTTTCTCATACCATTTTGTTTCTTCTAATAACAGTGTAAGATATTCTAGTAGGTATAGCATATTAATTGGGTTATGAAAGAAGACTAATTAGCAAGTACAATATTCGATTAAATGTAAGAACTCTTTGACTACGAGAAGAAATTTCAATACTTAAAGAAATTTTTTGAACTCCGCTCTTCAGCGTTTTATATTATTATTATCTAACACAACAACATAAGAAGACAAGTGCACAAAAATTAAGAAAGGATAGGCCTAAAATAAAGGTTCGTGTATTCAAATCTCAAAAGGTACAGGATGTTTGCTTGAATATATTATAAATTAAAGAAAACATGGTTCACCTTGTGTAACTAATTATTACATTTCAAGATCAGTTTGCGCATGTCATACTTCGCGGTAAGATCGCTCTTATTTGTTAAATTAAATCCACATGAATTAAAATTATCAGAAAATATGATCAAATCTACGAGGACCTTCGCATTTTTCAGGAAGTACGACTAGTTCTCATTTATTTCTCAGTGGCGGGTCGTGAATATATTAGTTAGGTAGGCATAGAAGCACGATAGGGGTCCAGAATCAATAAAATGCGCCGCAAGCGATTTTTTTAGCTCAAGGTCAAATGCCTTAAATGCACAGTTAGATTACCAAGGGGTAGTCTATAATTTAAGAAAATTTGTGTTTTGTTACCATTTTCGATATTTTAATGACGTTTTATGAATTATTTTTGGATGCTTCATGTTGTTTGACGCCCGTTGACAATGTTTTTAAATCAAATTACCCTGACAAACCCAAACATTCTGCCTCAAATTAGACATGGCCAATAATATAATTTATTTTTAAAAATACTACCACACAACCACTTGTGATTCTCATACCAACAAATTTAAAATGTGAAAGTGACTGACCGTGTTTCTTATCCGTTGACAAAACATATATTTTTGGTAAAGGGCGGCACCTCGAAATAATTACTGAACATTCAGCGATGTTGCGACGAGAGAATGGTGTTTCTAGTATACTGCATATGGTGTTTCTAGTAGTATCTCTCCATAGTCCGTATAAACAAATAAATTAGATTTCTACACCGATACGTTTATTTTAAAATCAATTTTATAATAATTATTTCCAAAATTCCAGACCTGCACTGCTGTATTTACTTAATTGTTATTTAAGGTCATTTACACCTATTTCTGTTGACGATTAAAATCAAAAAATTATTTACCAAACACTATTAACACTAGAACTACAAGTAGTCATCGCTACAGCCCCAGAAAAACTCATTTTAATCTCGAAACCCACGTGACGTGGTGGTTAGGCAACCGGTAATATTTCGGTTGGTACCATTTAAAAATCAAATGCCCAGAAAGTGTTATGATCTCAGAATGACACCAGTGGAGTGGATATTTAATTTTTACAGGTGAAAATAATTAAATTAAATAATGGCTGAAATAACTGATTACACGTTGAAAGTTTTATGTAGGTTAGGTGTTTGGAAACATGAAGTCGATAATAATATATTACTTACAGGAAAGGTAAATTGCACAAAAAGAAAAATGGTGGTTTTACAATCGTGGAATAAACAGTGGGATAACTATACTTGATATATCTTATACCTAACTTTATTCTAAGTATAAATATCATTGCGTTTTATAATACGTTTATATAGAAGTATAACTATCGATGGAATAAGACAAAATGTTATTGGGTTGGTAGTCATATTTGATAGTTTATGACTCGTTTTTTACGCGGATTGCACGATATATATATATATATATATATATATATATATATATATATATATATATATATATATATATATATATATATATATATATATATATATATATATATATAAGAAAGGAAACAAAACAAGAAAAATGAAACCTGATGCAGGAATATCCAGAAATTTGGACTTTTGGCCTTTTTAGAATTATAAATGTAAGAATTATAATTTAAGGATGGTTGGGTTGAAAATGGCCTTAAATTGTGTGGTAAAAAGCTGGAAGAATGTAACGTGGATTACCACAAAAATATGGACTCATAAATCCCGAAGGTGTCATTGGATTAGATAAGCAGCATACGATTCAAGGCAAGATTCCATAATTCCCAATATATCCTCAAAAAACAGGCATTTCAAGAATTTCATATATCAAGAATGTCATATACCAAAAAGCAATTGTTACTAACCAAACCACGGGAAAGACAGTATGTGATTGACAATAAAGCACAAAATGAACATACTATTTAAAAAATATTTAACTGAACAACTGAATTGAAACATTTTTATGATGTTGACTATAAATATTAGTAGGTGTAGTAGCTGTGTGGAACATCTCACGTTATTATAATAAACATTTTTAATGTGGATTGCTTAAGATGAGCGTGGAAAGATTTAAAGTCGTAACACTCTATAGATGGCGCAACGATGTCCAATTGGCTATTATTAGCACGGCCAACTCCAGGAAGCGCCGGGTGAACGTAAAGCGGACTGAAGCACAACAGCTGTATAAGTTTAACTATTTGTCGGTAGATGACGAAAGGCGAGAATATCCTTGAATGTATTTTTATTGGTATTACTTTACAGGGCGAGTCACATACGAGTTGTAGATGTTATTTGTAAAATATCTGCCGACCGTAAAAATAAATATGTCGTCTGTATTAATGATGGAAATAGATTAATTATTTTATTAAGCTTTTTATAGGTTCTTTTATAAGTATCAATGGAATATTGTTTTAAGCTAGAATAATGTATCGGCACCTACCTATAACAATTATAGGTATATACAGTGCTTTCGAAAAGTTGAAAAGTATCTATAAATCTTAGTAAATTCATTATTTCTCAAATTGGGAGTCCAATGACCACAAATTTGTGACTCACAGTACTCACACCCTCCACTTCTCTCTCCCTCCCCGGCTCGGGCGCCAGGCACAGACAGAGCTCAGTCGACTTGCTGATTTCGTGTTGTTGAGTCGTACTTTTGAGCTGTGAATTTTGCGTTTGCGAAGTGTCTCAGTGATTTTTTGAAATATTTACATATTTCTCACAACAAATTTGATAAAACTGTATAACTAATAGTTAGTTGCCGTTCATTGTGGTTATCACTTGTAAGTTTACTTTTATACTATAGGTACCATCACGCGATTGCAACATCTCGAACAAGAATAGATTTATATGCGAAATTTCTACGCCATACATTTCTTGTACCTGCAGATATTATTGTGATATGTATATACCTATAACTTTATTTTCACCAGTAAGTCTAATACTATAAAATTATATGTGGCTGAAGACAGCAACGGATTCAGATTCGAGAATCGATTATTTACAGTGGACCAGTTCGTTATTGGAAACGAATATAGAAAATAAAAAAAATGGACATAAACAATTAAATTATGTTTAATTTATTTATTTATCACCTTCTTCTTTCTGTTCAGCAAAAATTATATATAATTTTAGGCATTAACTGTCTCTAATAAACTCTACTAATTTGAAAATGTAGTTACCGTCAAAGTAGGATATATATACCTATGCATATTATCCATACGGAAAATACCCTGTGAGGAACATCGAAAAATACAGAATACACAGGGCGTGTCTATTGCTTTGTTCACAAAATAAAAAATATCGCGGAAACCGGATAGAGGGGGTAATACGGATTTTTACACGGTTTAATTTAGCTTGACGTATATTTGATTATATATCTTTGTTTAAAATTTTGTAACAGCTTTTTTAACTACTTCCCGATGAGATAGAGAATTGAAACTTGGTAGGTGTATAGTGCTCCGGTGACAATACAATTAATTTTTTTTATTACAAAAAAACAAAACGGCGGATCCAAAATGGTGGATTTTTCTATCCGATTTGTCTCGAAGTTGAAACTTTGTGATGATTAAGGTCACTCCTCGGGTCACTCAGTACAATTTTTGACTCAAACTTAAAAAAATTAAAATGGCGGATCCAAAATGATGGACTGCCATATTTATGAACCGATTTGTCTCAAACTTGAAACTTTGAGGTGTTTTAAAGTCACTCAATAAATTTTCGGCTCAAACTTGATAAGAAAACAAAATGGAGGATCCAAAATGACGGACTATTTATAAACTAATTTGCCTCAAACTTGAAACTTTGCGGTGTTTAGTGTTTAAGGTCCCTAATACAATTTTTGGCTCCGACTTGAAAAAAACAAAATGGCGGACTATCCTATTTAACAACCGATTTGTCTTAAACTTGGTACTTTGCGGCGTTTAAGGTCACTCAATACAATTTTTGACTCAATGTTAAAAAACAAAATGACGAATCCAAAATGGCGGACTATCGAATTTATGAACCGAAATCGTGAAAACGGGAAACAGGGGTGTCCCGGATTTTTGATGGTAACCATGCATTGCTACTGTCATAGAGAACATACAGTGCGAAGAGCTTCGAAAAATTTAGAATATACGGGGTGTGACAATAGTTTCGCTACGAAAAGTTAAAACAAAAGTGGAAACCGGAAACAGGGGTGTCCCGGATTTTTGATGGTAACCGTGCATTGATACTGTCATAGAGAATATACAGTGCGAAGAGCTTCGAAAAAAAAAGCCCTGATAAAGTAATGATGCCCATTATGTTTCCAGCGACAATATTATACCCACTACATAAGCTAATGGAAATATTTCCTGGTACACAGTAAGACCAATTTGGTAAGTAACATTCAAATAATTTTATTTCAAATATTAAAAGTTGACATATTTTTTAGAGAGGTTCTTTCACTACTCCCAATATTTCCTCGACTTTGCTGTCCTCTCTTGGCCCTGATAAAGTAATGATGCCCATTATGTTTCCAGCGACAATATTATACCCACTACATAATCTAATGGAAATGTTTCCTGGTACACAGTATATGTACACAACTTGTATGTAATTTTGAATTAATTTTATTACAAAGTATATTAATTATACTTATTATTATATATTATATAAAATATAATATAAAATATAATATATAATATAATATATAATATAATATATAATATAATATATAATATAATATATAATATAATATATAATATAATATATAATATAATATATAATATAATATATAATATAATATATAATATAATATATAATATAATATATTATATATAATAATTATATATTATATAATTATTATATATTAATTATATAGTTCCCCTTATATAGTTGCCCTTATAAAATGTTAAATTATAAAAAAACAAAAAATGAGACGATGCGTCATTATTACTATTACAAGCAAATGTTGGTAGTACAGTGCGGGATTTCTGGAACAAAAGCAGTATCCTGTATAATAGATGGTCTACCCTACGATCTACAAATGAATGCCAGAGCCGGGAATTTTCATACGCCAGATCAGCTTTTCAACGGATTCCTAAGCAAGCTGGAATATCAAGGCATAGAACTAGGAGCATCAACTACAAGAAACGACCCTGGACAACAGCCTAAGGTATGTCACAGCTGCCATAAACCAGGACATGTGAAGGCACAGTGCAAACGAAGATTTTTCTATCCTGAAAAGCACGCACCCCCCCTACACTGCCCGATCTGCAAAAGGAGAGGACACGCAGAGCAGACCTGCTGGTTCAAAAATTCAAAAAACGTACATACTTTAACAAGGCAAGTAAACCCTCTTTATAATATTGACGTTTATATAGTTAACCAATTGTTTAGAGGTTATTTAGACACAGGGAGCCAAGTTAATGTTGCAAATTCATTAGTAGCTAATGATCTTGGAATTAAACTTAAAAGTACTGATATCATTATTAAAACATTTGGAGGTGGGTTAATATTTCCTGTGGGTATAGGTGAAAATATACCTGTAAAAATAAATAATGTTTGTTTTCTCACTTCCATTATTTTTGTAAATAGTAAAATGGAAGGTGTAGATATTATTATAGGGCAGCCGATTATTAATGATAAACGTTTAAAAATAACTATTAACCAAATTTATATTTTGTAGGCCAACAAAAACAACGAATTCGAAAGAGGTGTGTGAGCATTTAAAAGATTTATTTTCATTATTTGGTAAAATTGATAGGCTTATTTCAGATCGAGGTAAAGCTTTTACTAGTAAACGATTTAAAGAATATGGTCGAGAAATGCGTGGATAGCGCTCGTCTTACCAGCTACACATATGCCCAGCTAGGGTTTGGTTTACAGCAGAAAAATGCATGCATAGCGTTCTGCTGCCTAGCCAAGCCCCATAATTCAGTTCACAAGTACCGATATACTTTCGACTGTTACAGGTCCAACCCATATCCAAGTCGGAAAGGTCCCTACAGCAAGACGTCACAAATCAACGACAGGGGCTCTTGTCGAGACGACAAGATCGCAGGAAGGCCGAATGTTAGAATCCAATGACATGGCTGGTGCTGGTACACATGCTATGAAGACGCTAGCGGCTGGATAATAATTTAGAATTATGTCGATTAAGCACGTACGCATAATATATACAAAGACGATGCGTGTATTAAATAGGTCATAGACCATAGGGTAGAGTTTAGGCATTCGTTTTTATAAACTTGAGAGAATAAAGACGTTTCAAAAGTTGTGTTGACTATTTCCAATAAAGCATTGTTAAAACATTTTAATTATAATAATATATATGTTATTACACTGTTATTTGTTTTCTTTTTTTTTCTATTTTTAACGCCTTTGTGTATTTCTCTCAGAGACTTACTATATGTAGATAGTACAAATTAATTATTGTTGAAATAAAATTTAATGTTCTTTTCACTGTAAATTAAGTTTGTTTTAAATCACATTAAATTCTAATAGGAGGATTATACACTAATAATGAAACTACACATCTATTAACATTAATAAAACATTGGTTGTTGCATATATTATAATTTTTTTTTTATTGAACCTAAATTGCCTCAAATCCATAACAATTTTTTAGTTTCACTGTGTATAAATGGTTATTTAGTGCCGGCAATAAGTAATAAAGATTTCTACTACAAACGACACTAGCGCCATCTATGGCACAATAGTCAAAAGTCAACCGAGCGTGAATAGTGCTTGTATTTGCTCAATGACTCGTATTCGACCCCTTTGACATTGAGAGAAACGATGATTTTCAATTTATTCTAATCATCTCTCATAATCCTGTATAGAATAATCTCATATTTAAACCATGGTTTGTAGGTACTTGTGCGCAGGAGATGACAAATTTTGGTTGCGATCTGTGACACAAGATTTTGCTTTGTTATTGTTTTTTAAATGTTTATATCTCTGTTAATATTGCATTATTTGCGAAACAAAATATGTCACCTCCTAGCCCAATATCTTACCTACACATCGCACATTTGCATTCATGTAACAAATTACTAGTTTTTGAGATGATTATACTGAACTGAAGGCGTGTTTTTAAGAGCAGTTCCTGACGCCCCTCTTAAGCATCTGCCACTGGAGAGGTAAGATATTTTAAGTTAAAAGCAAAATGTAAAAGCTGTAACAAACAAGACCCTAGGCACGCGTCTGCCAGACGACTTTCGTTGTGTGCTTCCCAGCTGTTGCAGCTGAAATTATCCCAAACATATGCTTTACGTTTTCGAGTGCATTAGATCTTTGGACGACACGGTTTAACCCCTGGACGGGATGCCGAGGACAGGTAGATTGTACCCCCAAATTTCTCATCTAACCATGCACTTCGTAAACATCGATATTTATTTTCTAAATAAATTAAGTGTATTATCTACAGGGTGTTTCATAATGAGTTGTACACAGAGTAATAGGAAAATCCTGACCCCATAATATAACGATATCCAAATATGACTTTAGTAAAGTGACTAAAATGTTGATAATAACCGAGATAGGGTATCAAAATTTATTTTTCAAGTAATTTTTTTAGAATTCAATTTTTTGCAGCAAAAGTTGCTGATGCAAGTTTTTTGAGGCGAGAAATTTAAATTCATTCGTAATTTTGATACACATTGTCCTTTTAATATCGACATTTTTAATGAAAATACCCTACCCTTTCCAATTTATTCATATATACCGGGTGATTAAAAAAAGTCGGATTTCTTTTATTTCTTTAATAATTTCTCTAATTTTTAACCGATTTTAATTATTGAAAAACTAATTTATAACTAGAAGATGAAGTTATAAGGTAATATAATAATTTAATTTTTAATAGTATTATAGATGGCGCATTCCACCAAACTTAATGACAATTTATAATCCCTTAGAAAATGTTATGTTGATAAAATAACAAAAATAGTGAAAAGTATTTATAATTAAATTTTTGTAACAAAAAAACGAAACCGACTTTAAAAAAAATCTATCTCAAAAAATCAATCTAAAAAACTGCACTAAAAAGTAAAAAATAATTACGTTATTCATTCTTACTTAGAATACAATCAATTTATTTGGCCAAATATACAATTATTGTTATCTTTGGAGTCTACAAGGTCTACAAACGTATAACCAAAGTTACAGAATACATATTCTATAAACTTTGGTATAACGAAATAGCGCATCTCTAATTGCATTATATTCGACTGGAAGTTTGAATACAGGTTTATTTGTAATTGTGGTGTTGCTTTAAGCAGTTGTATTCAATTGTAAGTGAACGCGTTAGTTAACCTTGACTGGCACCGACTCAAAAATAACAATAATTGTATATTATTGGCCTAATAAATTGATTGTATTCTAAGTAAGAATGAATAACGTATTTTTTTTAGTAACGTTTTTAGTGCAGTTTTTAGAATACATTTTTTTGAAGTCGGTTTTGTTTTTTGTTAAATAGCTATTTATGTAACCAGTTGGGGCAAGCACTCTTTTGTGTAACGAGCAGATTTCTCCGCAAAAGGATGCGAGTTACACAAAATAGTGTTTCCCAACGTGCTTCATACAAGATTTTTTCTAATGTTCACCAATTTTATATTTTATGAGAAGAAAACTCTGAATTTCATACGTTTAAAAACAATCCAGTAGGTTGTAATGGCTTGTCACTTTCATAGCTTGTCAGGTCTAAATAACCTACTATGAAATGAACTTTACACAACCAGGTGCGTAATATTTTACTTTTCGTGACTGGGTGTGAAAAGTAAGAGTTTCCTAACGTATTACATAGCGAAATAAGCAAATAGATTAATAATAAGGAGTCTTCGCTGACCAGTTGTATATCTGGACATATGCACGGAAACGAACCACTTAGGAGTTGTACAAGTACTTTCACCTTCGTTGAGGATCTTCAGAGTGATTTACGATTTATTTTGTTGATCAGTTATACTTGAATTTAAAATATTAATACTTCATCATTTTCAGTGACATTTTGTGACATTAGTTTTGACGGAACTGAAATTCACAGAAAACACAAATCTATTCTACTATTTATATTTGTTCTATTTGAACATATTATATATAAAAGCATTAGGCATAACTGTATGCCTAACTGTTAAAATGCATAAAATTATTTTATGCATTTTCTGTTAAAAATAGACATTTGGGAATAATTTACGACCTCAAATATAAGAAAACTGTTTTAACATAACGTCGTTGTTATTCTATGCAAATCCTTAAATTTAACTACTGGCCTTGTTACGACGTCATCACGAAACAAGCTTAAATGGAATTTTATGACGGCGTTTATTTGACATTTATGTTGAACATAAAGTCAAAATAGTTTAAATAACTAAGACAAAAGTGCTCATAAAAGCGTTAGTGGATATTCGCTTACTTTCTTCTCTTTAGGGTTTACAACATTACGATAATATGTAAAATAAAGAGTTCATTTTAACGTAGATCATAGAAAATGTTTTGTTAAACATTGTTGTTAAGTTTGTATTCGTGTGTTTTATTTATCGCAAGTCACTATTTGTCACTGTCAGTACTCTCTGTATTTGTAGTTGTATATTAGAGATGAACGATTCCTTAAGCTAGACCAGGCCTCACAACGGCCTCTAAGGTCTCAATCTGCCTACTCCTCATAGAGTACTGGTAGTACTCTCTGAGTAGTAGGCTGCTTGATATAATATATTGTTTTTCGAAGATTACGAGGTAGGCCTTAAACGATTATACCTTTCCGATGGTCATCAATTGTCTTAGTTAATAACCAATGAATAAACAAGCACAGTGCATTTATGTATCCATATACCTACCATAAAAGTGTTTGAAAACATGGATTTGCAACTTTTTGATTATTTGCTAAAAATTGTAGAAAAAACTGTATACAAAAACCGTTCATTTATTAATATCGGTAATAAATAAATGAACCTCATATTTGAACAGATCACATGTATGACATTGTTTGTTAGTTTCTTCTTATTTTAAATAATCACAACAACCTACAACACTAATTTCCATAAATACATTTTGTGTCTATTCGCTTGAATGTTAATTGAGTAAGGTTATTTGGTATCTAAAATAACAACTTAGGTTTCCCCCAGTTCTGAGTGCATTAGCCAAATTTATATGTCAGTTGCCCATTGCTCAATATTTAAAATAGTACAGTAAACCTATCTATATGCCAATATTAAAATAGTTAGGTGGTTGAGTTATACGTATTTAAACAGCAGTTACATCATTCGCAGGCAGAGGTTAGTAAATAGTGTTTATTTGTTGTAAACTCACCTGACCAGATTCAATTCTCTATTTTCTGCAGTATTTTTAAATAAGACAATGCTTTTGGTACCTAAATTTATTTAATGTTTTTCAACAATTGACTTTTTTGTTGTTAATGTTATATACGCATTGATTTATTAACTATGAGATAGGATATTTTGTTTCAGTGAGTTAGTAATTCTTAATTATTAAAACAATGTCGTGTGTAATATTTTCAAGATGTAATATTTTGTTTACTGATTTTTATTTAACCATTTAATTAGTGCTGTAACATGCGCTCCCTATTTTTAGATTAGTTTATTTCATAATCTAAAAATGGAAGATATCTATCTATATGTGAAATATATCTCAAGTCGTCATTCGTTGTTTTTAGAGAATAATTTCCGCCGTATTATTATATCAATAACGTTATTAGATAAGTAATAAATTTAGGAATATTCGAGGTGCTTTAGCTATCCGCTTGATCAGGAGAAGTAGCTGTGGTCTTCGCCTCACCTGTCCGCTCCCTACCCTGTAATTTTAGGGGCACCGCAGAGCTCCTCTCTCATGCCTATCCTCTGTAACTTGTATATAAACGATATACCGCAATATATCGGCAAGAGAATGAGGTTAAAAGTTAAACCGACGACGACACGGCATTTATTACGACGTCTAGGTCCCTACCATTAGGTGAAGCTCTACTGCATGCTTTAACGGACCACACGGGTAACTTCTATAAAAGCTTGGCGGTTACGCACGAACCTAACAAAGACACAAGCTATTTATTATGTTCACAAAGACAAAATGGCCAGAGAGGCAAGAGTTAAAAATACGACGAGCCTAACAAAGACACAGGCTATTGTTGAGTTTAAAATACAGTGTTCAACTGGGCGATCAGCTTCGGTTATTCAGGGTTAACCCTAAGCGCCATCTAGATAAAATATCCCCTAAACATATCGGGAAACTAACGTAGCTCTACATATTTCAACCATCATATATTAGACCTATTTAAAACTGTATCCTCTTAGTATCTTCTAAGATACTATACCGGAACTCCCACCATAGCCGTTTATATACTTCAGGGCTATCCCCACAATAGGAATGTGCACAAAATTTTTTAACATATTTAAATACCTCGAAAAGGTCAGAAATAGACTATAAATTAAACATTTAAAGTGAAAACAAAGTGTAAATAGGCGCACTGTAAATAAAATTACAGCGAAGTATCTGCATTACTACAAATACGAGGAACGCTTTTGACGTCACAACCTTTATCGATATGCCCGCGCGAGATCGAGCGGGCATATTTCTTCGGCTTGAAAAATACCAACTTAATTTTCTGTTTTTGGTCAATTGACTCCCTTCGACGGGCGTTAAGGGGATATCCTTCCCCCTCATAATATGTTATTTTGTTACCTTAATTTCTATATAGATTTGAAAGTAACACTAATTTTCGTTCTGGTTAAAAAATATTAATTTTTTTATTTTTGGCCAATTGGACACTATATGACGCACGCTAATGGAATGTCCTGCTTTCTGATAATATGTTATCCCATTCCCTATATTTTCATATGGATTTAAAATTGACACCACTTTTTCTTCTGGTAGAAAAGAAAAATATTAATTTTTTAATTTTTGGTCAATTTGACCCCCTTAGACGTACGCTAAGGGAGTATCCCTCAATCTGCATATGGGTTATCCTATTCCTCACATTTGCACATGGATTTGAAAGTGACATCACTTTTCCTTCTCTATGAAAAATATTAATTTTTTTATTAATTTCACCCCCTTCGACAACCGCTATGGAAATGTCCTTTGGTCTGATAAAAACTGCATTTCGAGACACAGATCCCACAATTTCTATTCTTACTGTATATTTTTTATTTAAAATATTTACGTTAAATATCGTACGTATGTGCATTCGTTCATTTCCAGCAAATTGGCTGCTTACTTTTGCTAACTCTTTCAGTTTGTCAACTGCCCGATGAGCTAGTTTTCTGGTTTGATCTTTCATATTATTAAGCCAGAGAAGAGAGTAATGGTCTGTTATGACGGTGAAGTGCGTAGCTTCGACAAGGGGACGAAATTTGTCTATGTTAAAGACAACTGAAAGGCGTCCTCTTTCTGTGACTGAGTAATTCACGTGTCAGAGTTGTTATTACATCATTGCAAACACAGATTCTGCAGCGTTCTATAATGGATCTGACGTCACTCATGGGCGGGTGACGTCAGATCCCTTATAGCCTCGCGCAAGGAGCGTTTTACAGCCCCGTCAAATTCGCTGCTTTTATTTAGCATTTATTTCGGTTATGAAAAGGAATTAAGTGATTTGATGATGGCTATGTGTTTTTGTAGCACTAGGCCTATCAAATTTTGTTACATTTTGTTAAATTAGTGCACATCGCTATTCAACCAAAACAGACCTCGTACCCCGAATGCGTCTCAAACAATGTAAGCCATCACAGGCAATATCTCTTTACTGTAAACATATATAGCATAGTTATATAGGTACCTATCTAATATTAATTTTAATTTACTTTGCAGACTTTTGGAACGGCTATGAACGATGAGGATTATCAAGTTTCGTCGGAAATATATGACGAATATGACTACATATCTGCATCACAACCAACATTTAATAAAACCAGTACCTATTATTAATTACTAATCCACAGATTCAATTTGTTAATCATTCTTCAATTTTCAGACACTGTTTCAAAGTTCGAATTTACCTACCCACAATATCAGGTGACAGCTGATTCAGATGGAGACCTAGTGGTTCCCAGGAAAAACTTCAAGCCAGTCAATAAATGCGTTATGGAAATAGGTAAATACAAGATTGCACAAAATTGGGATTTTTGAAAATTCCATATCCTGCAACTCATTCAGAAGTTGTTCGATTTATAGACAAAACGTTGCGCTTTCAAAAATTATTTTTATTATTGCCTGCATGTTTTTTATCATTTTTTCCTATCTGCAACTGTAACGGATTTATATTAAAAAAACGTGAATATGAACAGACATTTTTCCATATGGCGGGCAGTACTAGAACGAGGAACGGTAAAAATTCATCAGCACGTCATTGACACTACCTTGTGACGTGAAATGCCGTAAAATACGATCCTAAATCAAATCAGACAAATCTTAAATTAGCAACACCATCATATCGTTTTGTTAGACATCATCCGTGAGTCTATTTTTCGCATAGTTTTTTTATGGTGTATAATATAGCGCAAAGTGCTGGTC
This sequence comes from Tetropium fuscum, assembly GCA_964058915.1. NCBI lineage: Eukaryota > Metazoa > Arthropoda > Insecta > Coleoptera > Cerambycidae > Tetropium > Tetropium fuscum. The sequence continues at coordinate 1,352,447 of CAXKVY010000108.1, read as the reverse complement.
CCAAATAAATCATCCTTTCCGGTCTTGCATTAACAAGTTAATGTGCTGGATATAACGGTTTTCTGTTATCGGAATTAATCAATGAAGACGTTTCCATGCTTATAAAACATGGGAATGAAATATCTCGGAGCAGGTGCACTTATATTTTAATTTCTGTTATCATCAGAATCTCCCTGCCAAATTTCTGCCAGACGGTTACAATCTAGAAAATATGATACGCCTTTTAAGCAGGAACAGTCCAACGGGCATTACATCACAATCCACCAGGATCTCGGCGTATCGTATGAGAGAAACCGCTTTCAATGAAATACGTGTTTAAAAAGAATGCGTTCCCACCAGTAATTTTTTATTAAAATGCGGCAGTAAATGCACCAGTCAAGGCTGTGAAAATTCTGCAATAGGAGCGAAATATTAGCAGCTGCTAATTAACTACCTGCATAGAAAATTCAATTTAAAAAAATACTATATTCACTGCATATAGACCGCATATTATTTCATATATAGTTCAGGTATGTTGCATTTTAAGGATTTGATATTTGATGCGCCACATTTTATAGTGAACGGTTTTTACAAGAGCAAGATATTATGCATTCATTATAGCAACGATTATCAAATATATAACTTCAAAGAACTTCGCTAATGTGCACCCTCTATGAGTATCTTACTGAACAAGTTCGCTCTGGCATGTTAACATAGCCAGATGTCTCCCTCAATCGTTTTCGAAGTCCCGAGGGTTAGCAATAGAGGTCAGGTCCTAGCTGAGTGCCTATTTTTATTACTAAACATGTTTTAATGTTTATTTTTATGTACTCGTTACTCTGATACTCTAATAACAAGTTCGACACAAAACCGAACCAAAAAAAAGTTAAAGAAAGTTTTAATGTTAATACACTCCCCGGCACAAAATTCCGTCACCCTAAAATTTTGCCCAATTTTGATGTTTTATAACTTTTTTATTTTTCATCTGATTTTCATAAATTTTTTACCAGTCTGTAGATCAGTTCATTGTGTGTCTTTTTAATTATTGTAATAAGTCATATTTTTCGTCCAGGCAATATTATACAGGGGTAAATCAAAGTGTTGTTTTTTGTCGTAAACTCAAAACACCCTGTGGAAAAATTGAGGCGAATAATTTTGTTTACAAACTGTTTGCTGCCATCTTAGACGTATTGTAAACATTTTGTTTTTTGATTCATCCCATTATCTCATTTCTTCTGCGAGCAGCAAAATTTTAAATGAAACGCTGTTAATTTTATCATTTTTAATTAAAAAACATCGACGTTGGCTAAATACGCGGTTATTGTGACAGAATATTTGACAGTACAGTTAATTTAGTGTGTTGTCATCATGGTAACTACAGCAGACGTAGGTAGAATTGTTGCCTTAATAGAGGATGGCCGCAATAAGAGTTATGTCTCCCGTACTCTGGGAATTGCGCGGTCTACAGTTTGTGATGTTTGGAATAGGTATCTACAGACGGGAAACTTTATTAGGCGGCAAGGCTCTGGCAGAAGGAGAATGACCACTCAAGCTGATGATCACTTTGTCATTATGAGTTCTTTAAGAGACCGAAGAGCTACTGCTGTGTATCTAAAAAATGACTTGCAAATGGTACGTCGAGTAAGTGTAAGTGAAAGAACGATACGTAGAAGATTGTTAGAAGCAGGATTGCATTCACGAAGGCCAGCAGTATGTCCAAAATTGCTTCCTCGGCATCGACAACACCGACTGAGATTTGCAAGAGCGCATGCTGACTGGACTGTAGAACAGTGGGGAAACGTACTATTCACAGATGAATCCAGGGTTTGTTTAAGGTCGCCGGATGGTCGTGAACGGGTATACAGACGTAGAAATGAAAGATATGCAGACTGCACCATATCTGAGCGACTGCAATATTACGGTGGTTCAGTCATGGTTTGGGCGGGTATTTCTACCGATGCACGTACTGACCTTGTATTTGTTGAAAATGGAGCACTAACCGCCCACCGTTACATTGAGGAAATCCTCCAAGAAATTGTTGTTCCATTTGCTCCTTTCATTGGAAACCAATTTACTTTAATGCATGATAATGCTAGACCTCACGTTGCACGGGTAGTGAGCGAATATCTGGATGAGGTTGGACTTCCAAGATTGGACTGGCCCGTATGTAGCCCGGATCTCAACCCAATCGAACATCTTTGGGATGTTCTTAAAAGAGCACTCCGTCGCCGTCCTGTGCAACCACTAACCTTGCAAGACTTACGGCTGGCGCTGACAGAAGAATATCAGGCTATTCCTCAAGACAGAATAAGTAATCTTATTAATTCGATGCCACGAAGATGCAAGCTGTCATTGCTGCGAGAGGAGGACATACACGTTATTAAAATTTGTCTTTGTTAATTAATTTTGTGATATACCTAGTGGATGTTTTTGTTAATAAAAATAAGCTTGAAATCAGCGTTTCATTTAAAATTTTGCTGCTCGCAGAAGAAATGAGATAATGGGATGAATCAAAAAACAAAATGTTTACAATACGTCTAAGATGGCAGCAAACAGTTTGTAAACAAAATTATTCGCCTCAATTTTTCCACAGGGTGTTTTGAGTTTACGACAAAAAACAACACTTTGATTTACCCCTGTATAATATTGCCTGGACGAAAAATATGACTTATTACAATAATTAAAAAGACACACAATGAACTGATCTACAGACTGGTAAAAAATTTATGAAAATCAGATGAAAAATAAAAAAGTTATAAAACATCAAAATTGGGCAAAATTTTAGGGTGACGGAATTTTGTGCCGGGGAGTGTATTAACATTTATTAATATTAATATCAACATTAAAGAAAGTAACGCTGTAGAGATTTTTATTATATAATATTATATAAGTACAAGTGGCCCAAAAAAACGCCCCAAAATAATGAGACTATACTCTATCCAACGAGAGAATGGACTTGCTTTGCGCATCGGCGACTAAAGAGGAAGGGCTCTGTAACGAGCTACGCAGGACCGTCATTCGATGAAATAAATTCGTAAGTAGGTGAAATAAATTTTATTTTGAAAACATGAAAACATTTTATTTATTTAACATAAATTTATTATAAATGTATGAGCGTTATGAAAGTAATATAAACCCTAAATATTCCTAAAATAGACATTTTATGATATTTTTATTTTTTTTTATTTTTTTTAATATTTAGCTACAACAATAGTACATTGTTTCATATAATTATAAATTTAAATTAGTCTGTATCGCTGCTATCACAATCACTTTGACCATTTGCGTGAATTATTAGTGGTGGGATTTCATCGATTAAACTGTCAACAATATGGTCAAGTTCCCAAAACCTATGTTCTTCCTCTATAATGTGACGAATGAAATTCTTCCAATGTTCAGATGTTACTCGTGCAATGCCTTCTTCAAGTAATCGTTTCACCTCTGGTAATTTGAAAGATTTATTGTTAGTTTTCACGTACCCCTTGACCATCGACCAAACCATTTCAATAGGGTTCATTTCAAAACTGTGTCTTTGTACGACATTTGCGGATTGTCTTCCTTTAATTTCTTATATCAATTTATTATAATTATTTTTTGACTTTGATGCACGACCTAAAATTAAAAACAAAAATAAATCATTGACCACGGTTACTCGTGGTGAATAGTATGCGTATTAAATAAAACATATTTATTATTATATTTCTTTACCTTCTGGCCTCTTTTATTCTTCTTAATTGGCGATAATGGTGGATTTATCTCGTCTCTGGCTGCTGCCATTCTTATAATAGATTTAAAACTTATTTCACAACCGTAAACAACACAACTAAAATAACCGTACTTGCGAGACTACAAATACAAACTGTGAAGTAGGTACTTTATATAATTAGGTACCAGGTAGGTATCGGACCCAGGCGCCGGCCCTGGCTACCTGCTGAGCCAATTAAGACGTTGAGGGCGTTGAACTAATGTTCTAAGGGGCGGAGATCTGACCAAAACAGACGAATTTTCGCTCGAGTGCAAGTCCATTCTCTCGTTGGATACAGTATACGCCTAAGGGGTTGGACTGGAATTTTTTGTTTGGAATCTCAGGAGACAGTTCTCGATCAACTCTGTAAAAACCAGCTAGCTGTTCAGCCTTTTGTTTGTATATTCCCTGAATCATAATAAATAAATATGGTGAATGTTTTCCCACATAATGGGCGCTGGACCGCCAAAAATCAAAGTTACCAAACAAATGTATTAGTTAAGTTGTAGAGAATATTATTATATACAGGCTGGACAAGGAAAATTTAAAAAAATAAGAAACCATTGCAATACAAGGGGTGTGGTCTTTATCTCTTTGCTTGGATACTCCGGAGACACCGATCTATCGACCATGCAAAAATCAGCTGTTCAGCCTTTTCTTTATACCTATATTTCCTCAACCATAATAAATAAATATAATGGTGAATGTTTTCCCACGTAATGAGCGCTGGACCGTCAAAAATCAAAGTTACCAACATATTGTAATACGCAAAGTTGTAGAGAATATTATTATATACAAGCTGGAAAAAGAAAATTTCAAAAAAACCCATATTGCAAAACGCTACAAGGGGTGTGGGCTGTAACTCTTTGGTTGAATACTCGGGAGACATCCCTCCATCTACCATGCAAAAACCAGCTGTTCAGCCTTTTATTTGTATATTTCCTGAATCATAATAGATATAGTGATATATAGTATAATAGATATATGTTTTCCAATATAATGGGCGCTGGACCGTCAAAAATCAAAGTTACCAAAAACTGTATTAGGCAGAGTTGTAGAGAATATTATTATATAAAAGCTGGAAAAAGAAAATTAAAAAAAAAGAAACCACCCCTATTGCAACACCCCCAAGGGAGTGTGGACTGTGACTTTTTGGTTGGATACTCGGGGGCTACCACTCCCTCGACAAAATTCCAATAATTTTAAAATTTTTACCTAAGGTTAGAGATACATTACTAAAACTAAATCTGATTTTGCAAACAATTTAACGGTCCGACACATTATAAAAAATTGAAAAACAACAATTCGCTATAACTTTTTCAAAAAAATTCAAAAAGTGGTGCAAACTTAAAGACATGCCTCGTGCTTCATTGTAAATAATATCCCAGGTTTGCAACCTCTTTTTCAACCGGAACCATACTAATTTTGGAGATTAAGTAAATTGTGCCATAACATCAAAAAAATTTGGCAGTGTTACGGGATGCACGTGAGGTTTCAAATTTAGAGTAGGTACAGCTTATAATATTTAACAACTTTGACTTTATGTTGACCATCTTTTTAAAAAACGATAAGCTCAAGTTAGTATAAAACTTATTTCTGTTCTCCCAAATTTGATGCAAATTTTCATGCAGGTTCGACACATTATTTTAAAAATAATTCATAATTTACAAAACTTTTGTAATAGTTTTCGAAAAGTTATGGCAAAATTTACTTAATTTTCAAGATTAGTATCGTTCCTGTTAGAAAAAGAGATTGCAAACTTCGGATATTATTTACAATGAATCACTTGACATGTCTTTCAGTTTACACCACTTATGCAATTTTTAGTTTTAGCTTAGCAAGTTTTGCAAGTTTTAGTTAAGTTCTGCATCTATAATTTGATCGGAGTGCGTATCAGAGATCCGGTACACTTAGGCCCCATTGGGCCCCTTGTACTTCCTCTGTGAGTGAAATGTCTCCATAGGCGATCGACCAGCCTAATGTTGTAAAAAAGGTGCTGATGTTGCCTAGGGGCATTTCCCTCAAATTGGCCATAGAAGGCCAACGTTCCCCCAATATGGATTCTCTGGTCGATGACACGGCGGGACATTCACAAAGTACATGCTCGACCGTTTGATCTTCTTGTTCACATCTTCTGGAGATGAGTGTGTCACTTTGTCTCATGTTATAGAGGTCCTTCCTTACCCGGCAGTGTCCGGTTAGGATCCCTGTTCCAAATCGTAGTTTTCCCCTAGACATTGTCAGGCCTAAGCATTCTCAGGCTGGCTGCCTTCTTGACCAGTTTGTCAGTTTCTTTATTGCTGTTGCATTGTGAGTGTCCTTTCACCCAACATAGGCAAATGTTATTCATCTGACAGGCTCTCACAAGTGCTTGGTGACATTCCCATATTGACCATTTGCTCATTTTACCATTTTTATTTGGTTACTTTACTTTGGTTATAGATTTAGTTTTAGTAATATATCTCCAACCTGTGTTAAAATTTGAAAACTTTTGGGTTATTCATACCTTTATACCGTTAGTGTCTTAAGTGTTAAGTAAGTTTTATTGCATAAATTTCACTATATCAATCTTAACTAGTATATAGGAGGAAAGGAGGTGCTTAACTATTTCTGTTCAATAAATAGAATATTAAGTACTTCATTTCATAAAAGTTGAAACCGGGAAGGATAAAACCTGAACTCTGTGTATTATGTGTAAGAAAGGAAAATATATATTTGCAGAACATAAGAAGAGTACCGTGCTCGATTTGGTCGGACTACAAATTTGGAGAGGGTCATTATTGCTAGCTGACTGGTTAATAGATAATCATCAGAGCATAATTTCAAATGATTCTTATATTTTGGAACTAGGCTCTGGAGTAGGACTAGCGAGTATAGTTGCCTCTATGTTTGCTCCAGTATTTTCCACAGGTAAAATTTAATTATTATTTTCACTTTTATTTTTTGCCTGACTGTTTAAAACGATATAACAAAATGTATTTCACGTTTTCATTGCTACTTTTTCTGCTACCCGCTAACGTTTTTATATTTTCAATCCGACGTTTAATTTCGCAACCATCATCAACTTCCTTTTCAACTAAAATTTTTTTTTTTTTTTTAGTTAGAAACATCGGAAAATATTAAGTGTGATATATCGGATTTAGAATTAAAATTAGAGTTTATTAAGAATAAATAACATTTTCCGATTATTTTAGAACATGAAGTTGATGATGGTTGCGGAGAAAAGAAACGTTAAATTGGAAATCCGAGAACATGTAGAGTAGAAAAAGTAACAACGAGAACGTAATTCTTTTTGTCATATCATCATATTTTGTCCGATAAAGTTCAACAACATGAAACAGTTAATTCTTGGTAAATTGTCGCTCTGTGTTTGTAGAAACCCCCGAAACGAGAGTAACAAACGAACGAAAAACACAAAAACAAATTCCCAAATCGAACACGTGCTGCGTGAATATATCCTAAAGATTATGTATATTTCAGATGTTAATAAAGGAGACCTTCTAAATCTGGTTAAGAGTAACCTAGAGAGAAATAGACATATAGTCAAACATCCAGTGGATGTTTTTGAGCTGGATTTCACTGCAGATGCTCTTCCTATGGAGATTGTGGCGTCATTATTAAAAATTCGAATAATCATCGCGGCCGACAGTAAGTTCTTATGACTAACATGTTTACTTTGTAATGTACAGTTAATATTAACTAGAACTAGAAAAGAACGAAGTATCGACGAAAAATTCTGGAGAATGACAAATAGACGCTTTATATGATTTTGTATAGCTCCGCACCCGATGGCCCGCTTTTTTCCATCATGGTCTTCATTTGTTGATTAAGGTCCATTATTATTTGCTTTTTGTATTAGATGAGTTATCACAACAGCAAAAATATACATTTTTTGTCCATGGTTATATTAGCTATTATTATTAACTATTCTTTCTACGAGCGTATCTGAAAGTTTACTTACCCGCACGCATTTTGTGTTCGAAAGTATAACTCAAATTGGTTTAACGTCCATTGGACACTTCGACGCAACCCGTTGTACATGTGTGATGTCACTACAGTTGCTGAATACTTTTTTATGCATGTTCCATAACAGCAGAGGTCCCGTGCGTTTTATCAATTCTTCGTGAATTATTGTGATTTTGCGAAGTCATATTTGCGATATCTTATTTGATTTTAAACCATTTGATTTAAAATTAATTTACTTTTAAATCATATTATAATATTATACCAATAGAACATTTTTAAAGACTTTAAAAATTTTACATACAAATATAGAACGGATCATAGTTACCATATTTCCTCTTGGGTGCGGCAATTCTTATTTGGAGGACTTACTAAACTAACTACACAGATACTGGAAAAAATTTAAATGAGGAACATTTTGAAATTTTACATAGAAATTGGCTAAATTGGCACATAAAATTTATATAAAAATAGGTAAAAAAAACTTTTAACTTAAACGGTGTTATTTTAAATCATGTTGTACTAAACACTACAAAATAAATAGGACACAAACCTGGACCTTCCTGGGTTTCTGACGTTTGGTAAGAAATAAAAACGTTTTTATTTCTTACCTACCAAACGTCACAATCTCTGGATGGTCCAGGTTTGTGTCCTAATTATTTTGTAGTTTTGAGTACAACTGATGATTTAAAATAAAACCGTTTCAAATTTTTGTACCTATTTTTATTTTGTAGTTTTTAGTTTATTTTAAGTTCCACTGTCCACCTCCTGCCTCTATCATCAAACCTTCGTCACCAAGTATAATATATGGGCCTCGTTAAAAGCAACCAAATGAGCTCATTAACCGTAAATAACCCCAAGAGTACCAATTTTGAGATAAGTCGGTTAATAAATTCGTTAATCCGCCATTTTGGACTCGCCATTTTGATTTTTTAAGTTTGAGTCAAAAATTGCATTGAGTAAATACCGAAAAGTTTCAAGTTTGAGACAAATCGGTTCATAAATAGGATAGCCCCGCCATTTTGATTTTTTTAAATTTGAATAAAAAATTTGCCTTTTTTCTGTGGACTCTTTTCACTGCTGACTTTTTGTTTACTGTGGACCGTTTTTTACTCTGAACCTTTTCTATACTGTGGACTTTTTTACTGTGACCTTTTTTAATATGGACTTTTTTACTGCGGAATTTTTTCTTGTGGACTTTTTGTCATTTGGACACCTTTACTGTGAACTTTTTTTACTGTGGACTTTTTTACACTGGACTATTTTTTACTATGGACTTTTTTACTGTGGACTTTACTAGTGACTTATATTTGTTTCAGCTATTTATGACGATTCCATAACGGATGCATTTTTAAGGACTATTCAGCTTCTTCTAGTCCAGCCGCCAAGGAGATCTATTTATATTGCATTAGAAAAACGATATGTATTTACAATCGCCGATTGCGACTCTACGGCTCCGTGCTACGATTATTTTCTACAGCGTTTAGAGAAAATTAAAAACGTAGAAGTTGAACAGATACCTCTGAATTTTCCGAAGTATTTCAATTATGAACGAGTTAAGGAGTTAGTCTTGTTAAAAGTGGAGTCATTATTTTGATATTTGTGCAGTGATATTTGTTTTTCAATATATATTTCAGTTTTTTAATAACGTAGACAATTTTACTGCGAATTTCTATTCCCGTTTAGCTATATCTGTTTTTTGATTTTGTAACACAAATTATGGAAAAAGAGATAATCTAAAATGGCATTATAATTTTATATTATAGTTTGTAACATCGAAATATGAGATATAAAATCCCGACCAAAAAACCCTCATTATATCGATATCTTCACACCTGCTACCGTATTTTTAACAGTGTTGTCAAGTATAACCGATTTCCAGGATTTTAGGGAAAAACAAATGATTTTATATACGTCGCCCATCACATTATGCCATTATCATGTATAACAAAATATTGATCACACTATATACCTTTCGTCATATCATAAAACAGTTGGATGGTGAATGTAATGCAGAATAAGAATGTTTCCCATTCAAATATTACGGATCCATTTTACACGTTCCTCGGCCGTATCACATCGGCAACATTGGCATTCATTTGGATGCCTAAATCGCCTAATACCATCGAACATTTTGCGGTAAAGTGGGGTCAACAATAATTCTTGCAATAGAAGTAATACATGTAAACGTCATTTAATCAGCCGCCAAAAAGTTTGATTAAGATCTAGAGAGTATTTGGGACGTGAACTGACGGACGGGGAATATTTTATTAAATGTCATTGATTTCGTTAAGGAATCTAAAAATAGTTTGTTAGTGTTTTTGCATCCCTTGAATTACGCGACAGAGTTTACATACAGTTATTCTTTAATTTAAGGTATTATTTGGACGGGTTTTGTGTTAAAATTGATTAGTTGTTAATATTCTATCAAAACATAACAACTTGTTGAATGAAAGCGCTTTTATAGTGACGATTTTAGCTTGCTGTAAGAAAAGTTATACTGCCCCGATCTCCCATTGCGGCGGCAATGGTGGGTATCCTTTGAGGTACATATATGTGAATTATTAGGCAACTCACAAAGCGGCGAAGTATAAAAGAGATCAGGAATACTTATCAGGGAAAGAGTAAATTTTTATGGAGCAAACAAAAATTCTGTAATATCCATCCCTTATGAAATCTATGAATAAAATAGCCAATAACTTTTCGATATTCTTGTCGCCATAACTACTTATCGTATTTTTTGGTGGGATAAGAATAGAAGCCTATAGCAAGCTGTCTAGATGTAGATAGAAAATTATTGTTTCTAAAAGCTCGTTTGAATGCAGATATTTCCATTGAATATCATATTTGTATTGATTCGTGCTGTTTAAAATTCGTGACGCGTAGTTTCTCGATAGAAGTATTATTGGCTTCTAGTCACATTAATTTATTATACAGGCAGCAAAAAATAAGATTTTCATTTCCAATTGTGCCACTTTATATATACACTGGCGGACAAAATTAACGCAACACAAAAAAATTTGCCCAACTTTGGAATACATTATTTTTTGAACCCGTCGCCTAATTTAGATCATCTTTTTTTTAAATTGTAAGAAATTTTGTAGTTGAAACAATTTATGGGACAAACATTGAAACACTATGGGACATATGAGAGACACAAATACTGTAAACTATAATTGCGTATTGCATAGCCTAATATTTTCTTAACATTTCCTTTTTTTATTCGCTTTGATATCTCCATTTTTAATGAAAATAGAGAGATTTTAAAATCATCATGTTTGGAAGCCTTTTAATTAAAAAAAGAATTAAGTAGGCCAGAAAACTAGCACCGGAAATAAAGTTGGATTTTACGTTTTTATTTTAAATTAACGCATTAACATCTAAAATAGCAACTTCAATTTAAAGGAAAAAAAATACAAACAAATTAATGTTATTAACAAAAAACTCATAACGGGTATTTCCGCCCCTAGTTCTCACTACAGCTTCACATCGTCGCCTCATGCTTAAAAATAATCGCCTCATTTTCTCCTGGTCCAAAGCGTTCCACAATTGGATTAGTGCCTCGTGTACTTCTCCAAGGGTCATAGGGGGTGCTCGTGTTTTCCTTAACTGTCTATCGAGTACATCCCATAAATGCTCAATAGGATTGATATCAGGACTTCGTGTTGGCCAATTTAGTGTCTCAACACCTACTTTCTCGAGATACTCATCGACAATATGAGCAACATGAGGTCTTGCATTGTCTTCCATTAACAAGAAATTGTCGCCGATGTAAGGTGCGAATGAGACAACATGTTCTGATAAAATCTCTCTAATGTACCTTTCGCTATTTAGTGCACCTCCATGTACTGGTAACAATTCTGTACGTGCATTTAATGAAATTCTTCCCCACACCATCACGGAACCTCCATTGAAGGAAGTGGTTTGACGTATGTTACATTGTGTGTAACGTTCATTTGGCCTTCTTTGTCGACGATCAGAACTGTAGAGGCAACACCTAGATTCATCAGTAAATAGCACTCTTCCCCAGTCTTCAATATTCCACTCTAAATGCTCCCTAGCAAATTGTAACTTAGCTCTTCTGTGCTCTGCATTAAGTTCTAACTGGAATTCGTATATGAAGATTACTTTCTTTGAGTCTTCTTATTACTGTCTTAGCACTAACTTAGCACAACATCATGGACGGCACTTAGCTGTGCCTGAAGGTTTGTGCTGGTAACAAATCGTTCTCGCAGAGCGCGAACTAAAGGCGGTTATCCATATGAGCCAATGCCCCGTAACACCGAACATGTTACAGAGTGTTGCAAGATGATACGACACACATTTTGACTCTTTTTGATTTTTGGCCGTGTCAATCACCTCGTAACGTAACCTAGCGGGGTTACGCCACGTACGTGGACATGTTATCGACGCACATCAATATGAATGCAATTTATATTGATGTGCGCAATTCAATATCAGCAATATGAATGCCGCTCTGCAGTTACAGTTAGCAGCAGCTTCATATATTTTTTTGACCACCAGATTTTGAGCAAAATAAAACGAAAATCTACGCGTTGGTGGATCTCGAAATTATATCAAAGTAGGAAGATCAAAATGCAGACAAAAGTCAGACCACAACACAAGACTAAACTACACTTGGGTGCAAAACAATCGACTCGGATACATGCTCGAGATTTAAGAGATTATGTATCCACTCCGATGGCATTCCAAGTAAAGTTTAATATACTATCTGAAAGCTTAAAAACCAAGGTTTCAAATGATACCACTTTGATTAGAATCGGACCTGTTCTGACAAAGTTATAGGCCTAAGAACATGTGGAATACAAATTATTTCAAGGGAAATGGTGATTATGCAACGAAAAAGAAATGAAATCCTCAGTTAAAATTAATTTAATGATTATTGCAATACATGGTATTGCCACCTCTACTCCTAATTACTTTTCAAGCGATTACGCATGGATCTGATAACTTTTATTATGCGTTATTGAGGTATTGCTTCCCACTCTACAATCAGCGCAGCTCTCAGTTCTATCGCGCTTTCTGGTGCAGGATTTCTGGCCCGGACTGTTCGCTTAAGCTCATCCCATACATGCTCGACTGGATTTAAGTCGGGGCTCATTGGAGGCCAGTCCATTTTCGGTATACCGACGTCTGCCAGGTAGGTAGTGTTCACTCGCCCGGTGTGGCATCGCGCATTATCGTGCATTAGCATGAAGTCCTCACCAACAAACCCCGCATAGGGAACAACATGTTCCTCCAGAATGTCCCTGATGTAGCGCTCCATATGCGACAGTTTCCTGAATACAGCATTGAGCAAATCGCTCTCCTGGCCTTCTATAGACTCGACGTCTTCTATCGTTGCCGTGTAGGCACATTCTGGACTCGTCGGTAAATAATATCTGACTCCATTGACCGAGGTCCCAACCGAGATGTGCGCGAGCAAATTTCAGTCGTCATTGCTTTTGGACTGCCGTCAGCTCGGGACCCGTAGCTGCCCTTTTGGGGGTCAGGTTGGCTGCCTTCAGTCTTCTTCTAACTGTCCAAGCGCTGACGACCACACCTCTGACCCCAGGGAGTTATTGCTTGAGGTCAACGCTAGTCATATGTCGATTTTTAAGGGATCTTGAGACGATAAATCGGTCGACTCGTTCTGTTGTGACTCGCCTACGGCTGCCTGCTTCCCTGCGGACGTAGCCACCAGTTTCCCGGTACCGACGATACACTCTTGTCACGGCTGATTGACTCAAATTTAGTCGATTTGCCACGGCCCTCTGACTGAGGCCCTCTCTCGACAATGCCACTACTTGGGCTGCTTCAGGGGCTGTGGTATCCATTTTTTTTTTGCATCACCACTCGGGCATATACCCATATGTCAAATTTGCATAAGCGACTGAGACGAATTACCGAATTGGAAGCGTACCGTAGGGCGATCGCAGGCGCTGGGCGCGCATGTTGGAATTCGCAATAATCGTAACAACCCGTTCGTGTTACATATTTTGTGAACGCCTCATCCGATTAATGCAAGAGTAACAGTTTTTTAAAGCTCAATGACAAAGGTAGTACATGCATGGCTTATGTTTTTATTTTCCTCTTTTTTAGACTGAAGCAGGAGACGGAAATGCGTGTGCAAATAGTGAGTCGATTGTTTTGCACTCAAGTGTATACAATAACACAGGCGAATGACGATTGAAAAATAAGTTTGAAAATTTAGAATGCAGCAGTAAACGCTACACAACTCTAGCCAACTTGTTGCTGCGCGTAACCGTGTCCTTTCTTTGATGCGACGGGTAAAAACCGACAAATGGTGGTTCGGGTTGTAACGGTTACGCGTGTCTAGTTGGTTATGGGTAATATGCAACAGTTTTTCGTCTCCATTAGCCGTATCGTAACATGTTCGTGGTTACGTTACGAGTCATTTGTTACAAGTGGATACCGGCCTTTATAAAACGATCTTGAATCGCTGTCGTAACACGAGGTCTTCCTTGTCCTCGCCGCCTGTCGTAACTCTGTTTCTCGAAACCGCTGTACGACTCTTGATATGGTTGAAACAGAAACTCCTAATCTATCAGCTACTACCCGCATACTCAACCCTTCATTTATTAATGTCACTGCTTTAACACAATCATCATGGTTAAGATTTCTTCTACCTGGTTCCATATTCAAGACATAAATTCTGGATATCAACGTTTTGACAACTTATTAATGTTCATTGTTTTTGCTCTAAGCCTACTTTTAATTTTCTGCCAAATTTTTTACCAGAGGCCAAAGCTTTGAAAACTTGATTATTTTAAAATCTCTATGGTTTACAGTATTTGTGTCTGTATATGTTCCATAGAGTGTTTCAATATTTGAGAAAAAAACTATCGTCATTGGTACAGCCTGTATGTATGTAATATTTTGATTAAACACCAAATTTTATTCACTACAAAATGAAAAATTCAATTCACTACAAAATTTCCTACAAATTAAAAAAAATATGATCTACATTAGGCGACGGGTTCAAAAATTAATGTATTCCAAAGTTGGGCATTTTTTGTGTTTCATTAATTTTGTCCGCCAGTGTATTATCCACTATGGCTAGACCATGTTATTTTAAAACAGTGATATTAAGGCTGGGATTTTGTAGAGTGAGAGGCAAATAGATGCATTTATTTTGGTTAAATATAAATAATTAAAAAACTACATAATATCTGATTATCAAATTAGGTGCATTCACTAGCTATTATCATAGTGATAATTATAATATAAGTTTTTTGTCCCAATATTTTCTTATAAATCTGTTCTGTGCGCTTGCAATGAAAATGATGTATTTTAAGTATTGAGAGTGTAATAGTGTATGAATTGAGCAAATTTCTAATAATACATGTAGAAAAAACAGAATTATATTTTTTTGGACTATAGGTCGCACTTGCCCCATATAATGGGGTAAGTGCGTTTCTCGCTGTAGTTTGGTACTTAAAGTGATATTAAAGTGTTTTGGGGCAAGAGCGGTATAGTTCAATGCAAAATCTACAAAATACTGTCTCCAGATTTGTCGTGAATCTAGTGGATAAAATTTTACCTAAATGAACGAATGAGTGCATTTGAACGAATGAGTGCAAAAACTTTTTATTTTCAATTTTCGTTCTAATAAAATTAAGACTAAAATATAACATATATGTATTACAAAAACGAAAATAACACCGAAACTTATGTCCCATGTAATAAATAAGTACTTCTTTTTCTAAGTTACAATTGAGTTACAGTCGCACTTACCCCAGATCACATTTTATTAGGGGCAAGAGCATTTTGTAACAAAAACAATATATATATATATATATATATATATATATATATATATATATATATATATATATATATATATATATATATATATATATATATATATATATATATATATATATATATATATATATATATATATATATATATATATATATATATATATATATATATATATATATATATATATATATATATAATTAATAACCCTGAAAATAACACTTACCACTTGAAGGACTAGGTATATGTAACCAAAGAAAACGTATGAGGAAAATATGATTGTTTAAAACACTTCAGATTACGGAAGATTATTATAAACTATGTTAACTTAGCAACCGGGAATTTTCCTTAAGAGGTTATGTCGTGTGGTGAGATCTCAAATAATTAAATTACATATCTCTACTAGGAACTTATGTGTTATCTGTCTTATGTGTCAGCTATCTGACGTGGTAAAATTGTAAACGACACACCGTTGTAATGGGAAAGCTTTATTCTATAATATTGCAAGATAAGTCTTTTTCGATTTCAGAGCTTGTTTTCGAAATATCGGGTGATAAACGTAAAAATGCATCGAAAAATTCCTATTTTAGCAGGTACTCCAACGGAGATTTTTTTAGCAGGTCAATGCTTTTTTGATAATTCAATATTTTTTTTCTGAGCAACGGCTACAGACTTTTTGGTCATTTTTTGCTAAAATATTTATTTCAATGGTGGCAATCATTTACTGTCAATAACTCGAAAATTTTGAATAACGCCCTTTTGCACATGACAATTTTCGGCCAACTTATGTGTTAGGGATTTATCTCAAGACTCATTAGAAGGCGACACCTGTTATGCCTTTGTAATTAAATAATTATGGCATAGTTGCACTTACCCCAAAAACGCTCTTACCCCACCTTACCTTATAATATTCTTAAACTAAATAAATGGATTAAAATATTAACTCAAATCTCACAGATCCCCTTTGTTAAAATTTCGGGAATGTTTCAGTTATCTTAATCAACCATTTTCGGCAGGCTTATGCTGTTGCGACTAGTTTTAATCGTTCAAGCGTTGTATTATAACCAATATTTTTTTAAACACGAGGTAATATATTTTATCTATGACCACTATTAGTGGAACGGATCTACGAAAAAAAGGGGTCCTCCAAACGGAAGTGACTTTTTTGAAAAAAACTTTTTTCCAGCTTGTTAATAATGTTCCCCCCCTACCCCCTGGTAACTTTTTCCGTTAATTGTTGTCCACCAGGGGGCGCGCGCAGCCCTTCAAGTATTGTAAAAACAGTTTTTTTTAGATTACACTTAATCGAGGAGACTGATAGAAAAATGTTTAGAACAAAACAACAAAAGTAGGTCTCCTTGATACGCGTAATCTGGTTTTTGACCCGTCAAAATCGGTCCATTAGAACCCATGATACTAAGACTACAAGATATACTAACGCGCATGCGATCCCCTATCTCTCTCGCTCTGCTGACGTCATTCCGTGACAAATTTCAAATATTCAAATTTGACAGATCTTTAAAATACATAATTTTATAAGTTTAAATACATTATTTTATAAGTTTGATTGTGTTATTTTAATTATTTTGGTCATTTGTGATTGTGATAAACAATGGTTTACTGTGCAATGAAGGGTTATACCAGTAATAATAATATAAAAAGTAAAAATTCTTCCAGTAGGTACCTACATACTTTAGTTTTCCAACTGCAGCAGAGATATGCAAATTATGGGTGCAAAAGTGCTACCAAACGCATGATTTTAATATTAAAAATGCTAGAATATGTTCGAAGCATTTTTCTGATTATGATTTTCAAGTTATAGACAAATTATTGCAATTGCCAAATAAAGTGGAAGTTGAAAGATAATGCTGTACCTTCACGTCTTTGCCTTTTACTTTTTTCTTTAATTATGGATGACATAATTATATTAATAAATAATTAAGAGTATCAAACGTTTATAACGTTATAAAAGAAAATCTTAGCTAAAGGCTAAAGATGCCAAATAAAACTCAGGTTATGGTTATGTCAAAACTTACCTTTCGTGCGGGTGTGTGTACATGCTAAATTTTGCCTGCTCTAAATAGGAAAAAAACTGCACTATGTACGAATAATAATTATTGTACGAATTTAATCAGCAATATCAATTTAACACTAAAAAATCCAAAAACCAAACAAACAACATCCGACATCTGCAAAATCAGAACAGCAACACGACACGGGAGAAAATAAAAAATAACCGAAGCTAAATTGGCGCGGATGTTTAAAGGAAATGTGAATATTATTAGTTATTTTGTGACGGTTTTCATAATTACTTATATAAAATAAACTAATGTATATTTATATCTATATTTTGCCTTTATTACGCGTTCACTTGCTTTATCTGTAAAGACTCCGTGCAGTTATAGAAAAGTAAAGGTCTAATGCAGTAATTACTAATTAATGTACAGGTTCTTTAGAAACAATCCTTCTACTAAGTGCTATTCCAGTTCAAGGATTATAGACGTGGATAGTCATTGATTCCAGTTCGTGCCGTAGTAGACTTTTAACGCAAAGTACCAGCTCCCAGCTCTCCAACACCAGCTATTTGCCAGTGTTCGGGGTACGGGCCCTTTAATGAGCGGGAATATCATGTTGGTTGGGTTGTCTTGTTATTTTTTGTACCTACCTATACGGGGCGTTTAATAACTTGGGAGATTATTTTTAATTCATGGTAATATATTATGCTAAAAGTAAACGAATTACAAAAAATAAACCCAATGAAAGTGCTTTAATAAACGAGAAAAATTAAAATATGAAATGTTTCTCAAGTTCGTAAACACCCTGTGTACGTAAACAATGTCCAAAATAATTATAACAGTCGGATCATAACGAAACTTTTTAATAAAACCATGTTAAGAGCTTTCGTCTACATATATCGCCATGGATTTTTGTCACGGGGTGACGTCATGCGCGAGTTTGTTCTAAACGCGTTTCCCAAGTGATCATATCTTGTACTCATAGTATCATGATTAGAACCGGAGATACAGCCGTTTTAAGGTTTTTGTTTTTTAGGTGGGACAAGGAAAAGGGAGTGAGCAATGTGGGTGTTGCGGGAAAGCGGGTGGGATTGGGAGGCTGATTTTTTCACTTCTAGGGAAGGGTTATCGGAAGCCCAGGCCGAATTTTTTTTGAGATTGCTCAATTAGGGAATGGATGGGAGGGGAGAGGGTGGAAGAGGGTTAAACGGGTGTATGAACCGGCCCTGATGAACCGATTTTTAAAAAATGATATTTTTTTTTGTTTTTTTTATAAGAAATCGAGGACAGCTTGAAAAAAAAAATTTCAAGTCCTATTTGTGGTGGTGAAGCAACATCAAATGAAACCACCGGTAGAGATGTTAATATGGCTTCATCCTCTGGGGCCACTATGTTCCATGATTACACATTGGCGAAATCTTCTGTAACTTCTGTCCTTAACAATAATGTCACTATGGCCCCATCTAATGGGCCATACTCGCCGGTACGCGGCTCGTGCGTAACTTTTTCCACCTGTGCGTAATATTGTATTTACAACTCTTGTTACGTAATATACTATTATGTAATAGCGGAATTACCTCCAGTTTCCACGTTGCTAACTTTAATCACATATACATCTCTAGATAGGAAATGGTAGAAGTATTTACGTGATACTTTTACCATTTTATTCTGTATGTGGAGTAACAAACTTATAAAATTTACTATCCTTCCCTGCTTTCGCAATGCCTCTGGGATTTTAGACCGGGACGATTCAAGAGCTGGCGAGCTGCTCGCGTACCTATATGGTAAGTATTTCGTCACAAAGCTCTACTATGTGACTCGTAGATTTGCCTTTGAACCTAATAATAATAAATATAAATAATAATGATAATAATAGTCACGATTATTTATGATGTATAGAAGTATATCAAATAGCAATTAAACAATGGTTGACTGAAGTATCTTATTGTACTTGTATGTGAGAATATTATGACATTAAATAAACAGATAATAAACTATAGAGTAGTGCGAAACCGAAAGTTAGACGAATCGAAAATAATTGCTACAAAAGCTTTTATTATTTTAATGGCTTCATTTAGCGCCCTATAGCCCCTTCGGCGGAATTGTGTTTAAGTGGTGGGGGGAAAAATGTACCCCCAAAAGGGGTATTTTTCGGTTTTACAGTTATATATCGTAGGACTCACAATATCGAGAACATTGTCCTATTAAAAATTACAGAGCATTAAATGAGACCAGACGCATATTTTCTGGACCACACCTGTTCCCATACTTCGTACTTTCTTTTAACTTCCAACCAAATACGTTGACTACATAAAAAGACACTACAATCGAAGTGCCAGAAGTATGACAACTGTGGTTTTTTTATGGCTACCCAGAAGACCTTCCCACCAAGAGCATAAAATCTGCCGAGCGCCTCCTTCGAAGAAAAAGATACACTACTCCTGAAGTCATCTTTACCAAGTTAATGGTGGTGACCATGACCCAAGAGCAATTCCTTTCCAACGACAGAAAGAAAGCACGTCTTATTCTTGCTTGGAGAAGCTTGGAGGTGAAGGCTTCTCAGTAAAGCAAGCTAGTGAAGACGCAGACTATCTGATTGTTGCCACAGTCCTTGAGGTAT
Organism: Tetropium fuscum; assembly: GCA_964058915.1. NCBI lineage: Eukaryota > Metazoa > Arthropoda > Insecta > Coleoptera > Cerambycidae > Tetropium > Tetropium fuscum. Next base: position 1,332,340 of record CAXKVY010000108.1, on the reverse strand, counting down.
CACAGAAGCATGAGAAGATTGTGGTACTTGGTGAGGATACGAACCTCCTCATCATGCTTAATGCCCTAGACACACCATTAGCAACAACCTGGATGAGGAACAACCACATCAAAAGTATTCCCAACAGCTTGAAACTAACAGACATCAGAAGGCCACTCATATTTCTCCATGCCATAAATTGATGTGACATAAATTAAGCACTCTTCAGGCAGGGTAGGAAGAAGATGGTCAAGCTGTTGGTCGGAAGTAAATGTCCTCTTGAAGAACGCAATCATTTCTTCGAACGTGACAATCAAGCTGAAACTATTGCCGAAGCTGACCTGCGTTTTTAACAACCGTTGGAGCCAGCAATATCGGAGCCGAATTGGAACTAGGGTGTCTGGGGGCGGATCGACGAGACTTTGGTTTCATCTTAATTACACTTCGAACGCAAATGCAAGTATGACAATAAACAAAATGGACTTACAAACGACAGTGTGACAGTAATCTTTCAAAAAATGTCGATTCTAATTATACAAAAAAAAATTTAAAGCTTTTTAAAAAATTTCAACTCTAGGAATTTTTTCCTAGGAGTTAGTGTGAAGTGTGAGTGTGTGAGTTAGTTAGAGTTAATGTGAAAACTGACTGATGTGAAACTGACACTGACGTGGTTTTCCACAAACACTGAACACTATACTCGCCGCGCGTTATAGGCAGATGATTGAAACTACACTAACGCTAAGAACGTACCCTATATATACCTAAATTATTGTCACGGTTCAATGACCGGAACCATGACCGACTAACCAAAAGAGTGGGCTTATTTCTTATATGTTAATTTCTAAACTTTCAGAAGCGTCCAGTTGTGACATTCCTAATAAATCTTAAGTTACTAATGTCTATCATATGATTGTTGTCAAAAGCACGTTGAGCAACACTAGATTTTTCTGTTCTTCCGTATTTGAGATGGGCCATGTGCTCCTTGAATCTAGTTTGAATAGATCGCCTAGTTTGTCTAACATACCTTTTATTAGACTCTACAGCTAATTTCATAAATCCCCGACCTTTCGTTAATACTTGTTTTATCCTTTGGATGACCTAAAATTTGTTGTATTTTATTCCCGGATGAATAAACAACTGGTATTTCTATATCTTTAAAAATTCTGCTAAGACCATTGTAAGACGAGGTTCATATGGAATTGATATAAAGTTGGAATTTTCTCTATTCATTTCAAAGGTCGAAGAGTTACGAAGGGTTTCCTTTAATTTACATTTCCTTACCATTTTACCAACTAGCCCTGTACAGTATCAATTACTCACAGCAATATCTTTGATTAATGACCTCTCCTTGTTAAGAGGGAAAGTTAAAAGACGGTGAATTAGAAAATTGAAGCTTGCCATTTTCTGTTGAACGCAATGGTTAGAGCCATTGGGTATATATCTATGAGTATTGGTATCAAATTCTATCTTATTTTCTGTATTCCTAATTACTAATACATCTAAGAATGGTAGCTGTCTATTTTCAATTTGATATGTAAATTTAATTAAAGGGAATCTATTGTTTAATTTATTAACAAATTCATCAATGTTAGCTGTATCAAAAACTGCAAACATATCATCAACATACCTTAGCCAGACTCTTGGGAAATACTCGAGATATAAAAGGTGCCAAAGAGTTACCCATTGCTGTCCCTTCATGTTGTTCGAAAAAGAATTATTTAATTTAATTAATTTTATTTAATTTAGGTATAAATAGAGTACGCTCTTAGTATTAGTTTAGTTTGAATCATCTCCTGATGATGCCAACTGGAAGAAATGGAAGAAATTTTTGAGACAATATTTAATATATGAGGATTGTAGAGAATTAAATTCTTGACAAATTTGTTACTCACAGTATTTATCGAGAAATGCAACATACGCGTGCAAATCGACAGAAACAGAAAATCCAAGATGGCGGAATGTGAATTTCTTCATCCACTCCGAGGCGGGGGACGTTTGACTGCGTCAAAAGTTTTAACCCGACATTTTTTTGTTATAAAAAAATCTAAAATGATTGGGCTAACGGTCTTATTTCGCATCTTAGCCACCGGCTAGGTAAAATGAAGTATGAAGACGTGTAGCATATAATCAAAACCGATTATTATCATTCTATCAGTGCATGCGTACAACCAATAATCATATCAAAATACAATATTGCTTCTGCCTCTCTTGGTCGGGGTTCGCAACTCTACGGGCATCTCTTTCAGTCAGACGCCTCCACATTCTATAGCCGACGCGACGTTTCCATCGCAACGCGCCGATATTTGCTTCTCAGTATGCCGGGATCTATTCAGTAGATACGTATGAGTATCAGAGCTCAACTCACGCTGTCATGTATTTTCCAAAGCACTCTCATGCTTTACATCCTCTTTAATTCAAAATCAATTGTCAAATCCGCATAATACGACTACGAATGAAATTTTATACCGAATAAATTGCGTTTATACGAGCAAGTTGCGTTGCCCTTTCCACTCGTCAGTTCAAAATAATAGACACAACAGGTAAATTTAAATATTTATGTCGTAGATGTCTGTTATTGTTTGGTGTCGTAGTAAATCATAAATGTGTGACATGTATTAGAGAGAAGTAAGTAGGATTTGCCATGTTCCATACGCTTTTCATTTGAAGAGTCCTCACATTTGGAATTAGCAACAGATTGAAAATAGAAGCCACCGGGCGGTGCACATGTTGCCTTTCATTTGTTTTGCTGTAGTAGGTTAGCGGCATAAAATTTTGGACATATGGCAATTGTTTATATATAGTAATATAAATTACATAAATGAAAACTAACATCCGCATATCTAACTCAATTTTATTTAAACACGTGCTTTAACTGTGGTTCACCAAGGTGATGATATACAACTTATTTTCTTAGCATAATCAGATCGACCAGTATCTTTTTTGATCTGATTTGCTTTGAATGTTTGTTGGCATTTTGTTTATTTTCTCTAAAATTTTATCGCGCTCTATTTTTGATAGAAATTCGAATTTCATTTCATATAGGGCGTAATAAACTATTTATTTATTTATAATCTTAAATATTTTGGTCTATGTGGTAACCTTATTATATTGTTTACTTCTTTGTTAACGGAAATATTGCAATACGTTGAGTACAGAGGATTTATGTCCATTTTATATGCTGGAGGTACTGGTGTCACGCAGGGATCAAACCTGGGGCCTTCAATGTTCTCCTTATTTATTAATGATGATATACTAGATACCAGAACTTATTTCTAGGCTGATGATTTAAAGATTGTCAGAGTAATTCAAGATGTACAGGATAGATTCTGAAATGTTACAGTCTGATATTAACTCTTTGGTCACCTAGTGTGCTGAAAACAAATTAAGTCTTAATATCAATAAATGTCAGTTGATAGCCCTTTTATAAGAAAAAGGAGAGTGTGAGATTGAATGTAAAATACCTAGAGGATGCCTAAAAATGTCTTACCTGGTAAAGGATCTATAAGTGATTTGATCCGGCGCCGCACAGTGGGGTATTTGATATTAATTTCTGATCGAAATTGTTTTTTAATCAGGTATTTCTTAAAAACGTTTTAAATTAAGAGCGGATGATAATTAAAATAAGTAAAAATTTAATATTTTGAAGGATGAACAGTTATCTGCATTATACAGGGCTGCATTTTTTCACCATAAAAAGATGAATGAGTACTTCTAAAAAGTCATGTTGATGGCGCTCCCTACAAGTTAGAGCTATATTAATATAAATGTAAAATTTCTAATTTCAAAAACCCCTAAATACCAAATTTCAGCAATATATTGCAGTATTTAGAAAATTATAAGGAAAAAACGAAAAATAAAATTAAAATTTTAACACCCTATATCTTGAAAACTATGCACTTCCGGACCGATGCCGATGTTTATGGGCACCTATGAACTTTTTTTCAGAAAATGACCTAAGAAATCACGCTCTTAAATATTTCCGCGTCATTTTTAAACACCCTGATGTATAGTTGACGGATTTCAGTTTTACAGTGACAATACTGAAGCAGTTTTTTCTATTTTGGCCAAAAGGGAGCAAAAAGTAGCAGCCAGTTTTTTAACCATCAAAAAGCTGGATGTTTACTGAGAAATAGGTATATAGAAACTTAGCTGAATTCAGAGCAGAGTAAACAAGTACTGTGTCGACTTGTCATTTATGAGTATTTTTAAAAACCAGCGCATACTTGATTTTTTGATTTTCGATCAGTTTTATATTGTTAATACCCCAGTGTGCGCCGGCGGCGTTGTCTTTAATCACACATTTCGAATACAAACGTACGTACCTACTATTTCCTAGAAGTAAGGACACTAATTACCATATTTTTTATATGTGCGGTGCATACGTGTAAGCGACACTGCAGAGGATACGGCAACCCTAGCGGTGACTGCAATCACAAACCAAACTTTTTGTACGTCAACCTAATTTTTTTCAAATTATTTGACACATTGGACTATATTTTATTCTTTTCATATATGGAGAAATTCTCAATATTGCACATACCTATACCCTGGTGCCGAAATAGTGTGGAGTGATTCATCACCAGCATATGAACGGCTCAGGGAGATGAGATGCGAAGGAAACGGAATTCCATAGGCGTATCATTTTAGAGGAGGCATTTTTAATCATTTTCAGTTCTCCTCCTCTCAAATTCGGTCGCTTACGATTGGAATTACCACTACTACTCGCATTCGTCGCTTCCATCGCATAAAAACACTAAACACTCGCGTATAACATAATATTATAATTAATTTATATCACGAATCAACCATACATAAGACAAAATGAAACGCCACTGTCGCGCCAAAACATACATGCATGAAACAGCGCATGCGTCAATATATCCAAGGAAATCCTGCGTCTTTACCTACACAAATTTGCACACTACACAAATTTGCACACTAAGAAATTCTGTGATCCATTGCAAATAGGCAGACCGTCCAATTGTGATGGTGGTGTGATATTATGTATGAATCACTGCACACTATTTCGACACCAGGGTATACCTTACCGAATCTTGAAGTTTTTGGTGCAAGAAATGGTTAATTCGTCAATTCTATAATTATTGCGATTTTTTTTATAAGGCATTGACTTTTTGAAAATTATAAATAAACCGTAAGAATCGCTGAAGCTTTCTCTATAATTTTGTAAAAAAATCGAATTCGTAGCTCGTCTGGTTATTTTAATAATGAAATTAATGTTTGGAAAAGTACATATTCTCTGATGCACAGTGGGCTAAAATCCTGAAAAGCTGTCCAAAATTCAAACAATTAAGTATTTTCCTCCAGATTTTTAACCCCGTGATCGGTTGTAGTGGGTATCCATAGTATCTGGAATGACCATAATGGCTTTAATGAGGGTGACCCTACGTGGCTAAAATTTGAAATTTAGGCGAAATTATACAGTGTTATTTTAAAACTGGGTAGGGTTTTGATGTAATGATAACACTCGAAGTAGTTTCCACAAACACCAAAACACTTTTACTACGCTCGACGCGCGTTTCGCTAATCAAATTGGCATCATCCGGAGACTATTCTTAAACTAAAAAATCTACCCTATCTATACCATGGTGACGTCACTAATGGTCACTAATGGTCACCGTGAAATTTAAGCGTGACTAATCACGCGTCAATGATCGGTTGCAAAGCAACGCTTAAAGCGGGCTGTACGGTATAGGTCCCTTGTCGCTATTTATACTATTTTTACATTTCATAATTTCCATGCTCTCAAATGCATCCAACTGTCTATTATTGGTCACATTTCTAACTAATTTTATGTGGCCAATAATAGTTGGATACATTTGAGAGCATAGAAATTATGAAATGTAAAAATAGTATGAATAGCGACATGAGACCCATACCGTACAGCCCGCTTTACGCGTTGCTTAGCAATCATTGAAGCGTGATTAGTCACGATTACATTTCACGGTGATATCATTAGTGACGTAACCATGAAAATAGTATAAATAGGGTAGATTTTTTAGTTTAAGATTAGTTTTAATCGTCTCCGGATAATGCCAACTTGGTTGCGAAACGCGCGTCGAGCGAGCGTAAAAGTGTTTTGGTGTTTGTGGAAACTACTTCGAATGTTAGTGTTATTTTAAATAATTATAAATTTACGTTAAATTTATTTTATGATTCCCAAATATGACAGATAAAAATCTGTGAAGTTAGCAGTAAATACAGGCAAATGGTATGCAACTTGAAACTGTATGATAGGGCATATAGAAATACAAGTTCTTCGTTGATATATTGAATTTAAAGAAAAATATGGCCTCAACCGTAGTACTTAGTTATTTCTACTTGAAAATACGAAATTATTCGGTATAGTTTTTGTTGACAGTGCTTGGACTGACAAGGTACTGTGATATAAACGGTAAGGTACGAGATGCAATAATTAAATATTCATTTAATTATCAAGAAAAATGAAGCGTTATAATATACTAAGTTATGCACAACTCTAGCTGAATCAATATGTATCAATACTTATGCTCGTATTATGACAATAAAATTAAAAATTTCCAGATTTCTCATTTCCAGATAATTGCACACCATCTTCCGGTAGCATAAATTTATCAATTTTTCGGGAACGTCATCTTGCCGGTCATTATGATGTCATTATCGGACGAAAATTGAAATCTCCCGCTGTCTTTTTGCCCCACAACGTGTAAAAGAACGGACCCTACCTTCGGGATGGTCAGAATTTTTGTTTGAAATGCAAATTGTCAAACACTATTTCCTTGTGCAAGCTCTTTACACTGGCGACGATTTGGTAGATGATGTTCTGAAATTTAATGTGATAATTTGGCTTCTATCATATGTTGAGTAAGTTACCAAATAGCTAGTAACTGCGTGGACAACAACAATAATAACAATAATAATAATAATGCATGTATTGCCCAACAGAAAAAAAATCTATTTATAGGGCAAAAACAGATAAGAAATTTATAATATTTGTATACTAATGTACAGGAAAATATAAATACAGAAAGTAAGTAGAGCAAAAGTAATCAGAAGCAAATCTCAATAACTCATTGATATCACAATGAAAAATTTCACACTGATCTGCGATTTGATTAAAACTATTAAATAAACGGGAGACTTTAAAAGTATATTTGTTCTAGCATTCTGACAATAGAACAGAGTATTCGCACGAGACCCAGGTCTAGGAATACGTATATTTAATAAATTAACTAAAGCTTGAGAGTCAACCATGCCATGAAATAGTTTAAATAAAAATGATAAACTTATACACACCCTTCAACGATTGCATGTTAAATCTTTCTAATAATAAATAATTGGTGGTCGGGATAATAATTATCAATACGAAAAGACAGAAATTTGAGAAAGCGTCGCTGATGTTTTCCACGTGGTTACTATGGATCTGATAGTAGGGACACCAAATAAGATTACAGTATTCAATAATGCAGTCGTTCAGTGCAATAATGCAGGCAGTGGTCAACAACAAGATATATTTTACTCCTACCCGAGGGACCTAATCAAGGAAAAAGGGCGGTAAATCCAATATGTGTTGGCCGCACACCAACGTTTTCCAATAATAAAGAGATGTTATAGAGATCGGTATGAAAAAAGTTCTCCAATTTTTGCGTAGGCTGATTTTGAATAGAGCGGTAGTGTATGGCCAGATATGTAGATGAATATTGTATGCGATGAAACGAATTGACCACGGATTTGGATATATCAAATACGTGAGGGTTTGGTGACTTCAATTTAAACCAATTGCGGTTTTTGTATTTTAAATTGTATTTTAAATATAGAACGTCAAAGAAGTTCTTGGGTAGGGACATTAAGCAACTTTTAATGTAGAAAAATGTAACTAAATTATACAGCTTGATATTCAATAACATCAAAGATTTCGGAACTTCACGGTTTTGTTTGCAGGTATCGGTCAATGGGTCGTTTATGACGAAAAAACCGCGGAATGCTATTAAATTCTCGTTATATATCTCGCAAACGAGGCAAAATTTCAATATGTTTTATATGAAACTTTTTGTAAAGAATCGAATTTCCCATCGAAGGCATATTTAAAAAAATAAAACAATTTTTTTTGCCGAAAATGTTGAAACAAAAACAAAAAATAGACAAAATTTCGATTTTTTTGCCTATATCTTTTTTTGGGTCAGAGATAGGCATTGGCATTGCTATAGAAAAGTAGACAAACTTTCTGTTAACATGCTGGTTCGAAAAATTTGTGGGTTAAAAATTGACCGAAATATGACCACTCTCGATCATAGCTTTTTTTTTCGATTTTTATCCCCCTTACAGATACTGTTTTCATCCTCATTTGGTTGAAAAAGTTATTATTTTACTGAATTAAAAAAGGTATTTTGAGATTATTGATTGATAATAAATAACAGCAACTTCTACTAAAAATTTCACAGCCATTCTCGCAATTATACGATATCCGTTGACTGGACAAAAGACAGTCAACCCTTGAAAACCAGAGGAGATAGGTATAGGGAACCATTATACCATTCGAAAGAGAACAAAATTGTTCATTAGGTTGTGCAAAAATATACACGGTGTTCCATTAAAAAAATAAAATAAGGTGGTTTAAAGTTGCTTAAATTCGGCATTAAATTTCTACCACCCTGTATGCATTTAACTCATTTTCAAATTACGGCAAGAAAGCTTAGACTTTTAGTTGTCCCCTATAAATGTATGTTTAGATGTCCCCTATAAATGTTATCGCTCTTGCTTTTTTATTTTTGTTTGAAAAAAATTAAATATATCAAAAACATTTAACTAAGAATAGGAAACCTTTATGAACGTTCACCTAAAATTTGACGTAGAATCAAAAATTGCATTAATATACAGGGTGTTCCATTTAAAATAACGAAGATGACGTCAACTTGCGGTATAACTGGAGGCGTAACGTGGACCCAGGTATTTTAGTTGAGGAGAGAATGTCCGAAAACACTATTGCACAAATTTTTTAAATTAAAATCGGAGTAGTCTCTGAAATTATGTCTAATGTCTCGTCACCGTGGGACACCCTGTATTTCCCCAAGTTTATATTATTCTTAATTTTCAACATACTCTTTATCATGGAAAATGTGGGATCATAGCGTGGAAGATGCATTTTTGAGATATACCTCAAAGTACACCAAGATCACATTTTCAGAAAATGTTTGGGTGTTTTTTGACTCTCTCCACTTCGTAAATTATTCAAAGGCCCCTTCATGCCACTCTCGACTTTTGAGGTAAAAGATCTGTTGATAATTAGGCCGTTTTTTCTGAAATTGCGGCAGAATCAAACATTGTTAATAAACTTTGTTAAACACAACACTTTAGAACACCACGGGTTTGAAGACTTACTATGAAGGTTACTATGAAACTGAATAAACACCATTCCTAAAATAATACAAATATCAGATGTCCGTTCTGCTTTTGGTAGGACTGTGTGAAAGACATTGCTGTACTATGTTTTCGGATTTTTGCACACTAGTAGGTGCGTCAGAGAAGAAAACGTGGATGCGGACGGACCCCGTTGAAATAGGGCTAAAATGATATTTCACTTTTTTGAAGGGAAAAGTTATGATTTTAGAGAAAAACTAAACGCATAGTCTAATAATTATGCTTTGGTGTCTCGTATGTATTCATCTGATTCATCAACAATTTACAATGGAAAGCATTACGGAATATCTTGTATTCGATTAAGGGAAATATAATTTACCTATTTATTTATCTAGTAAGGTAAATTATCTCCCGTATCTGATAAAATGATAATTAGTATTTACGGTCTCAATCAATAAAAATATGTATATTTCATTTGCGTAATTCGGTAAGAAGTATTGAAGAGAATGAACTGGAACACGAACTTTTACAGCAATGGGTTATTTCATAGAAATATAAATATAGGCCCCCCGAGCTAGAGGGGCCCCAACATTCGTAACCATAAAACAGTGACGCCGCTTGGTCCTTTGATGCGAGGAGGCTAATTTCATAGGTAGCGTTAGTGAGTCCTATTTTTTAAAAATTTATCAAGGTCAGTCGTCTAAATTGATAGAAAATAAAGAAATAATTTTGCTCTGTCAATCAGTTATATAGTTGGAGTTGATATAGTCAGGTGTGAAAACATACTTAGATAAATATGCTATATTGTCCAGTAAAAATATATTTAATTGTTCCAGTATCTATGTGTTTGTATACATGCCATATTAAAAATTAATTTTTAAAAATTAAAAAAAAAACAAAAAAATTAATTAATTTAAAGTGAATAGGGAGGCTTAGCCCCCCTTACTTCCTCTGAGGAGCCGCCACTGCCATAAAATATGTTTAACAAAAAAAAAAAACATACTTCAAAAAATCTATTCTAAAACACTGCACTTAAAACTAAAAAATAATTAATTATTAATTATTCTTACTTTATTACGTTATTAATTCTTACTTAGAATACAATCAATTTATTAGGCCAATGATATAAATTAATGTTATTTTTGGCGTCGGTGCCAGCCAAGGTTTACAAACGTATAAGGAAGTAGCGTAGGTATACATCTCTAATTGTATTCGACTAGAAGTTTGAATTTAGGTTTATTTGTAATTGTGGTGTCGCTTTAGGAAGTTGTATTCATTTGTAAGTGAACACGTTAGTTAACCTTAGCTGGCACCGGCTCTAAAAATAACAGTAATTGTATATATTAATTGTAATAGTCTAATAAATTGATTATATTCTAAGTAAGAATTAATAACGTAATTATTTTTTACTTTTTAGTGCAGTTTTTTAGAATAGATCGGAATAAGTCGGTTTTGTTTTTTTGTTAAAAATATTTTATTGTGTTCTGTATGTAACTTGTTCATTAAATACGAATATGGATAGGCCTACTAAACGCGCTGCCTATATGAGGCAGCGCATATATATGATTTTACGTATTTTAAGGTTTAACATCATCTAGATAAATGTGTGCGTGTAATGTTTTTAAATATCAATATGTTCAGGTAGAACGATTATAAATAGTAGAGTAAATGTCACATAAAAGTGTCACTGTGAGAATAGTAGGTGTTGATGGTTAATTTAATTCAAGTATAAACTACTCAATAAAGGCGCAAGACCTTGTATAACTTTATCTCCACCTAAACGACTGGACAATCGTCTTTTATGTTGATTAAGTTGCTTCGAGAATGGTTTTCGGCTTCAATATCTATAAATTAGGCTTGTTACCGGTGCATTCGCCATTTTTTCTGGTATATCTGGTGAGTTCCCAGCAATATCTTTTAAAATGCATGTCCTAAAATTCATGTTTACTTTATTAATACTGAAATAAATAAATGTTAAGTATCTAAAAAATATGAAATCACTCTTAAAAAATTAGACCTTATAATATTCTAGATATACTGGTAGAAATTATAAAACAAAATGCATTCAAATGTTTGTTAAATGAATCCAGATATCTAGTAAGAGACTGGAATATAATACCTCTTCAAATAAAAGACGGATGATAACCAAGCGCTTTTTGATTTATTATAATTATGAAGATGAGAGAATTTCTGATCCAGAATCTCACTTATGAATCACTGCATTATTGTTCTCTAGATATATTGATTTCTCAAACTTTGGCTGTAGAAATTCCTTAACCATTAAAATGTTTTCAGTGTTGTTTTTTATTTAAGGTAACTCCGGGAGAGTTGCCCCACCTAACTGAAAAAAATGTAACTGCAATATTGAGGGCCAAAAACCTCAAAAAAATTAAATTGTACGATATTTAATCAAGAACACTTGTAACATCTTGTTTTTCAAATATTGTAATAATTGCAGGTTTATATTTGAAAAACAAAATATCGTTTTTAGGCGCCATCTCTCTCTACGATGCGGGTGAGATGCCCTACAATTAAGGGACAGATGCCGCAACTCGAAAAGAATAGTAAAGATTATATTAAATAATTATGTTAAAAAAACATGTTTTAAAAAATGTGTACCACATTTTTATTAAAATAAAGGCAAATAACAATATATAACCAAAATTATGCTACAAAAACAAAAATGAACTGTATGAATTATATAGAACAAAAAAATTATTCAAACCAAAATTTGGCGAAAAGGGCAAAACGGTGGAACTTTTTTAAAGTCAAAACCTGAAAATTAATCAATAAATGTATTTTTAATGCTCTCTTCGCTTTTTTAGCTCTTTTTTCTTCCCATGTCCCAGGTCATCTAATCTTCTGTGCGGGATAGATGCCCAATAGCATCAACTTATCCTTTCGTGCGGTACAGATGCCTACACAGCCATACATGCATTCACTAAATATTTGGATATTATCACAAACATAACCTCAATCTAAGAATCAAAGTACTTACTGCATGACCACAGTTTGTACAGCCATAATCAGTAAATATACAAAATATCTAATGGCTAACATAATATTATAATAATTTTTGTATTCATGTACACGTACGTAGTGGCTAGCGAACATCATGCGTAATTTTAGTTCAGGCTCGAAATATGAAAACGTCTATACCGATGGGGCAACTCTCCCGGAATTACCTTAGGCCTTACGCCTAAGAAATTTGGATATAGGCCCCCCTTGAGTCTAGCTGCACCACTGGGTCTTTGTTTATTACTTGGAAACTGACAAATTCATATTGTATCTTTTAGGGGAGTATTGTGAGAGTTGTCAGGAATACAAACGATGGAATTGAATTCTGCTTAGGAAAGGATGAGTAAAATGGGGGTGAGAACATGGGAAAATGCGATCTAATATTGGGCGAATTATACAATACAGCTCTTTGGAGAAAATTATTGACCATTAGAAATACCCATTTCATATACAAAACTTTTATACCTACATAAAACTAGTGATACATTATAAAAATTGAAACATTATCTAGCACTCTTTTGGCAGATTCGATTCCGTTATTTAATGTGAAAACAAATGACAATAGATGGAAAATGTATCCGCCGTCTTAGAGCCTCTATCATTTTGACAAAATTCTTGATCGGCTTCCCCAAAAACTCCGATATTACAGGCGCATTGCTGTAACTTAACTAAATAACCTTTATGACTTCCATTCCATCCTAACTTTAAATTTAGCTTTAATGCCTCTATATATACCCTGCTTTATCTTCCATAAAATGTTTTTTATACATTTGTTTGCATTTTTTGTCGATACCTCGAGTTTCAAAATAAATATATCTTCTCATCGATCATCATGCCATGTATACAAATGTTTATTAGAGTAATAAACATTTTCAGGAATTATTATAGCCATAGCTCTCGTGTGGTATATGCGGTCATTCCGTATACCTATCTACGTAAAATTTGATTATCACATCTGGAGTTTTCAGACTACCGAACATGTGACTTCGAAAGTAAGCTACTTCAAATCCAATACGATTTTAAATTCAATATTACATTGGTTTAAATGCTTAATTTAATGCCAAATTTTCTGAGAATTTTAAATGATACCGTTCTCAATATCCTGATTAAACGATCTCATGGACACAACCCGATTCTATGACCAGTTTTTGAGTTATGGCTCGTCAAACTTGTGTGGTGGTGATTTTGTGGGATCACCAGGTAGTGAATAAACTACCCATGAATGGAGACACAGTCGGGCTACATGATCTTAATTTATTTAACTCAGTACATTATCACATAGGCACAGCGAGACGTACAACGTTCAACGCTTAAGTGCTTACTTGTTTCGACGCATCAATACCTCAACGCATCAATACATCAATTCTTCTTGTGACTTAATTACACTACTTTATATAATATTCGACTATGACAGTACAATGTATGTGACCCAGTTTCATTTAGTTGTTATAATAATAGTTGTTTATTAAGACGACCTAGAACTTAAATATCCTAATCAGCCTTGCTGCTCGGGGGGTGCTCGCTGAACATGAATGTCATGACGGCAGCGGTCTCTGAGGTACGTGGTGACCAGGGTGGACAGTGGACGTTGATACTGTCCAGAACTTAACCTTCGGAATCAAAAGAACTAATTCAGTCTCGCATTATATAATATACTAATACAATATAGTGTGCCTAAATATCTTAGGCCTACTCAGCACTGGGCCATTTATATGATAGAACACAAAAGATTGACTGATCGACAACATGTTTATGTGGGGGCGGATGTTTATCACCAAATAATTTTAAGAAAATGCCACAACAAAATGCAAATTACTTTTGTATAAATTGATCGGATGAAAAATTCTAAATGTAGCGGATTACAATGATTGGTCATAGATATAAGCAGGGAATTTTAATTGTCATCTCGTATATTTGGTGTATTTTTAGACCGTGTTAGTTGTAAATCGTCTTTTATTTCATTAATATTTGGTCGGCTATCATGGCCTTTTATCCGATAAAACGCCATATAGTGACAGTAATTTCGATTGGGTTATATATTTTACTAACTTATTAATACCAATATCAAAAATGTGACAATTGATTTTTATTGTATGTGGAATTGATGGTTCACATAATTAATGGTTTGTATTACATCTGTTATACAATACAGTTATGGTTACTGCATTATTAAATATGTAAGAAATTGATCCTGTGAAGTAATTAAAATAGTGCCAACAATAATTTTAACTTTCTATATTAGTCCAGTAAAGATATCAAATGAACATAATAAATATTTAATAAATATATTTCCAAAAAATAAATGCTGATCAGCTGTTTTCTTCAGGGTGGATGGTGGGGTGATCTCCTGAGTCTCCAAGCAGAAAATCAGACTCGACACCCTTGTGGATTTTTTGCCAGAGGGTGGTTTCATACTATTTTTCGAAAGATCCAAAAAATATTTCCAAAAAAAATATATTAGAATCCGCCCAAATTGCAAAAAACTGTCAAGTGTGAAATTTTGGCTGGAGACACAAGAGACTTGATTTATTTTTTTGCACCCCCTAGGAGACTGTCTAATTTTTCCTGTACTGTATATCTTTAAAATGCCTGTACTGACACTGTTTTACTATTTCAACGGTTTTATTAACAAAAGCAGCATCACAAATTTTATTCAAACCATAATGATCTTCTAGTTTTACAAATACTCATTTAAACTTACATTTTTGTCATATAGCATGAGCTACATTTTCACATAAGGGGAAATTTGAAATTGATTTAAACTTCACCGAATAAACTCAAACCGATAACACTGTACTAATATAAATGCAAATTTATATCGATTCTAAAATTTAGAATAATGGCAACTTCCATATATATAAAGTTGTCTTCTATGCTCTCTCTACATCAGCCATCAGATGCATCTATTGATATTTATGATACTACGACATTGATATAATATGATATTGACCATACTATCATATAGTATTAATTAGTGAAACCTAAACCTAATAGGATACAAAAAATACCCCTCTTTAGGGAAAACATTAACAGAAACTAAATAAAAAATTTATTTTACTATCAAAGGAAAAACTAAAATGAAAACAAGATGCACATATTGGGGCATACATACAAACACACGATGTGACGTCATCGATATTTCTTTTAAAAGGCAAAAATATATTTTTCCGGCAGATTCTTGTAGACGAGCTCTTTATGAGTTTGGAAATATAGCACAATTTATATTTAATTTGAGAAACAGAGGTTTATCGAATTAATAAAACGTTAATTATGACAGCTCTACTCTACATACTCTATTATACCTACTCTACTCTATATTAATACTAGGGGTACATTAATTGATGTATATAGGCATTATTGTAATGGTTTAAATTTAGTGACATAACATTTAAAGTAGTAATCTATAAGCCTTGACATTAATTTTCTCATTGAGCAATGATTAACTTATGCCCTCTAGGTGATTGGTTCAATGTAAATAATCCTCGCATTAATGTAGAATATCGTTATTTTAATGTATTTTGGCACATAAAATTCTTGTATTACCATGCAGACATTCTGACAATCCAAAAAATCATTAACTAATCTTTTTTAAGCATCAATTACATTAATACTATGAACATTACATTATCTTAATCATTAACTGTATGATTGTGGGACATTAAGTGCCCCTTAATAGGAAATCACTAAGGTAGACAATATTATCGACATACCTAAAAAGCGAGATCGACGATTCTGGAATCTGGAATATGTCCGGAGTGCGGATCGAGATCCGCTGCACTTAGGCCCCATTGGGCCCCTTGTGCTTCCTCCGTGAGGGAAATGTCTCCCTAGGTCATCGACCAGCCCAATGTTGTACAAAAGGTGATGATGTTGCCCAGGGGCATTTCCCTCAAATTGGCCATAGAAGGCCAACGTTCCCCCAATATGGATTCTCTGGTCGATGACACGGCAGGACATTCGCAAAGTACATGCTCGATCGTTTCATCTTCTTGTTCACATCCTCTGCAGATGGGTGTGTCACTTTGTCTCATGTTATAGAGGTGTTTCCTTACCCGGCAGTGTCCGGTTAGGATTCCTGTAACAAATCGCAGTTTACCCCTGGACATTGCCAGATAGTCCCTCGCCGTCTCTTCGCTGGGATATCTCAAGAGATTTCTGGCCAGCTGACAGCTACTTGTTTCATCCCATAACGTCTTAAATTTTATGTGGGTGTTTTCCTTTATTAATTGAAGTTTCGCTGCAACTGGTAGCGTACTTGAAGGACCAGGCCCAAGGATACTCAGGTTGGCTGCCTTCTTGGCCAGTTTGTCAGCTTCTATATTGCCGTTGCATTGTGAGTGTCCTTTGACCCAGCACAGGCAGATGTTATTCATCTGACATGCTCTCACAAGTGCTTGGTGACATTCCCATGTTGATCCTTTAGTTATTTTATAATTTTTCAGGGCCAGTAGTGATTGTCTACTATCTGTGCAGATTCTTATTGCCTTGCCCGTTATTTCTCTGCGAGCAATCTCTTGTGCGGCTATGGTTATACCAGCGAGTTCTGTTTGTACTACACTGGCATTTTTATCCATAGTCCAGCTGCATCGGAGTCGCAGATTCCTGGAATATATACCACAGCCTGCTCCATCCTTTTTCTTTGATCCGTCCGTGAAGACATAGTTTACACCTTCAACGCCGGCCTCGTCTTCATCAGTAGTGTGTATGGTGTAAGGTTTATCAAAGACAAGCCGA
The DNA here is from genome assembly GCA_964058915.1 of Tetropium fuscum. Lineage (NCBI taxonomy): Eukaryota > Metazoa > Arthropoda > Insecta > Coleoptera > Cerambycidae > Tetropium > Tetropium fuscum. The sequence goes on along the minus strand of CAXKVY010000108.1, from coordinate 1,315,255 downwards.
GGCGGAATACCATCTGCACATGCCTGTAAAAGGGGTATCTTTCTGACAGCCTCAGTCCACAGGCGGCTTCTGGTTTGGCCACAGCTTGCATTTGGTAGGATGCCAACATATTTAAGGCGAGTCATGGTAGTCAGAGCCACTTCTTCTAGATGTAGGTCTAGTGGTGGAAGACACAGCATTATCTCCATTGCTCTCGTTGGTGTTGTTCCCATGGCTCCGGTTATGCTCAGACAGGCAACTCTTTGTACCTGGCCTAGCTTGAGTTTTGCTGTTATTTGTTGACTCTTGGGCCACCAGACAACAGCTCCATAGGCCAACATTGGTCTTATGATAGCAGTGTAAATCCACAGGACCACCCTGGGTTTCATTCCCCAGGTTTTCCCTACTGTCCTGCGACACTGCTCGTATGATATGTAGGCCTTATTTATTCTTCTTTCGAGGTGAAGATTCCAGTTTAATTTAGCATCGAAAGTTACCCCAAAGTATTTCACCTGTGGTGCAAAATTTAGTGCTGTGTTTAGGAGAACAGGTGCTCTCATTGGCTCCAGTTTTCTTTTCCTTGTAAAGAGTACCATTTCTGTCTTCCTGGGGTTGACGGATAGGGCATACTCCTCACACCAATTTTCGATTATTCTTAGGGCCATCTGCATTCTTTGACAGAGAGCTCCTTCGAATTTTCCATTAAGCAGTATCGTTAAGTCATCTGCGTATGCAATTGTGTAGAATCCTTCCACGTTGAGGTGGTTTAGGAGGCTATCAAGAACCAGATTCCATAGCAGTGGTGATAAAACACCTCCCTGCGGACAGCCTTTCGCAACCAGTCCTCTTATGACAGTGTCTCCTGCACTGATTTGTACTGCTCTTTTAGAGAGCATGTTGGATATCCAGCTGCTCACAGTATTAGGAACGTTCCTATGTGTTAGGGCCGCTGTGATTTTAGGAAAGGTGGTCTTGTCAAACCCACCCTCTATATCTATGACACCCAGGGTGGATTCCTTATGATCCAGGGATTTCTCAATTCGACTTGCTACCACATGGAGGGCAGTATCGGTGGATTTTCTGGCGTGTATGCATGTTGGTTGAGGTGCACCGGATTGTTAGTCAATGTTACATCCCTCAGATATCGCTCACATAGCTTCTCCATTGTCTTCAGTAGAAATGAAGTTATACTAATAGGACGGTATGCTTTGGGGGTGGAATAGTCCATCCTCCCTGCTTTTGGTATGAACAATACTTTTACTTCTCTCCATGTCATTGGGATATAGAGGTGTGCTAAGCACATCCTAAACATCCCAACCAGGTGCGGCAGTAGTTTATCCAGGCCCCACTGAAGTAGTGCTGGATATATACCGTCGATGCCCGGCGATTTGAATGGGGAGAAGCTCTGTATTGCCCATTTGATTCTGTCTTCACTTACAATTTGGTTGGCGGTTTGCCAGTCCGAATTTGTTGGTTGGGTGTCGACTTCATTTGGCCATTCCCTACTATCTGTTGTGACAGATTCAGGGAAGTGAGTTTGCATGAGCAGCTCTAGGCTTTCGCAAAGGTTGTTGGTCTTGGTACCATCGTCCCTTTTCAATATACCTATATCATGGTTTTTGTCTTTGGTGAGGAGATCGACGATTATGCGATTATTGAAATCGACACATTTAGTTTAATACGAGTAAAATATTAATAAGGATACAGTAAACAATGAACAACTTAAGCCAAGAAAACTAAAAGTAAAACGTAGTAAGAAACAAAGAATAAACATCTTATTGTATATTACATCAAAATAAGCTTAAGAAATATTGAATTTATGCGTTACTTTTCCGTTTTTTATGTATATAAACCCGAAAGTAATTTTATTAACCAAATTTGATTTGAACTTAATAATATGATAGCTTAGTTACTTCGAAGTTTATTGAATTTAAAGAATTAGCAATAAGTACTGTAAGAAAACGATTTTTTTCAATTAAAATTTATGTTATTTGCCACTTATATCTATCTCTTGTATCTATAGAATACACATACACAGAAACACATAAATGGTTTACTTTGTAGTAGAGGCACTGTGGAATCTCATTGTTAATAATTTCATGGTAGACATGCCCGGCGGATATATCTACGCTGCTTCATATTAAGTCAATTAATTTCCTTCAGAAATAGTGACGCTCGAGAGAAGCGCCTTCAGCAAAAAATATTCATCTCACGCATGGGTTTTGAACGAATGCGAGTTTCATCCCAATATGTCAAACCAGAACCATACACAACATCTGTAAAGTTAGAGTGAGATAATACTAATGCCTCGCAGAGCAGTATTTTCGATTTCCTAATTAATATTCCCGGACACCACATGATATTTGTATCATAAAATCAATGTGATAATTGAAACGTAATTTAAAATCAAAGTGTAGGTCTACATTTTTAGCACAGTTTACAACCTCTATATTTGAATTTACTGCCTTAATATGTACCCGGTTTACTGATTCTGTTATATCTTTAAACATGCGGACTGCAGATTTACTTTAGGTTATAATATAGGTAATATCAATATTGAAATGAGAAGCTCAAAATACATCAAATGCAATCAAAACTTCCGTACAATTTTTCAGCTGAAAGCAATTCGTAATTCCTGGACTCTGGAGAGTTTCGGCTTAAATCATATATTATTGTGAGGTCTTGATTATAGCAGAAGAAATCGAAAGTGATTATGCTTAGTGGATTTTCTTATTTAAACAAATGATTGGGGGCGATAAAATTGATGAGAGTTGCTAACAAGATATGATTATATTATGGGAATACTTAACTTCCAGGCGCTTCGATATATTGCTAGATTTATCAGGCCACACTTGGAAATAATATTGCGTTAGTGGTTTTCGAAATAAATTAATTTGGAGAGATTATTCATTCCTGCCATTCAGCTGGAAAAATATATTGACCGTTTTGCTTATAATATATTATCTAAACATAAATATTGAAGAATTTTATATAAACACACAAATTTCAAAATTACTGTAAATTATCGAACTCTCCTAGCTATAAATACGAGTAGCGCTTCAAATGTTTTTATTATCAGTGAATTAAATGCTCTCGTAGCATATATTTAGAGCCAATCTTTGAAAAGTAGTGATTCGAATGTTCCAGCGAGTTACCATAGCTACATAACCAAAATAGGAACATGGTCATCACGTTATAGCGTTGATCCAAAGAACAGGAAAGATTATACGGGGCAAAAAAATTACATCGATAATGCGAAACTTAATAGTTTTTAACTACACGATTGTTTCTTTTGACGAGTAAATACCAAGGCCTCCTACGAAATAAGGGTGATAAATTAGTCGGGCTAGTGCAAGAGTAAAACGCAGGGTTTACGTCTTCAGCGTAGTGGAATCAACCTTGCTTTTCGCCAATTCCAAGTTTGTTTTCCCATAGGTTTCTACGATCAAATATCATACTGGTATGCCATAATCATTAAGCTAAATTTTTCCCCATATTTGGGAAAGCGTAAAATATAAATTTCATATTCTTCTCACTGAAGAGCAATTATAAACACAACAGTCTTCTTTGCTTTTCGACATTTTAGAACTAAATATTATTTTGAAAAGGATAGTTGTCAATACGAACACAAGTTGACGTACGGCTTGTTTACAATAAATTTCTTATTTTGACGTCACACCGAGAGAAACACAGAGAAAATTTCACAATTTTTCCCTTTAAATCAGGCGTACCTCAAAGTAGCGTTCTGGATTCTTTTCTGTACCTCGTATTCATAGACAGTATCCCGCTTACAAACAACGCTGCAATTTCAACGTTCGCAGACGAGACCGCTATAGTTTCTACCATCAAAGAACCTCTTACTGCATCTACAAACCCCAAACAACTAGAAACTCAACAATTTACGCGTGAAAGTAAATGAAACTAAGTAAACTCAGGTTACTTCTGCGAAGCAATTTTCGTCATTCAGATAATGGAACCTTCCTTGGATAGGAAAATTCATTGAAAGTGTACCTAAATGCTTTTTAGGAGTTTCTGTTATTAGCCAGATTTTGAAAACTAATGTCTACAGCAAATCTTAATTTATCCTCAATAAAACAGAAGTGCGGATTAACAGCTGTTATATATTATAATATATGAATTTATAGTACAAGTATAGGTTCAACTATAATTAATATAGTTTAGAAGTATCTACGTAGATCGTTACCCGACGCGACACCCCGGGGTATTACACACCGGCGCAGAAAGTCAAGAGCGTCAGAAGCAAGGCTCTGCCGGTGGGGCCCATCAGCCAGGACCGGGGGAGGCTGCGTAACTTCACGTAACACTCATCGCATTTGTAGGGAGCGTCACGTGAAATGCGCGGCCTACCAATTACGAGGCGGTCTCGGCCTACATAGATAATGGGGTGAAGAGCGATGGCCCCCTCCTATCGATGTTTTCTATTTTTATTTGATTTATTGCAACGTTCGGATACAGGGTATTCAGTATTTTTCTTATGTAACTATGCAGTTCACTGTAACTCATTCTTTAAAGATAAATAGACACGCCACTGGAACTGATCACAAGAAGCGGCGTTGCCGAAAGGTCGCCGCCGCAGCAGTTGTCTTCCATTTTCATGTCAATAATAGAGAAGTATTAAGATTGGGAGGAATTGTTTTATTAAAAGCGTAACATGTTAAAATCCATATCTTCTAAAGTGCCCAGAATCTAATGGATTAACATAATTCAATTAAATTTTAAACTGAATTCTAGAAAATCCATTTTAAATAAATGTGATGTCAAAAATGTCTATTTTGACAATTAAATATGCAAATATACGTTCTAGAACACTTACCGTTTTGTTAGCCTTTAACGCCAGTAAGGTAAGCACATCCTACTGTCGTAGGAACAAACCCGGTAAATGACCAATAAAGCTTGATCCTGTAAAATAGATACATGTAACATATAAATATCCTAGAATTATAATTAATTGTTTCGCAACATGTAAACCGACAAAACCATTACCTTTACTAATATTTATATACAAAATATCCACCTTAAATATAAGCGTGCCAGTACTTAGTCGGTCACTGCAAACAGCTTGCTACGATGTAAAACGACACTACAGCATGTCTGCTTTTAGTCCTTGTAAACAAACGTCCGTAAAATTGAACATTCCTCGAGAATGCACCCATAAACCCCTGGTCTCAGGGGTTCTACGATGTACGTACATCGGAATTGTTTGCTATAAAGCGTTCGCGGACAAAATATGAATTTTAAGTTCTAAATTATTTAAATTAAATCACTGACACGTACTTAACAAGTGATTCTACATTTCTACAATGCATTATTATTAGCCCTTTTATTATCCTTAGACTTTTAAATTATTAATAGCAAAATATTTTATGCAACGCCATTTAATTATACAGGGTGAAATAGCAAAGTACGTGTTGCCAAGGGATTTTTTTTTATTTTTGTATCATACAGGATGGAAAGTTAGTGATTTTGATCGAATTATTTTTTTTAACACATTGTCTTACACAGAAATGAATAATTGAAAGTTATTCATTTCTATGTAAACTTTAATTCTAAAGCTACTTGCCAAAAATAGACTCATTACGACAAGTATTGAGCTCAAAATTCTAAATTTACTGTATTTATTAATTCCAATATGGCCGACTATAGTATAGAATGCTCTTAAAAATAATAATTAGCATTACATATTTTTAACTAACAAAATGACAAATGTTTACAGTAAAAAAATGGGCAGTTTCATTGATTTTTCTTATTGCTTTATGTGATAATTTTGTAAAAAAATCTTGCCGTATTATTTTAGCACAATTTATTCTATCTAAAAAAATTAAAAAGTGACGTCACAGAGCCTACGACCTTGAACATGACACAACGGTGTATTAATACCACAGCATATATGCTGTGTTAGTACTATATTCTAAAGTTGGTTCCCTGCTTTGTGACAGTTAGTTGTGACAGTTGAAAGTTAAAATTGACTTTATTGACATTTGTGTAAATTGGGTTAAATTATCCTCACCTGATTCCCCACGGGTTCTCACAAAGAGGTTCACTTTGGTACTTGCACATCGGTACTTGCTCGTGGGCAGGTTACGATAACGGGAGCATGCAAATAAATATAACAATTACTGATCTGTTAGCATTGGAACAATCTAAAGTACTCACCGAGGGTCTCCACCCCCTCGCCATCAGTTCGTCCAGTGTCATATGGTTGGAGTCTACGTTGCATTTATTAATTCTATTACTTAATGATGAATTCTTCGACAACTAGCTAGCGCCACCCTGAAATAAGTTGAGGCTTCCCCGAACGCCCACCCCATTGGGGTTGGCATTCCAATGACCGGATCGGGGGCACCTAATGAGGCTACCCTCTCCACCTGCATCACGTCATTCGAGCAGCCCACAACACCCCCAAGTTGTGAGTGATCCCGCTCGAAGGAACCACGGTCTCATGCCGGGCAACAGTGCACTAGGGGTGCACATATAATTATTACATGTAACATACTCGTTTTCACATTATGTATAATACTCTTTATTTGGCCTATATCGCACAAAACGTGCATTCATGCGAGCACTCACATACTAACTGCCTAATGCTTTTCTCTCCCCGCGCATCGTCCTGCCCAAGCATAACATTACTCATTTCTTTCAGCTATTTGGTGACCTAATCAAATGATCTTACATACAAGGTGTCAAGCATTAAATCGAAACAAGTGTGTTTGAAGTTTTAAAGATTATTTAATAATGCCATTTTGTGGTAAACAATATATAATATACAATCTCTAATAAAATGGAAAAAATACTCTCTTACATTTGACTTCTGCTGATAAAAATCTAAATGTGATCAACTTTCACAAATCTGCTAAAATCAACTTTCGGCAGATCTGCACATCCTGACTCCATTTTCTTACAGTAATGTACAGAAACAAAGCTAATTATAGTCTTATTACTCCAGTGTGGTCGTATAAAAATCCCAGTCGTATAAATCAGATCTTACAACCCATATACCTAGAACGTTGGTTCCCCGGCGGTAAAGCATACCCATACCGAAGGTTGTGTGTTCGGATCCCGCAGCTTTTTCAATTTTTTTCTATTTTTTTACTTAATCCTTTCACTGACTGACGACAAAATTTTATATTTCACTTGCCTTAAAACACAATTACTTATGTCACAAGGTTGCCGTACTAACCAGATAATAAAGGTATGTGTACATGGCGTAAGGTGCCCCAAAAAGGACTGTTTGATTTCCCAAGAATATTTTTAGATTATTACGTCACCAGAATTTTGCCACAGTGTCACCCGATTGGTATTATTTTCTATGTAATTAAAAAGCAAGTATTTCTGTCATTGCTGGTTATACGTAAGGAATGTTTAAATGCAGCTGAGATTTATCAAGTTACCGAAAGATTACAAGTTGGAAAAAATCATAATCCCAAAACTAATCAAGATATGGAAAAATATCAAAAACTAGCTAAAGAATATATTGAATATCGGTCAATCAGTTTTTAATTTATTCGAAATTCAAATTAAGGACAAATTAGGATTTTAAGGGACCCTTACAGCTAAGCAACCCATAAAATCAACATTTTGCTTCCATCAACATTAAGAAGCCCTAATAATATCCTTAAACTATACTTGCTGTAGTTTTAAGTTCTATTTTATCGATTTGTGAGTTATTTATTTTTGCAATTAGGAAGCAACTTTTTTATTGGTTCAGGATTACCCATAATAGGTACCTACCTGTATATAGTGTTAATGGAGTATCTAGAATTAGGGGATGGACCGGATTTCATTGAAGACGACTTAGAACTTGTAGAAATAAGTGCAACAGCAGTGCTGCACAATATGGCCAAATGAATTAGCCAGAACAAACCCCCCAGAAAACATAAATTTAAATGAGCTAAAATTACTTAATAGAAACCGAGAATATTGAAATGCCTTTGGTTCGAAATCGTTTTTTTTTCTTTTATTGCGGCTGCAACTCGCCTCAAGTTTAACTTCATTCATCGCGAACAATTTTAAGAGACTTTTTCACAAAATATCGAAAATATCGCAAAAAATATGTATATAATATAAAAGTAAGGTTAATATTAACCAGAGATATCACAAGATTAAGATAGATATGTTCAATTTTCACCGGTGTGCCCAACAGAATTTATAAAAGATATTTAAAAGATATAAAAGATTTAAAAAACAAAAAAAAAAGATAATAAGAGCGAAGGGCGCCTGAGCGGTTTTGTTTGTGTGTGACATCTTGAAAACCAAGGTAGGAAATTATTACTACTTTTATGTAATAATCTATTATAACCTAATTCAACAAGTTAATCGTTTGTGTCCCGACTTTGTTCACCTGTCATATTGTCTGTTTTTTTTATTATTGTACTAGTACATATCTGTATTTAGCCAAGTCGGAGTTGTTATCCTGTGTATTTTATTTAAATTTTGTCATAGTTTCTCTGCTCTGGCTAGTGGTTGCTTGTCTTGCTTGATTTTTGAAAGGGCCTTGTTGAATGTACTAACATTTCGTGCCTGACCAAACATCTGGTGAAAATACCATGATTTTTACTCAAACCCTTCATCTAATAGCTGGGTAGCTTTCCGTATGGGACCTCAGTACCTTCCGACAAGTCGGCTAACTAACACAATCCCATCATTTTTGTTTTTATTTTACTACAAATGTGAGGCTTCTTCAAATCTTCAAATACTAGAGCAGATAAAATCTCTGCCGGGCTCTTTCCCCCCCGTGAATTCAAGGTTGGATACGGCATTCTCTATTTATTTTAGAGAAGTATTTAAATACTGTTTGTCTTCCTCTGTTTGTTTGATTTGTTGTTTTTCTTTATCCGTTGGTAATAAATAAGTAGTGTATTACTCTGTCGCGTATTAGTTCCCAATTACCTCTGATCTCCCAATGATGCATCATAGTAACCAGTGCATGTTATGTTATAATGAAAATTTCAATGCGATATAACGTACTGGTTTACTGTTTTTATTTAAAGATGATCATGACAAAAGAAACGTACTGTATAGGCCTGGGTAAATTACACTACAATAATGAAAATTGTGCGTTATTTCGACGCTGGGTTATCTCGACCTTGACACTGATGTTTTCTTGTTCTTTTATGCTATGAATACCGTAAACTGGGGCCTCCGTTTGTTTTGTCGGTTGTAGACAGATTCATGTTTTGTTTTTTTAGGTAAGAGGTGTATAAAGAACCTTGTTATAGTTATGTAATATCAAAAGAGACTTTAATAATAAATACGATCTTATTTCTTAAAGTTGTCGATTGTGAATAGTGGTTTTTGTCAGGTGTGACTTGTCCTGTGGCGTTCTGTTAGTGATATACGTTCGTAAGTGGAACTCATTTTATGATTTTTATTTGCTTATTCTGAAATTAGAGTTACCAAATATGTTAAAAATAAATTGGAAAATAAAAATCGTCTGATGAGACCTCTATTTTTATTAAAACGCATTGTTCCTCTTTTCATCCAACCACTTACCTATCTTGTTAATATCTCTTCTGAGACGGCTTTCCAAATTATTTTTGAACAAATTTAATGACAAACAATTTGGTTTCTGTAGTAAAAAATGACATCATATATAGTGGCGAAATCTGCATCTGTATTTACAAGAATGGTAGGACGAAAGGACGAAACAGTGACCTGTATGTTCATCAGGATTGGCCAGTTTTACATAGTTTGCTATTTATTTGGCCATATTGATTCCTGATACTTGCTTGTTCCATTTACTTTGTTGGTAGTTCAAAAGGAACCTTTTTTCGGGCACGGTGGAAGGGCTACTACTGCCCCTGTTTAAGATTTCATACAAACTTCCAAGTACTGTATTTATCAGCCGTAAGTTTCCAAATTCCTCCCGACGGCAAGCTCCAGACAGTCCAACCGCCACTACCTAACTACCTAACTACACTACCGCCTAAAACAATAAAAAATGTCAACAGATCATCAAGTTGCTAAAAATTCCTTAAAATCCTCTTCGGTAAGAATTGTAGACTTTTTCGGTGCATGGTTTTCAGATCTTCATGGTCTCAAAAAGTCTTGATCTTTATTATATTTCCCCAAGTCGACATTATTCTTCATTTTCAATAAACTCTTTATCATGAAAAATATCGTGGAAGATTTTGAATTTTAAAATAATTCCTCCTCAAAGTACACCAAGATCCCATTTTCTGAAAACGTTTATTAGGGCCGCTTTTTCTAAAAATCAAATGTTTTTAATTTAAGTTTATTAAACACAATGCTTTGAAACACAACGTTAAACACAACGCTTTGAAACATCACGGGTTTGAAGACTTCAAAAATGATGTTCCTTCCATTTACGTCTCTAACCCCTCTTTTGAGGATTCATTGACTGAGCTACTGAGTATAATTTTTACACTAGATAATTAAGTATTTTCATGTATTTCTATGTTTATATCTGTATATGTATATATTTTGCGTCTCTAGTTTTAAGATCTTTGCTTAATCTTAATATACAGTGTATTGTCATAAAGATATATTTGTCGATGCAGTACTGGCGTGAAATATAAATGTGCTGCCCAACCCCGAACCCTATCTGGGAGATAGCAGCCAGTACAACATTCCGCCCTTCGTTCTGTAATTAAATTTAAGCGTTTTCCAGTCATATGCTAACATTTATTAGATAATCTTGTTTCGCCAGATAATTAATTATTGATGCGGCTTAAATCATTTGGCCAGAGGGGGGAATTTAAATGTGGCGCCTGAAATGCGGCGCCTTCACAAGGGATGATTGTGTGACTGGGTGAAATTACATCCGGGATTCAAAGAGTTATACTGGAGGAAATAATTATACACTATCTGCCCCAGATTCATTCGAAATTCTTTAAGATACTGTCATGCAAAATTATTGACAGAATTTAATATAATATTCATTTGTTTTCTGTAGTTGGGATTTCTGGATATAATTATTCTTGTAACTAGTGCAGTTGTCCGTATTAACTCTTATTACGTGAAGTAATAAGAGTTAATTTACTTTGACAGTTAAATTGACCTTGTTTGATATTTAAATTTCAAAAGACAAGCAAGCAAAAATTTCTTTTTCGTTTTTTCAAGTTTTCTTTGAAGAATAAAACAAAGAATAAAGAAAAATACTTGTATACAAATTGACTAGGCATTTGTTGTTGTAGTTCAGATGCCAGAGCCTTGACAGTATCCTGTGTGTATATTTTTCGGGGATCATTTTTTTGCCACGCTTACGCACGATTTTTTGTTATTAATTTGAATCCCTCATTTCTTGTAACAGGTCTATTAAACTTTGTCTCGTTTGGCTTTTCGACATTGGTCTGTCGTGGCAAACTGTCAGGGATTCTCTTTCGAACTTCCAGCGGGTTAAAGTGCCTGTGGCTCTAAAGTCGTATTGAAGGTAAAGCCGGAAAAAATTTAGCAAACAAAAAAAAACAAATCAAATATTTGAAAATCTGCTAAATTGTTTTACTATAAATAGTCACATAATAATGAATCATTTTAATGTATATAACAGTTGGTCAGCGACAGTTAAATGTATATAACATTCTGAGGCGCGCATTTAGGCATTATCAAAGCGTCGTAGATAAAAAATTTTGTTTTGTAAATTTATAAAAAATTACCAGCTATTCAATGCTGCTAACAAAGAAGGAAACAAATTTTTTTTCTCAAAAAAAATCGATTTCTTTGTTTCAAAAAACCTAGATTTTTCAACCGATTTTTCGCTTATTAACGATTAAACGAACTTAAAACGAAAAAGCGCGTAATAAATAAAAATGTTAGTACAACATTTCAAGAAAATTTTAACCTCAAAATTGACTGTAAATATGAAAGCGTGTTTGAGCTATCGAGATTTTAAAAAAAACGTGATTTTTTCGAAAAAATCAATTTTTGCAAAAAGTTTATAGTATTTTTATATTTTTTAAAAATGATCTTTTTCAGTTAGTAGAGCACTACACTTTCACCAAGTTTCGTGAAAAAATTGTTTGTTGTCACGAAGATATGAGCGTTTCAAAAAGACGCAATTTTTAACGATTTTTTGCAAATAAATAATTTATTTTTGAATTTTTTGACATCGGATTTTCACAGATCGATCCGTATTTAATAGTTCTACAACTTTTGTATTAAACTTTTTTTCATTTTATGGCACCACGACAGAGTAAAATGGAAAAAAACCGTTTTTGGCCAACTTTGGGCCCAATTTACAATGAGACCTGGGGGTGCGAGTTGTTTGTATTTTGGTTTAGTGAATTCTACGGAAAATTTCAGATTTTTGACATATTTTTGTTTACTGTATCTCCACTTAATGGTCCAAATCCGTAGGCAGACTGCACTAATGTGAATGCCTTTAAAATCATAAATCGCACATCATTCTGAAGAGCTCCAAGTAAAAAAAAACCTTTGGTAAACAAGCAAACACCTCAACAAACCCTTATTATTTATTTTTTATTAAGCATTATTATTTATTAAGCATTATTACTTATTATTTATTTATTACTTATTATTTATTAAGCACAACAAACATAGTAAAATTAATTATTAAAATATAATAAATTTAAAGTGTTAGGTATACTTAACTACTCATCATAGTGGAAGAGTTGTTCCAGGACGCTAGTGGAGTGCTTTTAACATTTGCAGTTTGCGTATTCATATAATTACTACTTGCTTGGTCGTCACATTTCGCATAGGTTCAATGTGGTGTGCCACAATAGCGAAGATAACCGAATAGTGTATCATCAAAGTCTCAAAAGGATCTGATATGATGTATTTTATTTGACGGCGCGACATTTGAGCGAACTGGGACAACGAAAAATATCAAATAAATACAGACGTGGTTTGTACAATAGAAAAGCAATTTCCGTTGCATCAGCAAATCTAAAGTAGAGCGATGAACTGCCACACAGAACTGATAATAAATTACAATTGCTTTTGCTTGTAAATTATTGATTATCCCAAGCAACACAAAATAGCCCAAGAGACGTATATTTTTTATTTATACCGCTAATATATTTATGGTTTATTGTCGACCTCTGATATAGGTTAAAATGTCCGCTTGTTATAGGTCGACACATAATGATATAACAATAATAAACATTTACGGAATACCTTTATTAATCTGATGTATGACACATTAATATTTAACATAAATTCTACGTTGATAATATTGTTATAAGACTATATATGGGCAACCCCCGGGCCGGATCCGGCCATCCACCAGCTCCAATCCGGCCCGCGAGAGGTTAAGAAAATTCAAGTAACGATATCAATTAAAATCGATAAATTATATTATTAAGCATACCCAGTGGAACGCCACAGATCGAGTCAGAAAGAGTCGTTAGAAAAAGACAAACAGATAAACATTCGGGAAGCAGCTCGTGCACTTGAAGCACTCGCGTACGATCGAGAGTAAATATAGTACGCTATGCCTATCTGAAGAGTGAGTCGAGAGGGTACAAAGTGCAGAAAGCTGCGGTATTTGTAAGAGCACACGTGGAAAAATTTTTGACGAGGGCTTGCGATAAAGAATATTTGACGATTAAGGTAATATCTCTTAACTCTAGACATTTTAGATAATAAACTTTGAAATATTTTAGGTTGCCCTAATAATGTGGGGCGCCTGATGCCTGTCGTTACTGTGAATTGACCAAATGAAAATCAATGATGTAGTAGACAGAAGCGCATATCTGCTTGTTTCTATACCAGATACCAAGACCGGCGTTACACGAAAATTCACAATTATGGAAGAAGGATTCTCTATCAATACTATGGAGAGTGTAGAAAATACATGTCATTACGTCCGTTATCCAACTACAGGTTCTTTTTACGATACATTAATCAAAAATGTACTTCACAATTGTTGGAACCAACACTTTATTGAGAGTTCCTTCAAGGGTTGCTCCATTTTTGTATCTGGTCAACGCAGAAACTTATAGCGGCCATTGCATGAGGCGTCCTTCAACAACTTTACTGGCTAATAAGGCTGCTGACCTTACAACAATTAAACTACATGGTGGGTGGAGAAGTTCCGCTATAGCAGAATGTTATATCGAGGATTCTATATTCAATAAGCTTGATATCGCAAGGAAAATCCAAGGTACTCCTGGTACTATTCGTTTCTTACAAGAGGATACATCCATTGTTTCTACAGATGTATCAAAAACTTCGACAAGCACTATACGTTCTGAATCCGATGACTACAAGCTTGTTATTAACGGAAACGAAGTAAAATATGATAAATGTTAATGTTAATATTAATAAGCAGTAAATAAAATGTAATTGATTTAAGATTGTACTTTTCATTATTCCACTAGTGGAATAAATTAATTTCATTATTCCACTAGTGGATAAAGTGGTACTTTAGATACTTCATATGTGTGGATAAAACTCCAATTATAATGTGATTGTTGCTAAGTGTTATTTACATCATCTTTATAATATTGTCTATCTACATGTTCATAATTCCGGAATTGAGTCGCAATGAACATGGAGGCGAGGTTGGTAATGCCATAATGTAGGTGCGTTCGATGCGTTAACATCCCAACGACAGAAGGACATTGTTATAAGCATGAGGACAGCGATAGAACGACATAACTAATAAGCATGATACTTTCTTCCACTCGTAGGGGTTGGATGACCCTATTTTATCAGGGAGATTAACAATTTAATTTTCTGTGGAATGATGCAGAATGAAGTGCAAATGAGTTTTGTAACTCGCAATTATTATTGACTGACGATGGATGCTTTTATTTCAACTTTGTCCCAACAAAGGGATAACGAATGCATTCTGCTATTGTTTATTATTATTCACTATTGCTAACTTCCTTAGATAGCGAATGTCTAATGAATACGTTAATAATAAAATGTCTAATAAACTCTATAGATAGCCAATTTTAATTATAAAAAATATTAACTGATATATTTACATTTCAATGCAATTATCTATTATTTATCGCAGGTAGCCGTGCACCGGGTATTCAAGAAGATCGTTGAACGAAACCTTAAGGCCTTATCCACAGAATGTCATGACAAAATTATTATTTTCGAAGTAATTAAGGTCAAAAATCAATCAAGGCGTATCGCTCCAGCGGCGTATCGTCATCGTCGTCGGTTGCTACTCTGCTGTGGCATCACCACTAAAAAGGCCTATATCATCAAGCAGCGGCCGTATAAAGCTAGAAATTTATGAGAAATATTATATTCCAAGGAACAGCATCTCCCTTAGTAGGTATAAATTCTGTGCTCAGGTGAATTCAGTGCGGGAGAGTAATTTCAGGTACAATAAATGTAATTACATGTTCTAGAGACACAGTTACATATTTTATGGAACACAATAAATTACAAGTTCGTAACATGTAACATTGCGAAGGCTTTAAAGTCACTTTTACTGATTATAATTTCACTATTTTAATTAAACGGCCACAGTTTACATTTAATTCATTATTTACTTCGCAGCAATATACTAGTATGAGGTGAAAGGTTAAAGGGGGTAGAGGATGCTAATCACTATTCAGATGTATTTTATAGAACCATACGATAATTATCTAAATCATAATTATACTGCTACTACACAAAATTATAATTGAGCAACGTTTCGTGGCAAATAATGTCCATTTAATCCGTAGATAATTGGTTAGAAGCAAATTGCAAGGACGTAAAGACGTATCAACTAGGCAGAATCCATCTGTACGCCAATTTGAAATACAGCTCATTAGAAATAAACACGCGGGTCAGTTGCTCGATAACGGACAGCCCTTTCGATGCGCAGTACTAAATAGCGCACAATTATCTCAGTTGCAATTAGACATAAAGCATTCATTAAGTAAACGCGGCATAAAACAATGGCATTAAAGCATAAAAATGTTATACAGGAGAAGCAGTAGCCAATGTTATTCACTACAATAAGTATGCAGATTTGAATCTTACCACAGAAATCAAGAGCCTTATTTTAACTGATATTGTAGTGGAAGCTAAAATTAATTTCAAATTGTTTGTCTGTTACGTAATTTTAATAATTATTCCTCCAAATATATCAACAGAAACTTATAAATTACTTTTTGACATTGCATCTTCCTTAATTTATTTCCACAATAGGAATGTAGTTTCCATCGATGATTTCAATGTTACCGAGTATAGCGACCATGAACTAGCGACCAAGTTTCCATACCAATCATATAGAAACTTTGACGAATATCCCCAACTTTTTTTACGTAATTACCACAACAGATTATTGGACCTTGTTATGTCAAATGTAACATGTATAGTAGAACCAACACCACGCAAAATAATTAATTTTTTCTAACAATTGAGAATATGCAATGCGTGAATTTTCTAAAGTGTTGTTTTAAGGATTTGATAATTGAGAAAAGTACAGTGATTACACAGCGATGAAACATCTGATAAGATTCCAGGATACTTACTTTGTCTCTTCCCTATTGTATCCTTCCCATGGGCGCCAGTTCTATGAACACTTATACACTATAGTTGGAGAAGGTTCACTGATAGACACGAGTCCTCTATGGTCAATAAGAGGGGGTTCAATTAGGTCTCTATGTATTTTAACTTGAAATTATTTTAAAATGGTCAATGGATCTATGATACTTAATACTTTGTTTTGCCAAAGAGATTGAAATTTAAGAATATTTATTGATTATAGATTTTAAATTATGTGCTTAAAATATTGAGAAAGAATAATAGGAAAGAATAAGCAGGAGAGGTTATATAGGACTAATTTTATTTTTATATAAATGGAAGTATGATTGTCACTATGACAATTGCAATGCACAAGTACGAAATTTATATATATGCAAGTTATAGTGCAAATGGAAGTAGAAATTAATGCGAATTATAATGCAAAATAGTACAAATTAAATGTTTTAAACCTTATAACTGTCCTACTACAAAACCTACGTAACTTATTCTAATAACATGGGACTAAGCCTCTGGAACAATGTTTACTTAATATTAAATGTGTTTTAGATGGTCATTACCTAGTATAGTTTTATATTAATCCTTTTTGCTTTCGAATTACAACACTAGTCACTATTTTCACAAAACTGGTTGGTTTACACTGATGCTGGAGTCTGCTGCTGTCCGCTACTGGAACGCTGCTAGACTTTTAGAATGCGGCTACAAGCCTGCTGCCATCTACATGAACTCTGCCGTACACCGGAATGCTGCTATACTCGGTGATACTGTTGTTGATTTATTGTGGATCTGGATCTTACCAAATTGAAAATCGTCAGATTCTTTACTCACAGCTTTTGTAATTTAGTATTCCTTTTGTTGGTCTGCTTGCCACACTCGTCTATATCCCAGTAATGTTAACTGGAGACGCTACACTTGTTATGTCGTATTTTCGACAAAAATCACTTAATACCGTGGTTAAATTAACTTTAAAAACGTTTCCCTTTGTGATCCTACGTTGCACTATATTATTGAATTTAATTTACTTATAACTATTAAATTTCTACAATATTATAATTCGAAACTTAGCGCGCTGTTCCTACTTCGAACGCTATAATTGAACTCCATGCATTATTATCCGTTACCACGGATGTGCTACCAAATCAAACAGTTGAACATCCTTAGATACTAACTTCTGGCTTTATTGTTGTTACATAATCTGACCAGTCAGATAAATGGCTATTATTATATTTATTTAGCTTTACGTTTAAACTCTATAATTTATAATATATATGGTTTAATTTTGAAATTTAAGCTGTATTCACTTAACACATTCACCTTTTGTTGACTAATTTCTAAATTTCAAATAAGCGTCATTCCTACATTTTAGTTTTTCTTCGAGAGTTATATTCTCGAAGGCCGTTTTTATGACGATGCTTTCGCATTGATCTTTTAATATAAATATAGTTTAGGTATGCTCGATATTAGATAAATTTTGTTGCGGCTTGTCTCTTGAAATTATGCTAAATATAGAATTTTGCGCGGATAAATAACTTAGATATAAAGCAATTAGATACTGACCAATCAAATGCGACCAATTGTTTATTGAGGGATGTTTAATTTTATGTTTAGTTGTTACTACAAGTAACCCATCCATTTAGTTTTGTTAAATTTTCTCATATTTTAAAAACTATCTATTTGATTCAGAATCATGACTAATTTTTTGTTTTAAATAGAAATCTGAGAAATATGAGTACCTACTACGTTCTAAAAACTGTTAAGATATATTTTATTTGAATTTAAGTAGATACTTTGAGGTGCACACTGAATGTCGGAATGGGTCATCTTGATTTTAAAGTGCTCTGAACCCTCTCGCTATCAGAATGATGTCAAATAAGTAATATATTTTACGAATTTAGTTGCAGATCCTCAATAATTGACGTAGCCTTTCCATTCCTGTCTTTAGAAGTAAAGATTCAAGATTATTGAGAAGGTAGAACTTATCATATTATTTACTAATACACACTATCTACTTTAAGGGTGTGGCTCAAAATATAGTATTTACTATTAATTTTATAATAAAAACACATAGAAAAAATGGATTATTAAGGCAAGATGAGAGTGAAAATACCTTTTCATTATCCCTCTCAGAGAACAAAGCTTCCAGGTCTAAAATTCAATAGTCCTGTGGTGAGTGGCATAAAAATAAATAAAAATAATTTTTCCAAATAACTCTGCAACGACGGACATTCTCTCTAACGACGAGAATCTAAAACTTTACATTAACACATTACTTTACGTCACTCATCTACATTAACACAGTTAATGTGGATAAAATTCCTCATATTTTCTGTGTAATGATTTTTTTTGTAAGTCTGATATGTAACGAATTACAGTGGCGAAAAGATAAACATTTTTCCAAAGAACATTAAAACCCCATTTTTGATGGTAAATTTGGTAAGAATAAAAGCAGCCGTTATGGTGTTATTTAAAAGAAAAGTTAATGTTTTTGTACCTTTGTAATTCTAGTGGTCCAGAGGTCAAAAACTTGCATTTTTTTTCAAGGCCCAGACCCAAAGCCCAGTGACCAAAATTTGTCGCTACTCCATCCCTGGAGGGTAGAGGTATATGAGAGTGTCCTCCACTCTCATATGGGGGAACAGTTGCAAAAGTGTAGGTAGTAAATAATAGTTCCAACTCCCTCCAGAATGGCGCTAGAGTAGCAAAGGGGTATGAAATGAATGTAACAGGCAGTTGTTGACGGTATGAAGTACGCAGAGTTGAAAAATTTAATATTTTTGGTGACCAGAGTAGTTAATGAAACTGCAGTATATAAAACCTCAACTGTTTACGTAGTCCGAAATAATTTAGTAATATACCTTTTGTATGGAGAAACTGCCTACATACTGGACTACTAAGATTTCATTCAATTTCGGTGCTACGCTATTATGCCTTCTACAAATACCTGTCTATGGTTTTATGAGTTTATGTAAAGTAGAGTATTATTTTCTGCTACCCATTTATGAATATGAATCTGTTCAAACCTCCAGAGCAGAAATTATTTATTCCACACCCGGCTCCTCGAGTTTATCATGCCTTGCTACAAGCGCTGAGGCGTAATTCATCTTTGTACTATTGTATTTACTCTCCAGCCTGGTACATTTTGAATGGATACGCATAAACGAGAAAGGTCCTTCAGGTCATACGTTATAAATGGCAAGTTAAGCACGAATCTTTTGTTGCGCTTGATCCACTGGCTTGCCCGTACACAATGTAGTTTTGAGTAGCAGACATTACAGCCGATGTTTGTGAGTGGCTTTCCAAAATACCAACAAAGAACAAAATGTATGATAATATTTACAGATAATGATTTGAGCTATTGGAGGCGTTGGCTCGATATACAGAAAATACTGTATACATACACATTTTTTTCTAATTTTCACCAATTTTGTATTTTATAAGAAGAAAACTGTGAATTTTATACGTTTAAAAACAATCCAGTAAGTTGTAACGGTGTGACAGCTCCTCACTTTCATAGCTTGTCAGGTCTAACTAACCTACTATGAAATGAACTTAACACAACCAGTTGCGTAATATTTTACTTTTCGTAACTGGTTGTGGAAAGTAAGACGGTTCCTAACGTCAAAGGGGTTTGAAACGTCTCCCTTTACATGTCAAAATTAGAAAAAGTTAATTTCATAGTAAGTAAGAAGCTATGAAGCTATGAAAGTGACAAGCTGTCACACTACTGGATTGTTTTAAAATTCATAGTTTTCTTCTCATAAAATATGAGTGGAGCGGATCTAAGTTTGCAAACGAAAGTGACTTTTTAAAAAAAAAAAATTTCCAACTTGTTAATAATGTTCCCCCCTACCCCCTGGTAACTTTTTCCGGTAATTGTTGTCCACCAGGGGGAAAAAATGTTGTCAGAAAAAAAACCGTAGAAATGGACAACGAAATGAGATAGTAAAGGAAGGAAGGAATCGCAAGGAATCTCTCTGTGTTTGAGTCGGAATAGCGCGCGGGAAGAGAGGGTAGAGTCCACGCCCACTCTTCTGCCGCTGGAGATACTGGCGAGAGAAAATAAAATTTCCCAGCGTGCCAATTCGCGCGCGTATGAAAACTATTGGTGCGATCGGGATTTTTTTTTTAATTAATAGGGAAAACCTTCACCTTGAGAATGAGCCCTGGCTTAAGGGCGTAGGACATCTCCTCGCCCTTCTACAGGGTCTTAACCTAGATTCGACGCCCTGACATCCCTAATGAACGAAATCGGTAAAAATTTTTTTCAGTAAAGTTTATACAATTGCCCAACTATTTCAATATGATACGTGCCCCTCCCCCTTCCCTCCCATAACAAAAAAAATAAACAAAAAAATAACATTTTTATTTTCACCCCCCACGCCCGTGTTTTTGAGGTTTTTTTTTTTCAAGCTGTGTTCGATTCCTTATGAATTCCCTAATTCAGCAATCTCAAAAAAATTTCGGGCCGGGCTTCCGATAACCATTATCTACAAGAGAAAAAAAATCAGCCTCCCAATACCACCCCCTTTCCCGCAACACCCCCATTGCTCACTCCCTTTTTCTTGTCCCCCTAAAAACAAAAATCTTAAAACCGCTGTATCTCCGGTTCTAACGGATCGATTTTGACGGGTCCAAAACCAGATTTCGCGTATCGAGGAGACCTATTTTTCTTGTTCAAAGTATTTTACAATCCGTTTCCTCGATTACGCGTAATCTAAAAAAACTGTTTTTACAATATTTGAAGGGCTGCGCGCGCCCCCTGGTGGACAAAAATTACCGAAAAAAGTTACCAGGGGTAGGGGGGAACATTATTAACAAGTTGGAGAAAAAATGTTTTCAAAAAAGTCACTTCCGTTTGGACCCCTTTTTTTTTCCTAGATCCGCTCCACTATATAACATTGGTCAAAATTAGAACAAATCTTGTATGAAATACGTTGGGAAACACTATTTTGTGTAACTCGCATCCTTTTGCCGAACTCGCTAGCGCTCGTTCTGCAGAAATCTGCTACTTGCACAAAATAGTACTTTTCCCAACTGGTTACGTAAATAGCTAATGCATAATTCGAAAGCTAATTTTACTGCCTACAATTCTTTGATTTAACTTTTTCCGATTCAAGCTCAATTTTGTTTTTTATTAGCGGAAAAAAAACAGCGTAATTTTTTTATTTTTATGAAATTTTTAGAATTTTTTTAGGAAGTTCGCCATTAAAAATGTGGAGAAATAAAACGCTATATTTTTATATTCCGTTAACAATTTTTTCAAAATTAACATTGAGTTTTCGTAGATTGATTGGACTATAACTCACTTCTTTTCCATTTTGCTGTAGAACAAAGAAAATAACTAAATAAATAAATACCCGGCGCGTCCGCCATATAGTGTGATCAAATGGTACTTTTTCTGTAACATGAGTCCATCCGGTAGAAGTATGATCAACGGAATTACATATTTTTGTGATGCTTAACACGTAAAATCGCAAAAAAACTCGATATTTTCGGAGCTCTTCAGGTTTTCCGCTCATATATTGCAAAACACTCTTCGTATGGAAAACATTCCTATATTCAAAGTTGAAATGCATTAAATTTTGCATCGAATGACCTCCATAACTTCCAAAATCAGACCGATTTATATCTTACTTATATAAATTATATATTCTAAATAATTTCTAAATATATTCTAAAAATATATTATATTCTACTCTTCCTAAAAGGTAGGATTTTTAAAAATCAGTTATTTCAAAAAATATGTAATCATGTTATCTACCTGTTTTAATCCCAGAATTATTCACTTCTTATTGAACTCTGCAATTGCCTGCTTCTCCACCTATCCATGCAAGTTCTACTGAAGCGATGTGGTAAAATTTCCCGCCGGATGGTCTTCGTCCCGTAATAAAACCATTGCGTAATATTCTTCCAGTTTTAATGAAGCAGAGCTCGATTTATTGGCGCACATCTGCAAATTCCTTCGTTTCGCTTACGAGCTTCCCTACTAGACTTAAAGATAATATCTTTAAATGGATCAAAAATTATTTTCCACTTCATAAAATACACCTCTAGCAGTATTTTTGCAACGGTATTCCACATTGTCCAACTAGTTCTTTATAATTTTCACCGTTTTCTTTCTTCATATTCCACACCCTATCTTTTAGGATTAGGTTTAGTTGCTCTAGACTTGTAGTTTCCAAAAGCTCGTATTTCTTTGCCTTGCAGAATTCCGTAAACTGTTTCCATATTGACGTATGGGTTTTAACGGTTTGTACGCTTTTCTCAATCGCCAGATCAATATTGGTCTTAGACTCACCTTCAAATCGACTAATTTTCACTACATAAGCTGACTAGCACTGTTTACAATCAATATTATAAAATTTATTGACAATAAAATCATAAAAATTATTTAGCGTCGTTTTCCTATGTCCTAGGAGACCATAATTACTTGTTGTCAAAGGTATTGTAATTTGTTGACAACAGCTGTCAAGTTTTGCCGTGGTTAAACTCAAAAAACTGCTGCCAGGTGCTGTCGTACAGTTTTTCCATCTATAAACCATTTGTAATTGAAAATTGCGCGTTTGTGATAGGTGGAAATTAAGACGAGGGAAATAGTAATTAATATTATTACATATATGCCAGTCACTAATTTTTTTAACACTAATTTTAAACTAACTACTATATACTATATATAAATATAAATTTTTTTTAGGGATAAAATATTAATATTTATTTGAACAGTTAAATTTATTTAGGGACAATGCAATTTATTTATTTTATAGAGATATACCTACAGTGTCCTAGGAGTACAACCCTATTACAGAATAAGGTGCTTAACATATTTTGTGAGGTAGAAGTTTGGTTTCCTCGTTTGAAATTGGTCTCCAGGTTTAAAGGAACTGAATATTCAATAAAACCATCTTTGTTGTATCAAGTTTGTTGCTCTACCCAGTCTACGCTAATAAGTGCTTTCAAACGCGGTAAAAGAAAAAACGTTTATATTGGCCACAAAGGATCACGTCATTAGGATAATGTATAACATTCTCCCGCCTAAAGGGGGATTAAATAAACAAACTGAACCTTATGGAGGGTAGGGTATTCGTATGATTGTCAAGTCAGGCTGCTGCCAAAAGCAGTTTTATTTTTGTTAGGTGTACGTTCCTGTAAATACGTATACAGTAATTGATTGGTTTAACTCTGATAAATACACATAAAGCTCTTCCGAACTCAAATAAACTGCTCAAAACATTTAGGGGAACACTTATCTTCCTACGTAAAGTAAATCTAAACTTTATCAGTTTTGCATCTATTTTTATCTTGATCGTTATCTAATTCATATTGTGTTTCTAAAAAATTCGAATGGATTTGTATCAATATCTTTATTCTAAAAGGAAACACAAATATTTAAAGGAAACTGAAAATTTAACTTGTCCGTTTTTTACCTACAAGTTTCATACTAATTATTTTTCCGTCTGCCCTTAGTTCCGTCTTAAATGCCATATATTGACAGACTAAAGTAATGACGAAAGTTGATTTAAATTATTATTCTGTACTCATGAGCATTGAAAATGTGGTCACTCACTACTAGCGAGATTTTGAGAATACGTTAATATATAATAATATACAACATACATGATGATTTTTCCTATTGATTTGTGTCCTCGTCTGAACCTCTATTAGACGGTAAAAATATACATACAAGATCGTCGAAAAATATCATACAAGACAACATATTTTCTGCGGAGTTCAAAAACACCATTTGGGCATAACTTTAACTATTTTGATTTCCTCGGGTTTTCTCGCTGTACAATAGTATAAAAATGTTTTATTTTATTAAAACTCATTTAGTTAAAATAATATCGATTCTAGAAGAACTTACTAGCATAGCAACTTATACTAACCTTATTATACAGTAGTACCTAATGGCTGCTGTCACTATGTGATTTTCCGACTATTAAATATAGTACATTAATTACTGTATAAAATACGAAAAAATACATTTAGATCCCTTCCAAAATACTGCCGAGGGAACGTCAGAAAATGGAACGTGCGTGACATCGCAATCTACTTTGTAGAAGACAGCTGACAGCTAATAGTTCTGGTCTTTTAGACACACTGACGTTTTCCGCTTAGAAAATAATGAGGATTTATTTCGGTTATTGCAGTGTAAGCTCATATCATATCATTGACCTGAAGAAAAATATGCTTGTCTATTTCTTTTAATATCGTTCCCTGAATATAATCAGAAATACATTGCACAATTTTGTTTTGTATTATTTTTTCAACAAAATAATTTCTGTAAATAAATAATGAGTAGAATTGACCATTTTTATTAATATTAACAGTTATTTATTTACAGTTAAAATCGGTATACCATATTCCTTGTCGACAGAAATTATATTTTTTGTCTACATTTTATTAAATCTTGAAAAAGGCGTTTCAAGTAAAATAGAGACGATATCATTTAAAGGGGAAAATATTATTTAACTCTTATATGCAACGAAACTTATATACAACGAAAAATGTACCTAGCTCTCCGAGTATCCTAAAATATTGAGGAGAGTGAGGAGAACCGAACGTTAGGATGATTCACTTACTTGTCAAAATCCATGTACTAGTCATAGGCAATGGGACTCGCGGGCGACAGTTACCATGGCAACCGTATTATTTGGTGCATTCTATAGTACCAGTCCATTATCGCTCTGATCTCTTCTCACTTACCGACACAGTCGGTGCGCAATAATTCGTGGCGGTTATATGAAAATAGTGTCTACGTATCTACCTATTATTATTATTAATTTTACTTGCTTCAGCTTAATATTTAAAATTTTTGTTGTAATTAATAATTTCTTATACGTGTCATTTATAAGAAGCAAATTATAATATGCATCTGAAATGTTACCTGATCTATAGTTTGTTATTACCTGATTTACCGTTTTTATAAACTATAAATCAGGTAAGAACAAACTATAAATGAGGTAAAAAATGCATATTATGCATTTCTTACTACTTAACGATTTATCGCTTGTTAATTCCAATTTTAACTTTGAAATATCCTGTTGGGCTTTATAGAAGCGCTAACACAAATATCTTAAAAAAATTAACCATATTTAACAAGTCGTCCTGCGAGACATTGCTGAGAAAATCAGATCAAAGAGCAGGTTTCCGTCCCCTATTTTTTAACAAAGTTGAATCTTCGACCTACCGGATATACCTGTAATGGCTATTACTAGTTATCACCCCAGGCAGATCGAGGGGACATGTGAGCGGTCATGTACAGGATAGTGAGAAGGAGCGTATTTCTTATACCGCGACGAGCAATATTTCTAACTCCACAGTATTTTCACTGTCTTCCTAGTTGGCAGGCAGTTTATTATTTTTTTCCTTTGTTATTATACTTCTCTCTATATTTTTTATAGGTGTTCTTAATATTGTCATTTGGAGATGTTTTTGAAAAACTGATAGAAAATAGGTTTTTATATTAAAATTACAAAAATCGTATGTGTCTCCAGCTTAGAAAGTGTTATGCCAGATTTCCGTATCTTCGGCCTTTGCATAAGACGTCATTTGAAAAACCAGAACACAGTAGGGGTAAAATCATGTTTTTAAATTTCAACTTAACTGCTCGTCAGTGTACTATACCTATAAATTACAGATGAGATGAAAATGTTAACAAAAAAATATTTTCCCTTAGCATGGCAATAATTGCCTCAGGTCTTATGTGAGACACCGCCAGTTGCTTGTAATGTAGAGAGATAAATGAAATTCTGTAATATTAAAGTTAAATTTTTATCTAAGGATAAATTATAGTGCAGCAATACTATCAAATATAACCTCATATAGAGGGTGTTTACTAAAGAAACGGCCGTACTTCAGGAATAGTTTGCTTGGACGAGAATAAGGTGATTTAAGTCAACTTACCTTAGTAAAATTTTGTTTTTTTAAGGAGTTATAGGCCCCAGAATATATTTTGTCCATTTCATTTTTTGACGACAGTTTATTTATTACAAGGGTAATATTGCTCAAATTTTGGAAAAGTTGTTTTATAAACATGAATATATGCTTGTTTTGCGACAAATGTATAGGGCGTTCTGAGCGCCTTTGCCAAAATATTGTTTCCTTCAGATTTTTTTAAGGATATCTCTGTAAAATGATCATTTATTTTAAAACAGCATTCGATACTTGCCTTAACAAAGGTATACTTGTTGCATGTCGCTAAAATGCACCTATTTACAAAAAGTAACGTTTAAAGTAGGTATATAATATTTATTGTTTGAAAAATAATACATATAGTATTAATCAAAAAGTTGTTACAGTTAGTAATGTGGTACATACCTTATAACAACTAGAGTCGTAAATAACATAAAACTAACAAAAAATGTGAAAACATAAAAGTTACTTATACATTTGAAAATAAAATAGTTAAAAAAAGTAAAACAAAATTGTGATAATGTAAGTAAGTATCTAAAATCACCTAATTTTCCCCCAAGGAACTGAAGTATGGCCCATTCTTTAGTAAACACCCTGTATATCTACAGAGCAGTCACGTGGTAAATGAAGTAGAAAAATATATAAACAGTGATGTTTCGTTATTATTTTTACTCCAATAATGTTAAGTAACATTTAATATTTTTTTAGGAATTACGATAGCGATTTTTCTTGTTAATTAAAATTTTAACTGAAGTTGATATGTTTACTTGAGAGCCAAACAAAGAGCGGAGTATAGCTAAAAGTAGACCTTTTAAAACTGCCAGGCAGACATTATAAAAACTACAAAGTAATTTATAAACGAAATATATTTAAATTTGAATATGTCACAACCAAAGATTAATTATTTCACAGATAGAAAAAAATATAATGGTCGCCGTATAAAAAATAAGACAGCTCTTAAGGAGGACAGTCGATGTATTCGCGATGAATGAGCTTCAGAGCTATCTATTTTATTAAAGCTTAAAGTTTTAAATTAAGTTTCTGGTATTTATATGCTTCGTGTGTGCTGATGAATGATAGATGCATACCAGAACAGCTTATAAAGTTATCACAATCACCTGAAAACTCGATATGTTATTACGTTGTTTTGTTTCAATTTGATTGACGATTTTTCACAAAACTTGTATTTCTAATTATGTATGAAGGGAACGTGATAAAATATCTGTAGCTCATATTGATGATTGAAAGTCAAAAAATCACATACGCCTATTCGTGTTTTCAGGAACGAAATAATTAGTTATTAACTAAGCTGATCTGAAATCATGTTTAAAAATGCTGCAATAAAATATATTTAGAACAATTCAGCACTCGAAATTAATAAAATGCGATTGAATAATTGTATAAGGAAAAATATGGACTGGACTTGTACAGATTTTTTAACACGGTGGACTATCATAAGACCATAGTTATCATCTATGTCGTTTCTAATATGGTAGGTAGGCTCTGATATTGTTTGTCTCCAACACTTTACGGAAAAGACAAATAAAAGTAATTGGTTAGCCATAGCTGGGAATATCACAACGACTTCTGGATAAGGGTATGCTAGGCGTAATCCCGATTCAAGGAAACCGTAATTAAATCAAGCACCATTGTCATTTTATGTTTTAGTTGAGAAGTATATCGCCAGAAGTTTTCTTAATCAATACTCCATTCAAGTGTTCCCGAATACAATTTAAAAAGTAAATTGGATTTTGACAGACATTACCGTGATTTTAACAAAGCATGACAAATTTTTTTACAAACAATTTATCCCAGTTTATTATCGCAATCGCGGTCACTTCATCTAACACTTTGGGTTTTTATTTTAGCATTTTTTTCATTTTAAATGGATTTGCAAAAATATTAAAAGTGCTATCCATATTCTTAAATTCGAAAAATCGATCAGTGATTTGCTCTGACAGTGGTTTAGTTCATCAGCATAGCGACCATATTCAATGTTTTCGTGACTGGATAATGTTAAAAAATTAAAATTTTTACTTCTCATTTGTGTTTCCCACAAGCAAATTTTGTTTGCTTTAAGATGACTGAAGAGCTAATTTATCAATTGCCCTTGTTTTTGAGGCTTCAATTTCAGGTCGTTTAAGTGTCCTGTGATGTCTACCACGCCAAATCACAAAACCAAGTTGGATCACAAATGCGTCAATGTTTTCTCTTTCATTTCCATAAAATCAACTATTTCTTCTCTAAGGTCATAAAACCTTTTTAGCATTTTACCTTTGCTTAGCCTTACTTCGCAACAATATGTCACATCATCGTGTTCTGTAGATAATTCATCTAAGAATGCTTTAAACTGATCGGTGTGAACCTGGCAACGGTTTTTGCCAGCAACACTTTGCACCTCTGTAAAAATATCGTTTCCAGTAGTGGTCAAGTAGTAGTGCCAAAAATACTAAAAACTTAATTACCATGATTTTTTTAAATTTCAAAAAATCAAAGAACAAAACAAGACTGAAATTTTGCTAATGGAAACATTGAACGTCCGTATCTCGAGAACGAAAAAAGATCCCCGGCCGCGGTTTATTTCGTTCGATTTCGCATATTCTTTTCTATGGGCGAGAGGTTGCTATTCCAGCCTTTTAGCAAAATCTACTTGAATATAAATATTGGAAGATAAGAACATCTTGCACATAAAGCACGCGCTTTCTCTAAAATCTTTCAACTGCCTTTGTATGCAAATTGAAATGCTTAACGTTATACGAATTTCAATAAGTGTCGGTGCATTTCAGTTAATTTAGAATCGACATGCCTCCACTACAGCTTAAAGTTTATTATGTAGGCAGAGCATCGGCGAACTTAACAAATGAAATATAATTAATGGTATACTTCCTTTCTATAATCTGTCTTATTTTAAATATGGAAATGAAGCTGCAAATTTCACGGGAGGTTAACGCTTTATAATGTATTTGAATACCACAACAAACCTGTCCATTGAAACTGACAAATTGTTGTGGAAAAATCGGTGAAATATTATATCTTTAAGCAACGGTATCATGTAAAATATTTTAACTTTTCTCTAACTTTAGCTTCTAAATCACATTTGCCAAGGCGGTCTTTAATAACGTTTTATTCGGACTGATGGAGTTTTCAAGTATAGCCCAATATTATCTAATCGTAATGATGCGTAATTGCATTAATTAAATCTATGAAAATCCAATCGTTTTAATGAATCATATTACTCGAAATTCAATATTTCATTTATTGCTTTACGTAATAGAATCTGATCCAAATAGAATTATAAGCGATTAGCTTGAGTAAAGCCATTTATTTAGAATATCAGCTATACGGCTCGATTTTCCTTGATTTTAAATTATAAATATCTAACAAAGGTTTACTGCAGTGGCAGCCCGTGAAGGAAGTCTCTCGGCCTACCTCCCATGCATTTCACGAATCGTCTTTTTTTATGAACTCCACCCGCATAAACTGTAAAACATAAAATAATTCCTCATTTGTATCATTAAAACACCTAATAACATCCCTTAGAACCTTCTAGAATTTAACCTAATAAATAGTAGAGTGTCAGACAATAAAACTTCGTGAATTTGGACTTTAAACGGAACGCGCTGAAATAGGTCTAAAATAAAAGGTCTTGACGTATATAGTAAGCAATTAAAAAAGTTGCAATGATCGAGATACGCGTCATGGTTTTTATTGAAATATAGTTTTGAAAACGTCACTTTTTTCACTTTTTTCTCAATAATGGAAAAAGTTTCGAATAAAAGTTGTTCAGTATGTGATTCTACGTAAGGATTAAGCAAGTAAACAAAAATGCAAAAATTTTTCCCTGCGATATTTAGTTCACAAGCTAAAAAAATGCAAAAAAATAAAAATAATGAGCTTTTCAATGCTCCTAATAAAAGAGGAAAAATCATTGTTTACTGGAAAAAAAATCGATTTTTTTGTTATTAAAAAAACCGATTTTGCAACAGATTATTCTAATTTTAGAAATTGATCTTTTTCAGTTAGTAGAGAGCTAGACTTTCACCAAGTTTCCTGAAAAAAATGGTTTTTTATCACGAAGATATGAGTGTTCCAAAAAACGCGATTTTTACCGATTTTTTGCAAATAAATAATTTATTTTTGAATTTTTTGTCATCGAATAGTTCTACAACTTTTGTATAAAACGTTTTTGGCCAACTTTGAGCCAACGATTTTACTAAGGGACCAGGGATCCGATACTTGAAACAATGAGAATTTTTTCCCCATCGAAAATGACGTTATATCTCATGAGAACCTTCTTTTGCCATTCTTGAAAGTTCTGCTGAGAATTTTTTCTCACAAAACTCCGAGAAATTATTCCCGTCCTACTTTCATGGGGAATTAATAAATTCGTAAGGGAAAATTAGTGTTTCTAACCTCACTTTTTATTTTTTTATTCTTTGACTGCTGTGCTACGTTCTATGTGTGTTTGAGTTTGTGTAGGTAATGTGTAATTTGAAGATAATAATAATATAAATTGTTTATATTAATATCATTGTGATAAAAAAAACATGGAAGACGAAGAAGCTCAATATTTGTAGTTTTTGTTATTTTTACAACGGTAAGAAGCTAAAGAAGCAGCCCTACAACCAAGATAACGAATGGTTAAATTTGATCCATTTATTTCACTTTCGGATCGCCTTTTCATTAAACATTTTAGACTATCTAAACAATTAGTCAGATATTTAGTAGTGCTTTGCGATGAATATCTTACACCGCCTACTAGAGAATCTTCAATAGATAAAATAACAAAAGTAATTTTTTTTTGTAGATGCTTCGTTGGAAATTATTTATTCATACCAACCTCATTATTTAAAGGTTCTAGTAGCCCTCATTTTTTTTGCAAATGGAAGCTATCAAAGCAATATCGGTAACAACAGATACTGCAGTGGGTTAATACTTACAAATACTTAAGTAAAATGAACGAAATCTGGACACTTCATAACATGACAACTTTCAAATACCATGCGTGAGTTGCCTATTCCAGGTTTCCTATTGGCCGAGGCAGAAAATTAATGATAAGTAATACGACATACGTCTACTTCTGGTTCTCAAACGAAATAAGATTCGGGGAGCGTTCAAGAATGCTACATGAAGTTCCTATGAGAATTTGTGTTGTGAATGTTTTGCTCATAGGAAACAATTCTCATGATTTCAAGAATCGGGTCCCTGGAGGTGCCAGTTGTTTGTATTTTAGTTTATTGCATTCTACGGAAAATTTCAGATTTTTTACATATTTTTGTTTACTGTATCTCCGAAGTGAAAAATTAACATAGGGCCAAAAATAGGCAGACTGCACTGTTAGTGCGCCGCCGAGTAAAAAAGGTTGAGAACCGCTGGTAATTGCATCAACATACGTCACGTGCTGATGCTCCTAGAAATTGACCAAAAACAACAAACTTAACGCGGAAATTGATGCATACACACGCCAAGAGAGCTGAAAAAGGGTATACAAATATGCTCTACTCTTTAAATATGATAAATATAAATACCACAAAGCAAACACTAATTTTTGAACTTAAAATAACATAACTGTGATATGAAACACGTAAAATAATCAACAGAAATTCATAGTGTCCAGTGTTAACATAAGACGTCATTTGGAAGGATCAGAACACAAGAGGAAAAAATCGTTTACTTTTGTTTAGTATCGTTTACTTTCAACTGCTCACCAGTGTGCAATCAACAACAAAAATGTCCAGGTAATACCCTATATGCCGATGATATAGGAATCATGACAATAGAGAAAAAACAACTCCAAAAACAACATTGAGGAAATAGCGAACACGAGGTTTTCAAAGAGAAATTAATAATGAAAAAGTTAAACATGAATGCGATAAGGGTCAATCAATGTGTGCCATTGACACGGCAATTTTATTTTCTATATATATATATATATATATATATATATATATATATATATATATATATATATATATATATATATATATATATATATGTATATATATATATATATATATATATATATATATATATATATATATATATATATATATATATATTTAAAATTTCACATGTTATGATCATCCTTCCCCTTATGGTCCCCGAATATGGAAATATTTTTTCTCGAAGATATTCAACTTTAAATTTATATCAATTTTATTTTATTTATTACCTAGAAATGTACGTTTTAATAGGGTCACTGTTTTAACGAAATTGTCGTTAACATCTGAAAATTCAAAATGGCCACCATTTATTTACCATTTATCATTTATAATTCGAATACGTTCGAACTCGGTACATATACGGGAGCAGACCAGACACTGTTAAATAATCTACCGCTATTTAAAAATTTGTTGGGTTCCGTTTCCTCTGTGCTCAGTATCCTCGTAAATGATCAAGTGTCTTAATTTCTACCAAATTGCCTATTAATCGCAATGCCATTTTCTAAAGGTAGAGGGAGGGGGTGATATAGGTTCTAATATACATCAAATGTTTAAATAGCAAACTGTATATGAACATGCTCTTTTGTGCGGAAAAGAAACATGGCTTGTTATTATCCTGCCGTCTCTGAAAGTAATATTTGAAGTATTTCCGTAGTAGGTACTTATATTAATGTTCTCTATTAATACGTTATAAAATGGCGACGGCGCCGGTCCAATTCCACTGATTTATGTGGTATCATTGGATTGTACTTAAATCTTGGGTTGGGTACGTAGTAGCAGTAACTCACTAGTTAACTACTGATGAATTCACAGTGATCGATAGAGTAACATAAAAGTTTCATCGACTCCGGCGATTAAATATTATATTTGGCAGTAAATAACCATTATATCGTATTATTATACGGTGTGGTCAAAAAAATAACCGGAATTTTTTATTTCTTCAGTAGTTTCGTTAATTTTGAACCGATTTTAATTTTTCAGAAACTAAATTATAACTAAAAGATCAAGTTATAAGGCAGTATATCGTATTTTAATTTTTTATAATACTGTAGGTGGCGTTAGTCACCAAACTTAGTGTCTCTTTGTAATTCGCTGGAAATTTTTTTGTTGATAAAATAACGAAACTAGTAAAACGTACAATAAAATATACATTTGTGAACATTTTAAGACCTCAAACATTAAAATCGACCAGTAAGTTCCGTAGATATACTCCATAACATAAAATCATTTTCTCATAGCTTCGCTGTAAAAAAACACGGAATTTTTTATTTTCTCAATATTTTCGTTCATTTTTAACCGATTTTAATTATTGGAAATCTAAATTATAATTAAAAGATCAAGTTATAAGTCAATATAATCATATTTTAATTATTTATAACATTGTAGGTGGCACTAGTCACCAAACTTAGTGTTTCTTTGTGATTCACTAGAAATTTTCTTGTTGATAAAATAACGAAAATAGTAAAAAAGTGTAATAAAATAGACATTTGTGAATATTTTATGATCTTAAACACTAAAATCGACCAGTAAGTTACGTAGATGTATTCTAAACCATTTTATCAGAACTTCGACTAGCGTGCCATGTGTACGATGTCATCATAAAACAAGCTAGAAGACAATTAGTGCATTTATTTGACATTTGCGTTGAACATATAGTAAAAATGGTTTTAAGTAACGATACACAGTGCTCATAAAAGCGTTAGTTGATGCTAGATATATTCCTGTAAAAATTTTGAAAGATTTTAAACGAAGGGTTTTAAAAAATCGACCATTTACGACTTTGTGAAAAAACTTAGAGAGGTTGGAAACATTCCTAGACAGGTTGGAAGCGGTATACCCTGTTCAATAAGGACACAACGAAGTTTTTTCTATTATTTATGTTGGATGAAATAATAATGGGAAGAGTTATAATTTAGTTTTATAATCATTAAAATCGGTTAAAAATTAACGAAACTATTGATGAAACAAAAAATTCCGTTTTTTTTTTACCACCCGGTATATATCCTCAAAGGAAAAAGTTATTATTAAATTGTGTGCCTAACAATAATCATGGAAATATGTATGTCACTTACTTTTGTTTTATGGCTTTATTCACATACTATATGTCAACTATAAAATAAATAAATAATTGTGTAGACAAACAAACAGCTCACATCAGAGTATGGAAAATAATTTATTTTTCTTAATTGAATATAATCACGCTGACTTACTGAGTTAACGAGTTATAATGGTGCTGATTTTAATGAGCGAAGTCGCACGTGCCTATTTTGATAATAAGGTTGATATTTATGAATCTATCTAAATTTTTGCAGACAATTATTTTGTAACACAATTTTTTGCTGGCAATGTATTTTCACTTGAGTATATCTGGTTGGCTATGTCGTAAAAGTTGACATCTAAATTTATAGAAAATTTACTCAAATTTGATCAGTAAACATTTTACGAAATATATATTAAAATATAATGAGAATCACTTACTCGACTTTATATACAGAGTGATTATCGCGTATGAAGCTTCATTAGCTTTAAAGTCCTTTGCTATTGATATTTATTATGTGGGAAGAGATCTTGGGTGTGTAGCAATCCATTGCAATGAGAAATAGTCAAAGGAAAACACTTACCAGTTACGTATCTGGACTTATACGGAAACGAATCATTTGGAAGTTGTACAAGTTTTAAATGATTCGTGTCCATATATATGTCCATATATACAAATGGTAAGTGTTTTCCTTTGATTATATCTCATTGTAATGGTTTTCTACAAACCCAAGGTTTCTTCTCACATAATAATATTCAGCAACTATAATAATAACAAATAAATTCAATTATAAATTAATTATACATATCAAATTTACCTTATTTTGAACCTCCCTTGAGTTAAGATCTCCTCTCCTGATTATGCAATATATAAATACATAATTAAAAAATTTGCTCAGTTGAACGACATTTTCACATTACTTTATTTTTTACTATCTGTATGATTTTGAAGTTTGTGTAATAAAATGTGTTACTAAAAAATTTACAACGCATATTTATAAATCAAATTGCTTCTTTATATAAATAGTGCTTTTAGACTAATAACCCTTTACTACAAAGTACTAGGCTACATACATTCCTATCTGCTTTCTATCTCTAATTATTTTATTTACATCTGACATATGGACACACGCGATTTGACTAATAACAATGGGCAGTAATAATTGTAGCCATAATATTTAAAAATTACACTTTTCGACTATATAGAAAATGTATTTATGCTTCCAAACGAAAATGTTTTATGAATCATGAAATTAAAATAATTATTCACCCGATATTTTACCTCAGGTTAATAACAGCTAAATATTTTGTATATTATATTTAGCAAGCATTTTATCATAACTATTTATTTCACACTTTGTTAACCAATCTGCACAGTTGTAGCTTTTATTCAAAAAGCTCCTTTAGAAATAAATACATCAATGGTCCGGAACAACGACTATAATTATTAAATATTATCGGTACCTATATCTTCAGAATCATATCTACATTTTTTTGTGTTAAAACCGATTGATCAGATGGCAAAGTCGTTTATCAATCCGGTGGAATTTACAACGATCTCTGCTATCCATGGCTTGTATTTTATTAATTCTAAATGATAAATGACCCAGTTCTTGTCTGAAATGTTGCTTAATTTACTAGGCGATGTTCCAACGAGACTTTTTATATAGGGCAATTCTCCGAAAATCCCGAGAAATTATTCTTAATATTCTCATCACCAAGCACATCTTTGCACAATTTGCTTCATTCCTCGTTTTGGAATGAATTATTATATACTTTGCAGCAAATACTAAGAGCTCCATTTTTTCCGCTCTGGTATTAACAATGAAAAATGTATCTGGAAGTAGTTTAATGTATAGCATATTATATTTTATATTAACGATTTTTAAGGGAATATGCTTCCCAGTGTATTTACGCTTTACGTCTAATTCAAATGTGTGTAATGGGAATAAATTGACAATATTTTGCTGTTGTTAATTCATTATATCTATATTTTCTTTGGTGATATAAAATGCCAACAGGAAACTCAAATCAAATTATATTGTTCAGCCTATGTAAAACTTTTATTCGTCACATCAATTTACCTTTTTCATAAACTTGTCCCTGGAATTTCCCGATGTGTATAAAACTGCAAAAGTTATAGCGTTGTATAAAAGAGGAGATAAAGACATTTCAAAAATTGTCGTCTAATATCTCTCTCATACACTATCTCAAATTCTGGAAAAACTAGTATGTAACCAAATGAAATCGTTTATTTCTAAATATAAAATATTAAATCCCACACAATATGATTTTATGAAAGGAAAAAATAGCTTTAGTACACTCTCTTAGTACTCTACGAAGCCACGACAAGAAATATTTATGTAATCTATGAGTTCTTGACCGTAGCAAAGCATTCTACTTGGTCGGTTATGAGTTGCTTATGGCAAAGTTGAGGCTTATGGTTTATGGTTTGTTTCCATGGTTATAAATTTATAATGCCCTAGGGCGTTATAGATATTCATAACGCGTCAGAGCGTTTTTTCTCATCTAATGTATCGCAAAATAGGGTGGTTATTTCAAAGTTACAGACTAGTAGGACGTTAAATAAATTCATGTCCTGTATTAAGAAAATATATCCCTGCCATCTTATATAATGGCATATATACCGAAATATCACGCAGATAAAGGCAACTTCCGCTAGAAACACACACGTTGATTCAATTATAATATAAGAAAACACGTACATATTCTTTAGACAATGATTTAATATATAATATACAAATATTAAATTTAGTTTGAGCGACCTTGTACTTAATTATCTTTCTAGCATAAACTCAAAGGACAATTTAAACGCTTAGGCGGTTAAGCGAACCATGCTTATGCAAATTAGTTCAACACGTTTCTCAAACTTCCTTCGTTAAAAAGCAATTAAAAGTAGAAAAATTTAATTTGTGCTTATCAGAATTAATAATTAACAAAAAGAGTATCAGGTAGGTATATATTTCATGAATAAATGATATTTAATAAAAAAATATATAATTAATTAATAAATTTAAATATATAAGGATCTTGGGTAAAGTATAACATTCTATACTTAATAAAACAGCAACGGTAAATCTGTCTAACTTGCAGAAAAAATATTTTTTCATTTTATATACTCAAATCCTCGACGAAGACATTTTGGCGCGTAGACCTCTCACACTATGTCTTTTTATTTATACATTAGTGAAGTTTTAAAATATGGAACACTCTAAAATTATCCCTATCGGATCACCCCTGCGTCGAGGGATCGCGACCGAACATTTGTTTCACTTTCGTTGTTTATGCCCGCCTATATCGAACGTTACACTTAAATATTTCCAATGTTTAAATTAAAATATTCATAAAGAAGTGTAGTAGTGACAGGGTTTGAACCGGTGACACAGAAATACTCATAGGTTATTTTCAGGTCGATAAAGACTTATGCCCAGCAGTGTATTTACGGACTTATGGTGCTAGAATATTGTAACTGGTATATAGCAGATAGGTCTACGAGACCCCGTCCACTGCGCTCTATTAACACAAGGTCCGGAATTTATATTAAAATGCCTTCAATATACATATTTGGAAGTTAACCCTCATCTTGTTTTATTACTTACTTTAAATGCTTTTAATAGAGCGTGAGCAATTTGAATATTGCAATACATTTTAGTAGAGATGCTACCATATATGTCATCATAGACTAACTAGGTAGGTAACTTATGGTTTCCATAAGTTACCTACTTATTATCAAGCTAGTGGATTTTATATAAATTATAAATCAGGCTCACAGACGATTTAAACTTTTGGCTTTGGTGTATTTAACATTATCATTATAAGATCCAGCACGTTGGTCGGTCTAGCACGATATAGATTTATGTTATGGAATAAGGAATAGTATATTGAGCCAGCTAGGAACACGTTTTACAAGAAATATAGAACTGGAAGCAATTAACTCCTGTTACTACAATGTTAGCAAATTCGGAATATCGTCTGTTCCAAGATGTTTGCTTTTGTAACTCGGTGTCTTTGAATTCGTCCTACTGTGTAATCGTAGTTTATGAATTCCAGTGTTATTAAACTATATATATACGAGTATGGTCTTATTAATTACAAATAGAGATATGCCACTTGATAATCGAAGCACCCTTTCCTAAAACCAAATATGTTGCCGGCACCGCAAGCACAAAGGGCCGCTTTATGCAAATTAATTATAAAAGCGAGTAGTTCAGAACCCTCTATATTAAATCATGATCATTATTATCCTTGATATGAGATATATTGGCCACAACGGCTTATGATCATGTTATTTTGGCTGGACCAACTACAGAATCTGATGATATAAACAGAATAGCTTAATACAATTTAGCTTTGTATAATTAACAGCTGTATGAATATTATTAGGATAGATAATGCCAGCGGTGAATATTTGCACAAATTGAAAATCCACTACTCTACTTACAACAACGCACAAACAGGGCTTCAGGGAGTAGTCACAGTATCTAAATGGCATCTAATAAGACCCAAACAGTTACCACCCAATAAGGGAATAAATAGCTGAGGGAGTACAACTAATTAGGTCACGAGGGTGAGAAACTTTAAATTACAAAAGCGCTTTTGGTCACTATGATCGCACCTAGGTAGTTAGGGGTTACTTAGGGTTAAGGGTAGTGGTTGATTGAAATTATTGCTTCCTTCCTTTGAGTGTTGTTTAAAGGTAGCGCCAAGGGTTAACTAATAATTTCTGAATGTCGTAAATTTCTAAATAAATGTCATAGATTTTTCAAGCAATCCTAAACTAACCCTTAAGGTTATTTTAACAACGAAATATATATACAGGGTGGGTCATTGAAAAGGAAACACGCCTGATTTGGGACACAACGCTCGAACAAGTCGATACTTGATTTTTGGGGGGCAATTTCTTATGTTAAACTTGACATTGACATATCAACCCCTTAGCCCCTTCAATTATCTATGCGACAGCATGATCAACATTTTTTTTAATTTTCTTTTTCCCCGTGAAAAGCACCCTCTAGAGTAACTAAGGTGTGGTTTTAAACACACGTCACCTTTTATGTTTCGAATGGCACTTTGAAGTCAGTTTACTTCAACTTCAACCTCCTAGCACCAACAACCCCCAACAAAAACAACGGTAAACGAAACAAAAGTTACGGTAAGGTGTCTTTTGATTCTCTATAACTTAATTATTCCACAATATATTCTTATTAAAAACACCTCATCAACATTCTGATGCAATATTTATGATATATGCTCGCTTTGTCACTACATTCTATGTATGATTTCATTTTGTCTATCTTTGACCCCCCTTGCATTCGAACTTTGGTTCGAGATTGAAATCCTGGAAGCCTATATCTACGATAGCATTTTGCTTATAAGTCAATTAATAACGATAGTTTCTATAGCTTATTTTTTTGGTAAATCGTAGAATCATTTGTCGACACTGATTTTGTGCTTAGATTAATTTTCTGGCGTTAAACTATTTGATTATTATGATAAACTTGATTGACCAATGCGAGCTTGGTCATGCGGCTGGGTCCCGTTATAGCTTTCTTTGTTTAATGCATAACGATATTTTGTACCCTCTCTGTTCTTTGTCAAAAAGTTGCGGTAATTTATGGCTCTATATCTTAAATATGTCAAGATATCCAAGATGTTTTTGTTTTTTGAAATATTCCGAAGAAACTGAAAAACCGGAAAATTTTAAATCACTTCTTTATTATGACGTTATTTGTTCTTATGGATACCGTATCATTTATTTTCTATAAGAAACTATTTAGTTTTCTCTTTATAAATATATAAAATACTTGTAGCATTTTTGCAGCTCATTGAGAAAACTTTCCGGGGCTAAAGTCTAGTAACAACCCAAGACAAACGAAATAGTAACTTGACTATCCCAGTGTTTTTTTGTATTCATGTGTTTCTTTAACAAAAGTGCTACGGATTTTATGTATTTATAAAGAGAAAAATAATTCCCTTTTTTGGGGTAGAAAAATGATATGGTATCCATAAGAAAAAAATCATATCTAACAACACTAGAAGGCGCAAGAAAAAATAATTGACATCTGTCCAAGGACCTTCAAATATGTCAAGGTCTCAATTCTTAAATTAATCGAACATGAAAATAAAGTGTGTAAATCGGTGTGTATTTTAAATATTTGTTTATTTCATCATTCCGCGCATATTATATAATTCATAAATAATTCATAATTAAGGATTTCCACGCAAGTGTAAGTCAAAAACCGCCATCCCTCTTGTTCATACAATTGGGACACCTCGATTTCAATAATTACTAATAGACTCTGGTTAATGCATCTGTTAGTTTGTCCAATGTACTTTTGGGGACAGCCTGAGCAAGGTATTTCGTATACACCATGGGACTCGTATACACCATGGGGCGACTGGATCTTTAGGATTTTTGATTATGTTGGAAATTATCTGTTGGGTTTTAAAAATGGTCTCTATGTTGACCATAGGTCAACATAGAGGTAGGTATGTATATTTGAATATATCCCGAAACAAATCATTTAGAAGTTGCATAAGTTCTTTTGCTTCTCTTTAACCTCTTCAGAATGATGTACGATACATTTATCTACTTAAAGTCATTCACATTTTAATTTCTTATTAATAGAAAGAGGTAACATAGTATCACTTTCATGTGATATTATTTCTGACAAGTGGTAATGAATATAACTCATCAATTTGTAAGCTTATTTGTAAGAACAAAGTTGGATGGCATGAAAGAATGTTCTAATTCACTCTGAATCATAATATACTAAACAGATTCCAAAGGCAAACGTCACGGCCCTGTTTCGGAATCTCTACGCCCCTGTTTAGGAATTTCTATCATCCCTTGGCTTGAATAATAATATGGCACACTGCAAAGTATCTGAACATAAAGCACAGGCTTCCAAGTGTGGACGGATTTGCAGTGGGCAGATAAAACTTCTGAAGGGATATATCACATCAAACATATTGAGTAGCATAAATTTTGAAATGATTTTTCGTGTAGACTGGGGATTTAGGCTTTCACCATTATTTCCGCATCAATAGGAGAATCATATGTGAGTATTTTGGGGCATACATATTACATACTGACCTATATATTGTAACATTTACGGGGACAAATTTGCAATGATATTTATCTATTGGTTCAAGATATATGGAGAAAGAATAAATATAGCAAAAGAATAGCACGCTTTACTTTGTTATTGTATTTTACGTAATTTCATAGGTTCTGCTTTTATCGTGTAAGGAAGGCCGATTTAGTGTTTTTTTTTATTTATTTAGTTATTTATATGAATACAACAGATATAAATGTTAGGCTTTTGTTAGGAATTTTGCAGGTTACCTAATGCAAAATGTTTAGATATTCATTATTGTGAATCTTCTTTTTGTCTTTCTTTTGTTATTACAAAGCATACGCAAATTGTTTATATGGTAGCTTGAATAACCCCCACAATGATTTTGTTAACATTATCTCCCTACTAGATGTTATATTTCAGTTGAATTTTGAAAGTATTAATACAGGGAAAAATTTCATTAGGACATTTAAAGGTATTTGCAAAAATACATTTTTTTTACATCCGTGTAAAAAAATTCCCTTTGCCAAATTTATAAAACTATTTGGTAGGGTAAGATTATTTCATACCCTTAAATATATAGATATAGAAACTTTAGAATTGTAAAAAATAAAAAGGGTGTTATTTGAAAAACAAATAAACTCCTATTTTGTTTTTTTTTATATTTTTTCATGTCGTCTTATGCCTAATATCGATTTTATTATTTTTGTACATTTTTTGCAGAAAGCAAATGATATAGTATAAACTATATATCTCTCTTTACTGCGAAAATAATATTACTCTTTTCTTAATAATTTAAACATTATTGGTAATTTTCCCACTGAAATAACAGGAACGTACAGGTACGCCTATGGAGAATAGGCGCTCGCTAAGACTGAAGGTCACGCGTTGTCGGCATAATAAACATCAAAGGGATTTGGTTAGATATCCTTCTGATTTGTATATTTATTCTTGTCGTTCCAATTTTATAGCGGACACTGTATAAAGAACTTATTTATATTATAATTATCACTATAATAATAGCTATAATAATACCTACTGCCTGAAATTAATTTGACTATCAGATAAGATCAGCTTTTTAATTATGTATAGTTTACTAAAATAAATGCTATTTGCTACTTACTCTACAAAATCGCGACCTTAAGAAAACTTTCTACCCGATAACTCTCTATTCCCTTATATCTGAGTATAAGGGAATTGCTAAAGCATAATACAGGATTTATAACAAACCTCATTAACTAAGATTGTACAAGCTATCCGCCATTGTCTCTAAATGAAAATGTTTTATACCCACCGAAGACCCATTACCAAGTTTAGACTCAATTCCCTCGTTCTTGCTACGTGTTGCCCCTGTCTTTGTATTTTTTTCATGGATTAGCCGAAATTCCATTGCCCGCAAATTTAAATTACACCCGCCGACGAAAGTACTGTTCCTGTATATTTTCATGCATATATTTCAATACTGAATGGAATTTGTGAATTCATTCTGCTAAGTGCATTACATTTTGAAAATAATGTATTCAAATTATAAATGATTATAAAAAGCAAAAATTATAAAGTAGCTCCAGAATAACAAGCTCGCCTAAACTATATGATTGGCTTGCGCTGTAAGCTTGTTTCACATTTTTTATTTATTTCACAACAAAGTGTATGGAAAATAGGTCTCTAATAGTTAGTATGAACGAGGAAAACATCTGACATACATAGTGTTACATTTGGGGTACCTCAGAGTTCCGTACTAGGCCCATTACTATTCATGCTCTATGTTAATGATCTACCCACATACATTGAGTATGGTCATGCAAACAATGTTTGCTGACGATACGATTATTCATTGAGTATATGGTGCCATTATATAGTTAATAAAAAATGGTATACAGTAACTATCATCTTCAAACTTCATATCTGATAAAGATACCATGTCAGATTCAGTAAAACTTCTTGGTTCTATCTATCCTTGATTAAGCATAAGCATATTGACCATGCTTATGGTCAACTAATTAAAGCATTCTTTGCAATATTGCAGTTAAAGTATATGACTCTTAATCAGACGGGCTTAATTACTATTTATTATTCCTTGGTATACAGTCATGTAGCGTTCAACATTTTCGCTCGGGGTAGAGGTAAGAGAA
The DNA here is from genome assembly GCA_964058915.1 of Tetropium fuscum. Classification (NCBI taxonomy): domain Eukaryota; kingdom Metazoa; phylum Arthropoda; class Insecta; order Coleoptera; family Cerambycidae; genus Tetropium; species Tetropium fuscum. Next base: position 1,271,716 of record CAXKVY010000108.1, on the reverse strand, counting down.
CAGGAAAGAGTTTTCATATGTCAAAATATAAGAATAATTGTAGGGAAAAACAAATTCTCACACTTACGTTTCGCAAATCAAAAACTCGGTTTTTAAAAACAATCTTTATTTCTAAAAACACAAATTTTGATTTGCAGGACGAAAGAACTTGTTGAAAGCGATGATAACAATAATGAATTGTGAATGCAGACAATGGTCAAGACTCAAATTCACAACAACGGCAAGAACTCAAGACACAACACCTTCTATATACATCTTAAGATGCTTAATTTTTACTAGAATAACCTAAGCAATTTTAAAAACCGGGACATTTTCACAACTATGATCATATCAGACATGGTAAGTTGTGGCAACAGTTTTTAAAAAGTGCATCTCCCGATCGCCTTATATGAGGGAGAGTCATAATTAAATGGCCTCTAAGATCGCCTGACCTAGTTCCTAAATTTTTTTTTATGGTGGTACCTATGTAATAAGGGCATGAACATCAAAGAAGCCTTAATCTAGATGAGTTACGTGCTAAAATTGTTGCCACAAAGTGTGACGCCAGATATGGTAACAAACATGAGGAGGGAATTATTTGATAGTTTGGTATACTGTATTAATGGGGGTATTAGTAATCTCACTAATATTCTATGAGTGCTAACAGGTAGCTGTGATACGAGGCATCACTATCGGCACCACTAATGGGCAAACTTTAAAATCTCCAAACGGCAAAACTGTCCTAAAGAGTTGGAATAACTTAAATCTCAATGTGATAGTTTGATCTCTATTTACTGGTAAAGGAATATATGTACATTGTAAATCTAAATAATGACTTCTGCCAGTAGCTATAAACGCACAACAACGTAAGAAAGTTGGTTTTATGTCGACTGTAATAGGATGTTTCTTTGTTATATATAAATAAAGAGACAGAAGTGCGAGGTAAATGTGGTAATATACGCATACTGTCGAGGATTTGAGTATATAAAACGAAAACATATTTTCCTGGAATCGTCCTGAAAACATTTCCGCTGATTTTTATTGAGTACAGAAAGTGCCACTTTACCCAAGAACAGAAAGATTGCATGGCAACGTTTATAAGGGGATTTCGTATTTCGTCAAATACGTCACACGTGTATAACCTAATGCATTAATGTCCCTTAATTATTAATAACGCTTTCAATATTTCCCTTGCCATGTGTCAAATTGTTTACAAACATACAAACATTGTACAAGTATTTGAGTTAACTTTGAAAACACTTGTTTAGTGTCAACAAGACAATATATTACATATATAATAAAATATATACAGTGCGTTAGAAAAGTAACGGATAAGATAAGATAAGTAAGATATTTCTTAAGACTGACGTTTCTAAAATCCTCGGACACGTCGATTTTTGTTGTAATAAAATATTAATAAGAATACAGTAAACAATGAACAACTTAACTCAACAAAACTAAGAGTCACAGCTGTCACAAATCGTTTAAAAAACGATTTAAATCAAAGATCAAAAATGCATTTCATTTGTACAAATGATTTAAATCAAAGATTATTTTGTCAATAAGAAAGTAATTCGATAATAAATCATTTTGAGATTTAAATCTTTTTGGAACGGTTTTAAGATACTTTTAATGTATTTAAATAATTTAAAAATATTTAAATCCTTTTTGGTAGATTTAAATCACTAAAAAGGATTTAAATAATGTAATGATTTAAATCATCTATAGATTTAAATAGTTTTGTGAAATGATTTAAATCGTTTTATGACAAAATGTTTGTAAAGGATTTTAATTTAATAAAACATTAGTCTGATGATCTTGCTCTGAACTCTCAACATGATTCATCCAACTATTATTATTACTGATACCGTTTTTTATTGATATTATTTATTATTAAATTAAAATATGTATTTTTTGCGGAAGAACTTCGGAAAAAAACAAGACATCGTCAATGTCTGTTTAATAGATTTGGTAATAAATGCATATAAACGTTTACCGAAATAAAATCCATGTTCATATTTTAGACTACAAAGTTTTATTGAAAATAATACAAAACAAATTCACAAAACTAAATAAACAATATAACAACGATACAAGACAACAAAACTATATCTAATATGTAACATGTATGAATGTATGAATTTGGTACTTGAGAAAATATTTACTTATATTTTAAATAAGTGGTATTAGCTTTTAACAAAACAAGATTCTAAAAGTTTGAATTGAATGAGGTGAATTTATAAATGTGGCATAAGAGAACATTCACTCCACTGGAGCCGAAGATGGTAATATACAATTATATTTTAAGAACAATTTTTTTAACACATTAGGTATATTTGTGTAAAATATGAATATCATTGGAAGGATCCTGTAGGTACTGCAGCAATTGTAATTCCAATTCGCTAAAATCAGAATGTTGGTGTTCATTTTGATCAGAGATATCTGCAATGGCTGCTAGCTCAAAAAAAATCATCTTTCTCATTTTGAACATCTGTTGGTTTTGGTGCGATATTATCTTCAGCAGTTGTAAATTCCTTTGCAGCGTTAATTATCATATTTTTCACTTGACTTTCTTGAAGAATTAGGCTGGTATTTTTGAAACACTGAAGCCAGCTTAGCTTGAATTCTGGTATTAGTGTTGTGGCTTTTTTTAAAAAATTTTAAAGCATTTTCATAGTAGATCGTCTCTAAAAAATTTAAATCACTTCGAAAAGATTTAAATCTTTTCAAAGGTAATCTAAATTAAATCTTTTTAAAATATTTAAATCATATTTTCAGGTGCAAAATCAAAGATAGTTTCCATAATGATTTAAATCTTAAATCAAAAATCATGTTCCGTAAAATTCCTCGGTTTTGGGGAGTAAACTTTGCTTTTAAAGTAAGTAACTCCAAAGGAAGAAATCTAATGGTGTTAAATCAGGCGAACGAGCAGGCCATTCCATAGGCCCTCTTTCACCAATCACCGCCCGGAGAACACCTCGTGTAAATATTGACGGACATTTACTACATAATGAGGGGATGCTCCATCTTGCTGATATCAGATATCATTGGCGGGATCGTCAATATTTGGGAACAATACGGCAAGTGCCGGCGTTTAACGTTGCGGGGGTAAAGTCGTTAAGTTTTTTGTTAAAGAACTAAATATTTTGCAAAAACCCTGAAAATCTGCTGAAAATTTAAGCCGTTCCTGACATGTTCATACAGACTTTTCTTCATAAAATAAGCTAATAAATTACACCTGGAAATATTAGCACGCATTGAGGAACATCGTGTATATAAAACATTGAAGTATAGAATTACAATACAGTTATTATGTCATCGCATGTCGTTACGTAGCATCCCAAATTAATATCATGTTTTTCTTATTTAGTAATCTATACCTACAACCAGCCCCCAAAGATAAATTATTATTTTCCTAACAAAAACACATTTATTAAATTAGTCGAAGAGCCTACATCGAAATGACAAGACTAGGGCACCAGCTATGTTTTATGCGCCTTCGAGTCTATGGCGATATTAAAAAAGAAGCAGCACAATAATACGAATCGTGGGTTGAGGGTACACCACAAATCAACAAGGATTTCGTTGCCAACGCGTCGTTTTATTTATAAATTAAGGGATGTTGGACGATATAAAATTTCATACGAATTATATTTCAAGGAGTATAAATACGGCGAACAAACAAACGTTTCTTCTATAATATTAGGTAGGTAGTTTATAAATTTGTGATATTACGCAGTTTCAGTAATGTTTTCTCGAGGTGATCAGGATCCAGGAACGAGAGAAGAATACTGAAATTTTCTTTCCAGATAACATGATGAAATGTTTGTACTTAAGGTTCAAACGATTTACCAGGGACATCTCCGTTTAAAAAAGAAACAAGATATATTATCAAGTGTATAAAAGGTGAGGGAGGGGGTGAAGGGCCCCTTTTTTTCAGTTTGTTGCTTATACATCTAAAAACTTTGATGCATAGATCACTATTCTTTTCCAAAGACAGAAAAACACATATCCTTATCAACAGGCCTTGTAGGAAATTGACGTAAGTTGACCTTCCAGAAGATCTTGGTAAACATCTGATGAGTAAAACCTTGGGAAATAACTTTCCAGATATTTCCCAAGTTTTATCACTGACAGCGATGAGCAGTGCTATCAAGGTCAATGAAGAGACTGTGGTAGTTGTCGATTCATTGTTATTATTCCATAGGATTGCCATTGGGAAGAAGGACGATACATATCTGTCATCGCATTTGGAGTATGAATTAGCTCCCTATCCATTGGCTTTATTTAATATTCTACCCAATACCGACATTACTATTGATTATAAAAATAGTATCATGGTCATAGATGGTGGGTCTCTTCTGCACCGTACCAATAGGAAACTGCGATCATCTTATTCCGATATATGTGATCAGTATATTAACTACATAAAATCTCACCTTGGACCCCATTCGTGTGGCTACGATGATACAAGTAATAGTACGAAGACATCGGAACAAAAACGTAGAGGGGCAGCGAAATCATGTATTGATATAAATTTTGATCTGATTATGAAATTTACTGTTCAACAGGAGCATTTTCTTTCAAATACAACAAACATTAGGGCCAACATATTAAAGTACGTATAGAAAACATGCAGGCTGAGGAAATTGAAACAAGAGTCGCTGCAAGTGATGTTGACCGTACAATTATAAGGACTTCAATCGAGAAAGCTGCCAACAATAATATGACCGCAGTTGTTGGAGAAGATGGCTCTGACACCATCAGCGATGGAAATATTCCTTGTCAAGCCGGGAAGAGGGAAAATGGATACCAGAATATTTTCTTCCCAAGAACTACAAATGCTTTGTTTGTTAAGCTTTTCGAACAAAATCCAATAACAAAGGAAATAGCAGCTATCTTCTATGATCCAACATCAACTCAAGACGCTATAGCAGAATCAGGAGTAAAGGTTTTTGACAGTATACCCTGCGCATTCTAGTCAGACTGATCTAAACAGCCATCGATACTGTTTTTTTGAAATCCAGTACCATGATTAAACCACATCTTCCTTCGCTGCCACCTACCAAAGGGATCACTCGTTTAGAGTTTACCACCAAGTACAAGAGTGGCTTGGGAATCAACTGCCTCCTGAAATTTGGTGTTGGAAGCGAGGAGTGGATGGAAACCTGAAGCCAATCACAATCTGGAGAAAACGGACCTTTCACGCTCTCCCCCACCGTCGGCGTCGGCTCACTCCCCACCCTATGGGAGTTTTAGTATCTTCATCAGGACACCTCAAACCTAATAAAATCTACTAGTGAGCAAGATAATCGCATATATACATACATCTATAAAATATCTATGTAAAGAAGAACAAATAGCATGAATAGGTAGATATAGATATCATCCTACATCCCTCTAGGTACAATAAACAAATTAGTTACGTCAACAATTTTAATAAAAATCAGATCGCTTAAACGCTTTTGCCTCTAATCAGTTTTCGTTCACACGGTTAGGCAGTATTCTTATAATAAATATATCCCCTTCTATATTATGTGACGGAGAAAACGATTTTCACTTTGCGGATCCTTGAATTTATAATGAGAAAATGTACGTTATAAGCTGTGCAAATGTTTGGACACATAATTAATTATTTTTATGCTAATTAAAGCAGCATTAATTTGTATTTCAAGGCTTTAAACTAAGCATTACAACAAGCCGTATTTAAAGGGGAGGAAAGGGGATTATTGCCCCCTGCTCCCCACTATACCCGATTTATATTTATCATTAAGTGACAAGCAAATGAAATAAAGAGTAAGGATGTTCCACAATGATACATTTGTTCTCTTTTATATACACCGTGGTTTATATTAGTAGAGGATACGAATTAAAAACGACCGTCACTACCAGTATCAGGTTTATCTTTAGTTAAAATTTAGTTAGAAAAGGTACCAGCGAGGGCAGTCAGCATTCCAGAAGATAGATGATACCACCACCAGAGCCCAACAGCTGTTTACTAGTTCGCGTACAAGTGTAATCGAAAGTGCAAGTTTTGTGGAAGTATATAAAAAACAGATTAACATATTTACAAGGTGTGTACAAGATTGTGGGAAATTCGGTTTAGATATGAATAACAAGTGGAACATTGCCACGACTAAATCAGGAACAACGATTGATGCTATATTCTCGAGAAATCTACACCATTTAGAATCACGAACATATGTGTCATACTTCAGTTACCATAAAGCCAATCGGTATGTACAATATCTCTCTCTTTCACTCTCTCAACTTGGATTCTTGATTTCTGCATAATTTCCTCGATACAATGACAATACTTCCAATTCAGTCAATACTTTTTATATATTTTTTTTTATTACCATGATCCTGTTACACCCGGTATATGTATTTGGGCTGTTGTGATTTGTTGTTATATATAAATTCCTAAATTCACTATAACGTGAACTCTAAATATCAACCAGAATAGTTTTTTAAATATTTTCTCTTGATGGCTACCTAGCTATGTATGTACTTACCTAGCTGTGTACTTTGCAAAAAGGATTTTAGAGTATAATGTACTACGAAACACCATACCAAAAATCAACAAAAAACATATTGATGATGGTCAATAGTAAAAGCCTCTGTAGGTACTTAAAAGCATCAGTTTCAAGTTTAGTGAGTTTCCCACAATCTAAATTTGCTAATTTTAAAGAATATTGTTCCAAAGGACTTCACATAACTTTAATATTTTAATAAACATTGCATACAGTTTAAATTCAATGATGATGAGTCGTTAACTTCCATTATCAACAAAATAATTTAAAGAAATTTTAGCAAAAACTATTAACCTGGACTAACTATTAAGCCTAATTGGACGCCCTCTGAGGCAAGAGTACTTACGACTCTAAAGTGATCCTTCATTTAAATTAAAAGTTTATGTTCATAGAACTGGCATCTATAATAAAATAAGAAGGATTCAACAGGGAAGTAGTAAGTATCCAATAAGCAAATAAAAAAATAAAATAAATATATAAATCATAATATTACAATTTGGCTCACCCACGTAAAGCCTTACATAGATGTTATCACAAATTACTATATACTATATTGAGTTGAATAATAACCCAATTGGAATATATAGAAAACCTTGAGAAATGCTCAGGTTTATGTTGTAGGTATTAAATTTGAACAACAAGGGATGTTTATATTTCAGGCCATTGAAAATCGATAATCTGATTAGTTGCAACGATATAATGGCTCAAACGATAAACATAAAACATAATTCAATAAAACAATTATAATGGTTAACGCCATCTCCAGTAAGTGGAACCGGGCAATATAACGAAAAGCAAATACAAATATTTGTATTACTTTGATTGATGGCTTTCTAAATATGGAGTATGCAGCGGCTCTGCCATACATAATTTATGTTGGTATCGATGTCAATATCGCTCTAATAGTGTGAATGTGACGGTATAACAAAAACATCCATAAAGGTCACTCTCTGTAATCACTTACACAATTAGTTCATTGATTTTATATGTTGCACTTAACTGCAACAACTGCATTCATATGACAGCTTCTGGTTATATTAGAAAGAACAAAAATTTTCAAATAGTTCAATTAGGCCAGTCACTGATAACAAAAAGGTAAGAACAACCCAAAAGTTTTCGTATTTGGTGTTTCAGTAAATCGTCAATCCCTACAAATATCTTAGGTACAATATAGGTTGAAAATACACTACGAAAAATGTCTGTTCCATCCTCTACAAAATTTGTTTAAATATTTTTTTAAATTTTGGCATTTAAAGGGATACTTTTCAAAACCCTTTGACGTTAGGGAAGTCATTAGTTAGGAAGTCATTACCATTTTTGTTGAAATGTTGAAAATATAAATATAATAAAAAACAATTCTTCGTCAAATTCAAGATGGCGCCTAACGCATCGGCGGAATGAGGTCGCCATTTTGAATTGCTTACGGGAATTTTTGAAAGGTCATATTCTAACCCGACTCGGCTATTATAACATGATGTCTAATCATCTTTATAAATAACTGGATTTGGGCAGTCGTGCTGAAAACATGCAAAAATGCGCCGCTCTTGTATTCTGAAAATGGAAATCAAATGGAAATTGCCACTTAACTATACTACTCAATACTCATGATTCATAACTGCGCTCATATAACATCGACATAGTGGTAAAGTGTCTCGCTTTGAAAAGCGGTCCATTATCTATTCTGGATGACGGCTATTTATAATACTGATGATAACAAATTGCATGTTCGCCCTAAGTTGATGGCACCATGGCAAACAATGCATAACACAATGTAATATAGATAAAATATTGAGTGATAGACAGTTACAGTGTATTGAATTATATTCTACAAATATTTATCTTTGTTTATGTCTAATCAGTAAATCCTTTAATTCGGAAACAATTAAAATTATTTACATATTCTTATTTCCCATACGAGCGGAATATATAAATCTACTTATTTTCAGATTTGTTTATAGCCCATAAAGCGCGATAAAAACCTGAATGCATTTAATACAGTTGATACAATACAAAAACCTTCGCACGCAATCGACTGTAAAATACGTGACAGAAAAGCACTATTGCAAAGTCTCGACAGTAGTATTAGAGTTTAGGAAACGTCATTTTTCTCAAAATGATATTAAAAGCGGCTGTATGTAGAAAAGTTGTGTCTTGATAATACAGGGAAACTAATTTTTTGGTTCCCAATGGAACCAAAAATAAAAAGGAAAATGAAATGCCTCTATAAACATTTTTTCTTGACGAAAAGAGAGAGCTGTTTGGTTTAGATTTTTTATTAACCCCTTCCACCTCCACAACACTATTAATTAATCACTGACAAATATTAAATATTATCATATTTGTACGTATTTATTAACAATATAAAACGCTAAATATAAACGAAACGTATCTACCAACAGTACCAACATTCTTAGATGGTCCGAGAAGCGCATGTAATGGCTGCCACCCCCACCATCAATCCGTCCTTTGTGTATATTTAGAAACACGTGGAAGAACATAAAGTTCTAATAGAGGAAGCGGATTCCAAATATCTTGGACACATTTCACCTCTAACTAAAAATTACCCTTGACACCCACAAGCTGTTGAAAGGGCAGTGAAGCAAGTCTATCAAGTTTCCAACACAGTGTGTGATAAAAACAGAAGAGATGGTGTAATCAGAAGAACATAACTTGTAATAAGTTCGGAGGGCTCTTGAGGGCTCAAAGAACTTTGCTGCACCGGATCTTGATGGGATCCATTTACGACCACATACGACCACTTAGCCAGGATTTTCAACGACTGGTGAAATGGCAGCAACAGCAGATTCCAGCCGGGTTTGTGGATGACTCAAAAACTACAAACCAATAACCTGTCTGAACGCATGTTACAAGATGTTTTAACGCATCTTGAACATGCGTGTACTCATGGCAGTTGACCAGGTTCATCAACAGATATATGAGCAGAGAGGTTCTAAGAGAGGCGTAGTTAGCTGCAAGGCGACTCCAGGCAGTACAAGCGAAGCCTTTCTATGGTCTGAATCGGCATTTGGCACAACATGACATGAGCTAATAATTAACTTGCTCCAATGCCTTACGGTGCCAGATCCAATAGTGAGATGCATGGAACTGATCCGCTCTGGAGAACCCGCTTCACCATTACATCGGGTGATAGCAGGGTTCATTCGGAGCCGGTTTCTTTAGTCCGCTCCTCATCCGCATCTCACTCCTTCCGTTGTCTGTTGCACTTATGAGAACCCGTGGTTACAACTGCGGCCCACGCGGAAGCAGGAGGCATAAGGTCACCCATTTATTTTATATGGATGACCTTAACCTGTATGTCTCCGGGAAAAGGGATTTACAACAGTCCCTCCGGGTGGTGCGCGACTACACATCAGATATTGGTTGGATCAATTTGCACTGATTCATCTCAAGAGGGGACTACGGAGATGACGCGCATCTGGTAGACGGAGGCATCTTACACCACCTTGATGTCAGAGAGACGTATACCTACCTGAGTGTGCCACAAAGTCACATCCAAGAGGTAGATATTATAAAAACGTTCTCCGCTGCAAGTACCAGCACATACTTAAGACAGATCTGGTCCTCAGAGCTGGCGGGGATCAACAAGGTGTCGGCGACAAATATGCTTGTCTTCACAACAGAGTAACTCTGGAAACAGCCTGTAAGATTATAAGGAGTTCGGATCCCCTACGCCTCATGGTCAAATACGGGAGTTGGTGTAGGAGCTTTTATATATAGGGCAGCACAAGAGCAGCTAATAGCCTAAGTCTCGACTTCGATACCGAGCAGAATCATCCAAACTCTGTAACCGAGTTGGAACCTGCTCGGTTGAGAGTCCACGTTAGGGCTGATGCAAACACGCTCCGTTTTCAGCAGCACAGAGATAAGCCATTGCACGGAGTCTACTATAGAAATATAGGAGACTTAGGCTTATCTCAAAAGCTGACATTTAGTTTTTTTAAAGTCAGCTGGGCTGAAGTCATACACTGAAGGTTTTATATTAGCTTGCCAAGATGGTGTACGGAATACCTGGTCTACCGAAGCCGCGTCATGGATATAGAAGTGCTTGACGTTAGCTGCAGAGCAAGGCGTCAGGCCCCGGATATCATTATGCATTTGCTCTAAGCTTGTCCAGCCGTCCAGCATATGCGGTCTCTGCCTATATCCATCGACATAACGCGGCATTACGAGTACTGTATTACCATCTACGTCACTCGTACGGTATAGATCAGACACCGGTTTTGCATTGTGTTCCGGGTGTATATTAAGTACGTTGTGGGGAATGAGATGTCACGGTTATACTGGAACTATTCATTCCCCACCGGCAGGCAGATACAACCCAATAATCCTGACATAGTCCTCCTCGACCACCAACTCAAGACAATGTTCATTATAGAGTTTTCGGCTCTGACCGAAAAGCACATTTTCTTAAAAGAATGGGAGAAAGGGACAAAATATCGAGATTTACTCTACGAACTCCGCACGCTATACCCGGGTTATTTTGTTAAAATAGTGGTTCTTATTATTGGCTCTCTCGAAGATATACGATATACGACATCACTGCTATCAGAATGGAGGGCCATCCCGGCATGCAGTCAATCGGCATAAGTCATAGCTGGGAAGATGTAGAAGGCCGTCATACTTGGCTCGTTACGTCTACTCAGAACACATGAGTTGCGGCCTCAATGACCGCTTACCCCGTGGACGCGGAGAGCGGTTGTTGAGTAACGAGGCTGGGGGGACTCTCTGGACCAATCTCTGACCTCCGGGGGGACTGACCAGCACAAAAAATAAAATAATAATAAGTGATGATAATATTTTATTAATTGCCCAACAGAAAAAAAATCCATTTAAAGGACAACTTAAAAGAATAATTGCAGTGATGTAGCTTACAAGACAATAAATAATGAAACTTAAAGTTACACAAAATTATAAGTAATTCATTATGGGACAAAAATTCGTTAGATCTTTTTAATAGCTGTTATACTACAGTCGTTCATATCACATGCATTAGTAATACTATTATAACTGGAACACATTTACATGGATCGGTGATGACAGGCGAATATTGATTCTACTTGTACTACTGTAAAAATTGGGGTAATATCGAGCGTTGTTTCTAAGGATATAGAAATTTATTTGCGACAATACACCTGCAGCAGCAGTAAGCTATTCTGATCGGAACCCTTCATTAGATATACCTACACCATCAATTTTAAAAACCGCACCATATTCAAGCTTATATCGCACTAGAGCTAAATATAGAGTTTGTAGGGCATTGGGATTGGAAAATGTTTTGCAGTTTCTTAAAATGAAGCCAAGCATGGTTTAAGCAGATAAAGTTACAACCTCAAGATGTTTCTTGAAAGACAGTTTATGATCAAAGACTATGCCAAGGTACCTAATTGAACTGCAGTGCTGAAAGGAACCAAATAACGTGAAATTCGAACAAATTTGGAGAACAAATTAGGTATATGTTTCACATGACAGAAAAGCAGATTTATTGCCTTGGACAGATAATTTAAATTACCAGTTTGATTTAAAGTATTACCTCAAATATTGCATAGCAGAAAAGGTCCACTTTTTCTGACTTGGCAATAAAAATAAAGCTTTTAATCCTGTTTCAATATTGGCTCATGTAGGTGCACATCGAAAGTTGGTTTGCAGTACCTTCAGATTGATTCCACTATTATAATTTCTAAGCGACTTTAAAAGGGCATCTGGTAGATATAATGTGAGGCCATAATGTGGGATAATCGGGGTTGGTAATTACCCCTGTGAGAAGCCGATAATTTAGCTAAGATTACATTTATTTAACCCAGAAATTCATATGGAGTGAAATATTCAACAAATATTTCCACTTATAAGTATGCCACTTCTTCTGTAGGAGGCAATATAATTATAGGAGCATAAAAAAGTTTGTTAACGAACTATTTCTATTATAACTTTTTCATCATCCAAGCTACCAATGTTAACATTTACCGAGACGTATATAACTTTTTTGTATGACGAAACTTTTTCCTGGAATTAGAAACTTTATTACAAACTTTCGCGAATATTATATCGTAATAATAGGATTGTGGATATTGTATTTGACGTCGATCAAATGAGAACGAGATTTTCCGATTTAGGTCATTTTTTCTGAAGAAGTGTGATTTCCCAATATTCTCATAATTATGTTTAATAAACTTTCCACGTCTTTATACGTATCCTAATATCCGAGAAAATATTTATTTACGATGAAGCGCCTGTGAAGTGCTTTATATAATATATTATACTCTTGTTTGCCGGATACATCAGCATATTCATCTAATTAAAGTCATGGTATCAGGGACGGCGCTACGGGGGCGTCCACTTGCTAAACATTTTTTTTAATTATGGAAATTAAAAATTGTTCCTCCCTAAAGTAAATGTAGACATTACATATTTCTGATTTCATTTGGAACTTAGGTGGCTTGAAACTTTTGAAGGCGGTTAGAATGTATTTTTCAAAAATGTTGCTTCAAAGTTAATAATTATCTCTCATAAACGTTTAATTCTATATCTATCTAATGATTAATCCATTGGTACTATCTTTCCTACAAATTTAATTTTATGAATGGGATTTCTTATCAGAGAACACTAAGGTTTAATTTATGTGTATTTACCAGTTGTATACCGGCGATATATACGGAAACGAACCACTTAGAAGTTGTACAAGTTCTTTCACCTTCACTGAGGATTTTCAGAGTGATGTACGATTTGTTTTATTGGTCATTTATATTTGAATTTAAAATATTAATACTACATCACTTTCAGTGACATTTTGTGACATAAGTTTCTACGGAACTGCAATTCAGAGAAAATACAAACCTATTCTACTATTTATATTTGCTCTATTTGAACGTATCATATATAAAAGCATTAGGCATACAGTTTTCCAGAAGATAAACTTTAAAATGCATAAAATCTTGTAGAATCTATTAAAACAACAACATTTCTTAGCTCTATGCTAGAAAATATTGAATTACATATACAATAGAAGCATTTAGAGAGGGAGTGATACAGGGAATTGGTTGCTTAGTTAAAGCTAAAATCAATGTATATATATATATATATATATATATATATATATATATATATATATATATATATATATATATATATATATATATATATATATATATATATATATATATATATATATATATATATATATATTACATCGTTATCATAACTATATAGATAAATCTTAGTGCTTTTTGTTTTCACACTTTATCTGGCACAATTTTCGTATGTACATAAGCCAAAATCTCCCTTTAAATAAGTGTGCTTCTTTGGCGGCTCAATATGAATGCAGTTGTCCCGCATTGGTAGTGTGAAGGTAAACAAGTATTGCGATAAAAGTTCTATTCATACCTAAATGTTTATTTAGTAGTCTGTAAAGGTTTGTTATCGGTTATTGTGCCGTTTTCGTAATCTATATTTATATAATTGTGACTACTCTTGTAGATATACCATGGAAGTTATTTTCAGTAAAAACTATTGCATTCACATGATACTGCTCTATGAATTGATAAATCACACAGAACATATACTAATTCTCAGTGAATTTGTTTTTTTTAAATTAGTTTTAAATATTAACTTTTTGCTTTTATTATTATATATAATATCAGAATCATCCCTAATAATCGTTCTTAGTTATATCTCTGTGTAAGTCAGTCATTAATATTACGGTTCGTAAGTCAACAATACATCTCAACCAAATTAATACAAACTGTCAAAGTACAGCTACGATCCAAGATCCGTGATGATAAAGGGCGCAGCTAACAGTAATGCATTATAACATTATAATTCCTGTGAATAGTTTCGAAACTTACTTACCTCTTAAATTATTCTCCCGAGCACAAGAACACCACCCATGGAGCTCATGACAGAAAAAAGGGAACAATTATATATATATATATATATATATATATATATATATATATATATATATATATATATATATATATATATATATATTGCAACAAAATGAAATATTCAATAACAGTTAAAAACCTAAATATATATAAAATTAGTCATTAAATAAACAATTTTGATCGGTAACCCAGGATTCAATCAAATATTGAGCATCTACGACTACATACAACATATTCAAGCTTGACATAGTAATTACAAATTACAAATTAAATGAATTATAACATACAGCGAGGAATCAAGAACTACAATAACATTGCAATGATAAAAAGGTATACCCTACAATATATATCTGATCAGAAGTAAAAAGCTAGCTAATTAAAAAGTAATTGAATCATAGTAAAAACTATATATCAATGAATAATACGTATATAAGTTTACTTACAATATTGAGCTCCAAATACAGATGAAATCTTTGAATACATATAAATAAACACGCACATAATATATATGCAATTCTATTTAATCTTAGGTTAGGTATTAAATATCTAAATAGTTCAATAGTATCGACTTTAACAAGTAATTTAGTTTTAAAACATGTTCCTGCAATTATTTCTTTCTTTAAACATATAGGAATCTACGATGCACACAAACTTAAGGTTTGAGGCTTAGATCCGATCATTAATAAGAAAGTAGGTACATTGAGTTATGTGTACCGTAGAATTTTATATATAAATTTATTAGGCAATAAAAGTAATATACAACCAAAATCAATTACACCAATGTGTATAATTGGTTGCATATATATATATATATATATATATATATATATATATATATATATATATATATATATATATATATATATATATATATATATATATTGTCTTTGTCTTTGTTATGAATGCATATTTTCTGCTGTTTTGCCCTAAAGAACCGACTTCTGTGAAAAAGAGCATGCTATAGTGATGGTGAAGGTAGCTAAAGCTATAGCCAGGTAATGAGCAAAGAAGTAGGTATAAGATCGTAAATATATATGCTAAAAATTAAAATTAAAACCTTATTCTAAATTAAATTAATAAAGCTATATAAAGAAACATACATATAAAAATATATATGTCAAATGGCTTCCAAACGTGGGGCTTTATGCAAACTGTTTTATGCAACAAACAAACAAAACTGTTTCAATTGGCGCACAAACGTGAGCAATAATAATAAAATAAACACCAAATAACTTTGATGTATTCAATATTTCTGAATACTGACGGTGCGCGGCGATGTACGCTGTCCATTGTGTGCAGTGCCATTTGTGTCCATGGCCTTCTACCTAGATTTGACACTAGACGCCGTTGAGCGGCGTTACATTCTGTTCAGCCCTGTAAGTTTTTTTTATCAAAGTAGTTGTTTAATATAATAATTATGTAACTGTCATAAATAACTTGATAGTTTTAGTTCCTCATACTCATTCATATATTCAAGCTGTACGTAAGTTTAATCATCGTTTATAAATATAACCTGTGCTTTTGAAACATGTATATATCTGGAAATATTTATATATTAACAACTAATGAAAATTCCTGCTGCCCCACTGATTTTTACTTTACGTTTACAACACTTAACTATTTGGCCTCTGTTGTCAGGCGTTAATTATAATTAAAATCAAAATGCGTAATCGTAGCATTACTGTCAGAGCCCACTTTACCATTTGCTGTAGAATTTAAACGAATTGCTTGGTTCAGTCAAAAGTTATTCCGGTTTAAAAACTCTCATCTTATTATCGTGAAGGCTGTAGGAGTAATTTACTTCTTTGTATTATTGTATAAGCAATACAGAAAGCATGAAGTGTGATCCAATCAAAGTCTTAGGGATTATGTTTGATCCCAGATTTACCCTTTATTAAAGATATAATGAAAATTTAACATCAACTCTGAAAACTTCAGAGTTAATCCGAAATAATACTCGTAAACACCTCACTGCAGAGATACTCAAATTCTAATTAAAATATTTTCCACGGCGTTTTTCGTTATACATTCCATTTTCAAGGTCCTGGTGCAAATAAGAATATGGAATATTTATTGTAGGCTTCACATTTCAACATCTGAAAGATATTTCAGTCGGGATCTGCTTATTGGATATATTTGATAGAATCCTTGAAACATTTTAGATTTTTTTATACCAAATGTTAGAGAAAATTTGATTACGTTTTCAGAAACAGGAATCCATATCCCTTGCTTCAACTCCAGACAAAATTGACATTTATTTTTCCGCTAGCCAGTATAGACTTATATAGGGATAAGTGATGGGTATACCAGTTTTATAGGATTCGACTGCGTCTCAAATTTCGGTTTGTAATTATAGATTCTGGCTAATCTAGGAATCACACAGGTTGTATCATCTCGTAGGTGATTTGTGGATGTACTTCCACAGAATATATTCAATCAAGTTCTTCCTCGTCGGTACAGGAGACAAAATTGGGGATTTCCCACTACGCCGCCGTTTCGCTTTATTTTAAAAGCTTCTTCAGGACTACAATAGATAACATATTATTATAATATGTATATAAATAAACAATCTAAACAACATTTTAAGATCGTCTATAAAAATAACATACAATGTTTATAAACAATTTAAAACATTTTTTAACAACATATATGATCAAAAAACCTTAAATGCATTAAGCTATTATCACAGTAATAATATTTTAAGATATTAAAATCATTAATTAACACGTGAGCCACTTACCTATACTATTTTCGTTTAATATACAAACTAGAGCAAAAAATTGTGCGGCATTTTACAAAGAAAACCCGTACCAATTACTACAGAAGCAGTAAATCACATCACTATGCAGAATATTTAGTGTATAATTGTATACCAACACAATTTCTTGTGAATAGAACTATAACCCCCAGTGTAACCTCCCAAGCGGCTTCCATATCGGTCGCTATCCAACTTCAACTCGTATAAATCCCATTTCCCTTCTCGCTCACTTAGAAGACACCTATATTTACGATCCGGCGATTTACTGGCTTTACTACGCAGTGGCGTTTCATCATGCGCAACCAAGGTGAAGTGACTTCAAAAGATGTCTTATTATGTCATATTCATATATGTGCAAAACTATCAAAAGTAAAATTTATACTAAAGTGAAGTTAATAAAAATAATTAAATTAATAGTTCAAAAAAAATAAATAGCTTTTATAGCTTTAATAAATAGCTTTAATTAGATATTAAATACAACTAAATAGAAAAATATTAGGCCAAATGGCGAATAGTTATTTATTATTCAAGTACTTATGTTGATTAATAAATTATTTATTTAATAAAACATCTTAACTGGAGATGAAAGTAAAACATCAAAAGATATATTTATATATGAACTATATAGATAATATTATAATATTAAAAATATTGAAAGTAATTTTGATCTTATATTCCCAAAATTGAAGATATACTTTTATAAAATTACAGTAAAACATTAATAAAGAAAGGAATGTGGTATGCAATTTAAGACTACACGATAAAACGCATGAAAAAGTAAGTAATGATGCTCTTTGTCGATATATGAAATATAAAGATAATATGGCCTAAGCCGTAGAAGTAATTTCTACTAAAAATATGAAAATATGCTATTTTTTGACAGTGTTGTAAGCCTTGCTTTCAGAGTCTACAAGGTAGTATAATATCGAACTATAAGGTACGATACAATGTTAAATTAAATACTTATTTAACTCAATAAAAAATAATGCGGTAATAATATACCAAGAACAATATAAATATATACTCGTAGGCATATATGTCCACAGCTCACACAAAGAATGCACTTTTACTAGTGTTAAGACGATGAAACCAATGTAGCAAAACGCCTATTACAAGGTCGAAACACAGCAGAAAAAATAAGCCGAAAAATACGACGTAATTCGGTATGGAAATCTGTATCCTAATGCTAGCTACATACTAGGGTTTAGCTGCAGATAACATACACATCGTACCTTATAGATTCCGGAACACTCCACTAACGACACCTAAAAAATAGCAGCTACGTTATCCAACTGTATGAACATGCAAAATCAAACGGTCAAAAGAGGCTTCCGTTTTCGTCGCGTGCTGTATTTATGCATTTTACCCTCCTATTTCGGCTGGCGGCGTACCCCGCGTGGTTTCAGCGTGACGGGAGCGCAACGGTTGTGTGTAGGTAACTTGCGGTATATATTACGAATTCGCGGGACTTATTTTAAAGTTTTGAAATAGGGTACTATTATTCAAAATGTTTACTATAAAACGGAACGGAATGTATTTATGTTACATTAGAAAACTTGGATGGGCTTAATTTTACAATTTAATTTTTGTTTTTAAAGATGACGTAAAAAATAACACAGGCCTATAGGTGTTTTGGGGCCGGAGTATTTGGAGCTGATTTTATATGTATTTGATGACCTGAATTCAAATATAGCATTAGTTTTTACCTAGGAGCTCTTTAAATATAACATTTTAGTGTAATATACGTTACACTATTTTAAGTTAAGTCCATGGATCAAATAAAAAAACTAAGCAGGGAATTTTTATTATTATATTATACAAATATTATATAAAGAAAAAGTGATGTGAAAAGTGTGTCTTCCTTATTATTCATCTATTTGCTTATTTCTCTATGTACTGAATTGCTACAAACCCAAGATTTCTGTTCACAAAACAAATATGAAGAGCAAGGAACTTAAAAGCCAATATTAAATAAAATCCTTTCAGGGTGAAAATGGTTTTTTTCTTCGAATTTTCGAAATAACAATTAATACATAAGATCCAACAAATGATTTTGTTGTTTTGAGTTTTAACTAAGCAAGCAATTTCTGTATCACCCCCTCTTTATACGCTTCAGAATTCTATTGAATATGCAATTCACAATTTTCTAGCATATAGCTAGGGAAAGTAGTTGTTTTAATAGATTCTCCAAGATTTTATGCATTTTAAAGGTTAACATCTGGAGAACTGCATGCCTAATGCTTTTATATATAATATGTTCAAATAGAACAAATATAAATAGTGGAATATGGAATAGTGGAATTTTCTGTGAATTTCAGTTCCGTCAAAAACTAACGTCATAAAATGAAAGTGTTGAAGTATTAATATTTTAAATTCAAGTATAAATCTGAAGATCATCAATGAAGGTGAAAAAACTTGTACAACTTCTATAATATCTATACTTCTTTATAAAATAGAACACGTGTTATTAATAATGAGCGAAGACCCCCTAGGGTTCTGTAATGTTTGTATCGCAATAAAATTTAATTAAAAGGCGAATAATTAATTTCTGATCCGGTTTTATTCCCCTGGTGCAATAATACTCCTACTTGAAATTTATGTTTAATGTTCGAAACTTCGCCCTTAAATCTTGTCGAGACTTATTTCAATTAAATTAAATACCTGAATCTTAAAGTGCAGAGTAAGACAATAAATAAGTAGTAAGACAATATCTTGGTGTAAAAGATATAATGTGCCCATTCAGCTATATTCTATTTACTTTTTACATTTTTCTTCAAGACCTCTTGCAAAGTGGTTTTACAAAAAAAAATCTTAATTTTATTTCAAAGGGACTTGCCCCCTTAAATAAATTGAAATTACAATTAATAAATAAATATATTAACATGTTTTCAAATTTATAAATAAATGGTGCTCCCAAATATGTCATTTACATTGGCATTTTCGTATACATAACATAATAGTTATTTTTAATTCTAAAAAATATCTCAACGGAAAGTGCTCAAGGGAAAGTTATCTCACGAAGCTCTCCCAACTACAATATTTCCAAATGCCAGCAATAATTCTATCATTATCAGAAAAATTCAATATCACCCGTGAAGAATTCCAAGCATTTCGTCGAGATATATTTAGTTAGGCCTGGACCGGATTTTCTGATATTTTCAGAGCGAATTATTTCTAATTGGGAGGTTATGAGAAATTTACAAAATGAAATAAATTACAGGGAATTTGATTTTCAACTTTATCATGAGAATATGCAATGTAAAATAATATAAGATAACTATAAAAATAATTTAACGGCGGCGGCGTTAATAAACAAAGCAAAATTTCAATATTATAATGATAAAATAAGTAATCATATCTCAGATATAAAAGGAAATAGTAGAAAGAAATTACTCAAACAAAAAGTATAAACATAAATATAGAGTCGATAAAATATTAAGTGGTAGTTTTAAGATAAAATGAAAAGGAAATGTGACATGAATTCATAAAAACGTATACAAATACAGGGAAGAATCTGGCAAACAAAATTAAAAAATATCCTAATTATACTCCTAAGAGTTATTTATACCACCAAATTAATAATAATAATAATAATTAAAACATAATAAATCTGGAGTAATGGATAATCAGAATACAGAAACGCTGGAAGATATTGGAATCAGAGATAACTGTTTAGTCCATTTCAAAAGCTGCATAGCAAATATAATCCAGTGTGCAAGAGCGAATGATGTACTCAGTCATTAACTAGAATATGGGGTACCGCGAGGTACAGTCTTGGGCCCCATATTTTTTTTAATATGTATTAATGGTCTATTTATCTTTGGGTTGGAGGTTTCGATTATGGAATGAGGTCGTTTAGTCAGGTTTAGCGCGGACAGGGATAAATGGGGGATAAATAGTGTCGTTATGAAATTATGTGGAATTCTTTATGGAATTCATTATGGGTAAGTAAATAGACTGGGAGAGATTATTTTTTCCGATTTCAGCATGCATGCCTTTTGAAGGAGTGAAAGTGTATCATATGAGAGCAAAGGAAAGTGGGTACTAACCGGCTGGAAGCTTTCCGGTCATATGGAAAATTACAGTTTCAACTTTTTTTATACTTCCAACCAAAAAACTTTGTTTTTCTCTGATATCATAATGGTTGTCCTCAAATTATATGGGTTTTACCACACAAGCTTTCATTTGGAACCATGCAAATTGCATGTCTATTATTATAAGGCTCTGTTTTATTATAAGAAATTTGTTTTATGTTTCTTTTAATAAAAGGCAAACATTTTAATATCAGATAAAGCAAAAGAACCGACCGGGGAAAAACCCTTCTGCTTACCATTTTGCTGTAACAAAACCAAACTTCCATCTTTTGATGCACTAAATATCAGAACTCAGCAAAACTATTACACGATCCTACCAGGAAATGAAAAAAATATTTAGGCATCATATATAAACTGCTGTTCAAAATTATCGCACCACGTTAATATTTGCTAAAATTTGAGGTCTCATAACTTTTTTACTTTTAGTTCAATTTTGATAATTTTTTTAGAATACTGTAGATAAACGACTAATTTCAACTTTCCAGTCTTTTGTTAACTGAGGACGGTTTAGGTATTATACAGGGCTAACTAAAAGGTTGTTATATAACCCTAATTGTAAAACACTCTGTGGAATAATTTCGTAACCTTTAAAAAATTTCGTAATTCTTGAAAAATACCTATTTTTGTTAAGAACCATTCCTTTCCTACATTTTGTTTTTTGGTCCATGTCTTTAGATGCATTGGTGCAAAATTATCGCACCATACAGAAATCAATTGAAAAAACTTGGTTTTGAATGACGGGTTGAGGAATATTATCCCACTCATGAAGAGTAACCTGTTCCAGCTGTTGAAGGTTCTGTGGGGCTCGTAGACGTCGTCTCACTGCTCTCTTAATGATGTCCCATAGGTGTTCGATGGGATTTAAATCCGGGCTTCGTGCTGGCCAGTTCATAACATCAATATGGACTTCATTCAAGTACTCAACACAAATTCTTGCTACATGTGGTCTTCCATTATCTTGCATGAATATGAAATCAGGACCAATAAACGGAGCATAGGGCATTACATGCTCCTGGAGAATGTTCTCTACGTAGTATTCCGCATTCATTGCCCTTGCATGAATAGGGACTAACTCCGTACGGCCATCGAAAGAAATACCCGCGCAAAACATTTTGGAGCCACGACCAAAGGGTTCGTTTAGAACGAAATTGAAGGCAGCTTCCCCTTCCCCTTGTCTTCTATACACACGTTGCCGCCCATCACAAGATTTTAGGCTTATTCTTGTTTCATCGGAGAATAGGACTTTCCTCCAGTCATCGATAGTCCAATTTTCATGTGCTCGTGCAAATCGTAATCGAGCTACCTTCTGAGCCCTGGTAAATTCTGGTGCCTTTATGGGCCTTCTACTGATCAAACCTGCCTCCCGTAGTTTTCTCCTTACAGTAAGAGCAGAAACTTGAACATTTCTAACCATCTCAAGTTCACTCTTCAATTGCGAACTTGTTACTGTCCGATTTCTTAAAGCATTTTGGCGAAGAAAATGGTCATCCCTAACATTCGTCGCCCGCCCTTTTTCTACCCTGCCCATGTCTCCTGGAGTGAGAACCAGTTGCCCTGTGACGTTCTAACATTCGACTTATTGTCGAATGGTTAACACTCAGAATTCGAGAGACATATCGCATACTTCTACCCTCTTCAACCAAAGTTTGCGCTCTTACACATTCCAATGCTGTCAAATGTCTCACACGATTCATTATTTTAAATTGCTGAATATTCCTCAACACCGTATTGTTTTTAAAAATGTGTCAAAATGAGATTGCATACACCCAATCATTGTTTTTTGGTTGACATACGCCGCCTACGTTTTACATATCACTTGTAACAGCAGAGTAAATTAACAGTAAACTGTTGGTGACAAATTCATTTTGCTCTTAAAAATGAACCAATGTATCTAAAGACATGGACCAAAAAAACAAAATGTAGGAAAGGAATGGTTCTTAACAAAAATTGGTATTTTTAAAGAATTTGGTTACGAAATTATTCCACCGAGTGTTTTAAAATTAGGGTTATATAACAACCTTTTAGTTAGCCCTGTATAATACCTAAACCGTCCTCAATTAACAAAAGACTGGATATGCAAGTTGAAATTAGTCGTTTTATCTACAGTATTCTAAAAAAAATTATCAAAATTGGACTAAAAGTAAAAAAGTTTATATCAACAGCAGTTTATATAAACACCTGAGATGGGACAAATTAATTATTTAATAAAGACTGCAGTTTCATCTATATAAATTTAAATGTACGTCAACCAGCTTGACTTCATTCAAGAGTGGATGAATTCCAAGTTATACTGACTCCGCGTATGACCAACTCACTCCGTATAATTAGTATAATAAAGAGTAGGTATAATAATCATTATACTCTTTAAATAACCATACCATAGACATTTTTACTTTTATTTTATTATTTTAATAGCCAAATGAGAGTGTTTCGTGGTAAGTAGATAACAATTACTATGAAAGGACAATATTTTTTAAGTGTTATGTAAATGGCTAATAATTTTCTTCTGCAATTAACTAATAAATTGTCAACTCAATTACTTTATTAGCTTATATTTATGCTTCGTTGAAGATTGCTGTTGTTGATAATGTTCCAAGTCTGCGTCCATGATGCGTCATAAGTTTAAAATTTCCTCCAAACACTTAAGGCCGGAAGTTCTTTGCAACCCATCCGATGGCAAATAGCTCTCTGTATATCATAGAGAATTTTGTTTTTTCATTACGTGTTTATATGCACATTATATGGAATTGTGAAATGAAATCCCATAGATTACATAGCTTATATTGCAGAAGCATCAGTTGCCAATAGAAATGTTTGGTAAAAGTCATAGGAGGAGCATTTTTAGTTCTGAAGTACGGCAGTAAATATGAGAGGTATACGCACGAAGCGATACAGCGCGGGTCCACTTCATAGCCTGTCACGTTAGAGAGAATTAGTGCATAGAGGGAGTCAAATTCATTTTGCTCCCTTTCTTCAATTTTATTTAGAGGAACAAAAAACAAAGATAGTTTTTATGTGCCGACGGAACCACTGTTTCAGTTTGGCACCACACAATCACAATACTTTACCATTGCAACAGAATTGAGAACAAGACTCCCAAAGTTCACACAAACCAGGAAGGTACCACCAGAAATTTAACTAATTTTATTTGCAACAACCAAACTTAAGAACGATACACCCAAATAGTTAATATTCTGCACACTGACTACGAATTGGGTGCGCAGCAGGCTGCAGCTCATATACATTCGCGCGTATACCTCATTTATTTACTACTGTGGATACAAGCAATTATTCTCATTTGCGTGTACCGAAATTGCCGAATCTTGGATAGGTAATTAAGTGACCTAGAAAGACGTCTTCTTTCTATAGCACACGCTCATCAGGCTGAATATGAAGTATATGTTTATTTTGATTTCGTGTGGGGTTCGTAAAAGTGGTAGGCATTTATAGAAAAGAAAGAGAGACTCAAAAACTGTAGGATATTTCAATAAAGATTATATTATCATTGCTTACTATTTATATTGAGTAATCCAATGTATGACCAATCAAGTCAATTTTTGGCTTAAAGTGTCCAGTATTTTATTTAGTATTTTTATTTCAAATTATTGTTCGAAATAAAAAGAAACACTTTCAGTCCAAAGTTATAATATTCAAAAAGCGTAGATATACTCCAGTCGATAGAGACTAAAAATGGCTTACCTGGAAAAAATAGGATTTAATTTTAGAGGCTAACTTTATGTTTTTTGGATCACCAATTCTGAATTTTTTTTTTTTAAAGAATCTGGGGGACACGTCAATAAGTTCATGTTACGACAATGAATAAAAATATAATTATTGCACGTTTACGACATACTGTTTTTCATTCGAATTGTCATCATCTGACGCTATTTGTTTATAAAGTTAACCTCATGTTTCACGAGAAAATGGTGTCTTTTATCAGAATGCCTAAACCCATAAGTTGCTTCTCGTTTCTTTTAGTTAATTGTCGTGGTGGTTAATTTTCGCTTGCTGTAGAAGTAAGTTCGTACTTTGTAAAACATGGAAAGACATCATTTAGACCGCGGGACACAGTGGCGTGCAATTGGTATGCCTTAGGGTGGTGCTACACAAAGAATTGTAGCTGAAGCCCTTAACACCTCCAAAAGTGTTGTTAATCGGTTGTGGCTAAGATATCAACAATTTAATGATGTTTGTGAACGTCATACGGAGCGTAGAAGGACAACTAACGCAATTCAAGATCGCTTTTTACAACTTCAGGCTCTGAGATACCGTAATATAACCGCTTCCGAGCTGTGTAATCAATTGAATAACACTCATAACAACCAAACTCACTTAATGCTCGGTGGCCATTGAGGCTGCCAAAGCTACGCGCGAGGAAATGGACGAGTTACAATGGACGCAAGAACACGCCATGTGGCAACGTCAAGAGTGGACTCCAGTTCTCTCTCTGACGAATCTCGCTTTGGTTTGGCACCGAATACCAGAAGATTAAGACCCTGGAGATGATCTGGTAATGCAGAACAGTTGGCTCAGGAGGTAACGAGCCACCAAGGGGGAACAGTGATGGTATGGGGGGAATTAGCCTAGGTGGAAGAACGCGGTTCGTTTCTCTGGATGGCCTCTTGAATTCGTTTGATTATCGGGATACTATTCCTACACCTGTTATGCTTCCATATGAGGCAGAAATTGGAAATGATTTTACTCTCATGCACGACAATGCCCATCCACATACGGCGAGAATAGTGCAAGATTATCTTGAAAATCAGCACATTAATATTTTGCCATGGTCTGCACAGTCACCTGACCTAAATGCTACAGAACACGTTTGGGACATGCTAGGTAGACGCCTTTTACGCCAAAATGTGGTGTTTCATAACCAGAATGATCTTACTGAGTGTCTTATATAGGAGTGGAACGACATACCTCAGGAAATTAAAATTAAATTACCTATGTCAATTTAATTTTAAGAATGCCACGTAGATGCAGAACGGTGATTGATAGTCGCGGAGGTCACACTTTGTATTAACTATTCGTTTAACTGTCATTCTTTAGCAAAGAAGTTAATTGCTCTTTTTCGTAACTTTTTTTAATTTTTTTTCAGTTGTTGCAGTTGTTTGTAAATTTTTCTTGACTAAAACTGTTTAAGACCATAACAGTAACTATTTTTATTAGTTACTATATACTAATTGCATCTAAAATTTATGTATCCACACAAAATGTGTTATCTCCTAGATTCTTTTGATGTGTGCAACTCAATTTTTCTCAATTTTTATAGGAAAAAGGCTTGAAATAAACAAAAAATAAACAAAAAAGGTTTCTAAACACTTTTATGACAGGTCAAACTTAAAGACGCTCTGAGACGCAGCGCGGCAGGTAGTGCAGTCATTGAAGGTTTGCAGCTCAGAATTCTTTGAACCTCGACCGATTGACAGTGAGTGAGTAAGTTTTTTCGATATATCTATATTTTTTTAGTTATTTGCGATTGAAAACGTTAAAAATGCATATTTCTGGACGGTTTTTCGCGAATACCTCGAAAACTTCGCGTTCTCTCAAAAAAGTTGTAATGACCAAAAATGAAGCTTGTAAGAAACCAAAGAGTTGTTTTTTTTATGAATGCGTTAGGACCAAAATAAAGGGAGTTATGGCTCGTTGAAGAAGACTTTTCTTTTGCATCAACTTTGTTCGAAGTATTCAACGTTAAGTAACGGAAAACTGATGTATTTTTCAAGAAAAACTTATAGAACATTTTTTGTAGTACTTGGAAAGACCTTTAAAATAAGCACTGTTACTTTACTTACTTTACTTACTTTAACGTTGTGCGTTATAGCTAAGCGAGATACGATGCAAAAACGGTGGGTCGCTCACATTTTTGAGAAAAAAATTAGCGTTAAAATCCCCGCCATTCCCACCAGAATGGATATTGACCGGTATCCCTTTACAAATTACTTTATTTTAGTATTACTCACGTAATACAAAAGTTTGGCAGGGTTAGAATACATATTTTTCTTTTTTTGCGTTTACTCTATTTTTTAACGAAGGGGTAGTTTTTACCCCTTAAAAGCAAAAAACACAATTCGGGAATATGTCACTTTTGAAGTTATGGGTAAGATGAGCTTAATTCCAAATTTTCTTGAAAATCGATGGAGGTTCAGAGAATTGTTGTGAAATACACGTTTTTTGGCGCCATTTTTTCAAAAATTGCGGTATTTCCGATAGGAAATTTTGGTGGGAAGTGAAAAATTCAGCGATCAAAAAAACATAAGGTAAGCTTATAAAACTAAATCCTCAAATGTTTTCCAGGTAATATTCTCTATTGACTGGAGTATAGGAATCTTCATGGAATGAAATAGGTACTCTCAAAAAAACACTATCAAATATTTTGCTTGTAAACCGTTATTTATTTTCCCTCAATATTTTATCTGAATTGACATAACCTGCTTATACATAGGACCCACCAATTACACTTTTCCCTGTGTATGAATATACGCATATTTGTATGTACATTTTCGAGTTAAATATGTGCCTCTCAGATACTGCACTCTCTATTCATAGCGCATATATTTCTGTATATGTCATTAGATCGCACGTATCCAAACACTTAGATTCCCGTTAGCCATTTCCTACGACTTCTCCCCCATTTTATCGTTCTTTTTATATCTGCCCTTAACAATTACTCGATGCAAAATACCTCCGATATTCGGATATGATGCATAAAAACTTTTTCAGTCTTATTTGAATACCAAATACCAAGAGAAAATGCTGATTTAAAATTCGCAGCGAATGGAAATTTACGTAATTGTCATTTACATATTTCAGGTATATAAGTCCATATCACAAAGAACAACATAAAAATATTAATAGAAAAACTTTGTTTTCAAACGTACATGAAACTGAGCAAACGCTATCTTTTGAATAACTTAGCATGTAATACTTGGATAAAAGTTGGATATATATTATACAAGCTAATTATTTTGAGCGTATAATTCAAAACTCCAGGCCATTATACAATCAATAATCCAGAATATTGGAAGGTCCGTATTCGTTCGTAAGCCACACAAGGCTATCATGTTTATTCAGTCCACAAGGGTTTCTAAATTCGCTGCTTGTCCTGTTAAATCCGTAGATCATTATTCCATGCGTTGGATAACAAATTGACGCGAATGCGTTTTTTACTTGGGAGCGACAGGACTACACTTTGACATACAGCCAGGATAAAAATATCTGACAATTTAATTTCACCTTAATGGGACGTTTCTTTGTATAGGAAAGGGTGTACGGCAAAGGCATAATTGTATTAATAATTTCACCTTTGTGACAGCGAGCCCATGCCTACTTTAATTGGAGAATAAAAATATTTCTTCATGATGAAACGGTCTGACTTCCATTTCAACATGAAGGCTTTCACGACCGCTAATTACACGATCTCTTCTCGGGTGTTGCCGCGTTACAATATTATTTTCATATTCCCGTGTATGCAGCGATGACAGTAGTGAAGTAAAGAGAGTTCTAACTCCCCCCACCACCAACATAGACTGCTTCAACAAATGATCCAGTGGTGTAAACACGTTCCATACGTTCTGAGAGAGATCAAGATTGACACTGGATTTCTCGTTGTCATTCTCGACCATATACCGGTTTGTGTGAATTGCCTTCCTATACATTGTGTGATAAGGTTATCGTCATGCTTTTTCTTTATAAGCACAGCCAGAACAGGGAGCTGGTTTAAATTTACAACCTCCATAGTGAACTGTAATTTGTTATTAATATATTTTGAGGCGTCGCAGAGACTCATTTGTTTCTTCTATGTGTTCAGAACACAAAGTTGTCATTGACGCATCTGAGCCAAAGCTTTGGTGTTAGTGTTGCTGACGTAGTGGCTTCATTTGCGAGATATATTGAAAAAACCGAAAAGGGCGCATTTTTGGTTTTTTCTTTGGCGTAGTTGATTTGATAGTTAATGTTGGCCAAACAATTTTTCTTAGTAGGTATTACTTAAAATTAATAGGTCGTCTAAATATATTACAAAAATAAGACCTCATGTTCTTAGAAGATTTGCAACCGGTTTTAATATTTTATAAAATACAAAAGGAGTTGTGGATAAACCAAAGGGCAAGCATGTAAATTCATGAAGTTAAGTTTTATAATGAAACTTTAAGTATTTTGTATAGTTTTTATGTATGGACAACAAGAAATATGCGTCCTTGAGGTCTATGATTCCCATATCCAGTTTTTGTGGATAATATTTTTTGCTGTCCTGTAGTCTTCTAGTTTGAAATGTGGACACTTAAGGTGTTTGTTTAGCCTTTTAAGGTTTAGAACGAATATGTATTTGCCATTTGTTTTTTCCGTAAAAAATATGAGATAAATTCATTTTTTGATTATCTACTTTTTTTAATAGCTCCTATTTTTAACAGTATTAATGCTGTTTTGAAATTTTGGAGATGCTTCCGGTTTCGGAATATTTTTCTGGGAGGGACGACTAACAAATGGAATTTTATATCCTTTGACCCAGTCCAAAATGTATGTTCTTTGGGTTAGTGTTGTGTTGTTAGGTAGCCAATTGTGAAAAAAATGTTAAATACTGCCTGCGTAGCATATCTCTAATACTGGGGGGGGGGGTTGCTCCAGTGTTTCTAGGAATATGGCACTCTCCTGTTGTCTTTTCGAGATGATCTCGGTGGCCTGGTGTAAGGTCCATGGCGGTTCTCGCTCCTCCTCGCTTCTGTCTTGATTTTCTTCTTGGAAGTGGGACGCTGGTAGTTTAAATTTCTGCTCTGTGAGATGGGACAACTCTACTACTGGAGGGTTTTAGTAAGTCCAGGGTAGTCGTCTCGATGGTTTTCGCAAATTTACATTTTTCGGCAAAGTCGGAGCCGAACAATAAATTGTCGACTTTTTACTGGGAGGCTATATTTTTGGACCTTTTCATTCAGCTTATATATAGGATTTTTCCACAATTAGAAGTATTTATTGAACGTCATGCTGGTGGTTCATCCATTTACATGGGAGAAATAATTAAAGTCCAAACAAACTCCAAAGATTATTTAGAAACAAATTACAATCCTCACGCAGTCTTAATTCCATTTGACTATTGCAGTATAATGCCAGAAAATCCAAAATTGCGAAACTGAAACCTCTTAAGCTTAACAACCTCAACGTAGAAGAATTGGCAATTGACAAACATAAACTATATCAATATTCCAGAGATTTAAATGACCTCATCAACCAACGATTCACCGAATAACACTACTCGTGTTTCACCTATCTTACCATTACGCTTATTATCTGCATTATTATTTTATCTGTATTATGCAAATGCAGACGCAGAAGAAGATTAGCCATTGTAGTATCATCTGGTTCGCCTCCACCTCCGCCGAATCGCAGATTTAGGGTCCTCACCAGCCTAGACCACCAATACATCACGCAGATGGTTCAACAGCAATTTTCCTAAAAGATAAATTGGGCATGGATGACCGCTCGTGGACCAATACCAATGGACTTCTTCATGTGGGGATGTATTAGAGAGGAAGTCTACTTCGTTGAAATTACCAGTAGAGAACAACTGAAATAATTAATTTATGTAGCATTTTGAGGATCGATAGGCGGTAGAGCGTTCAAACAAATTTTCATATACGCTTGGAAAAATTTGCCACAATTGTATTTATATTATTGTTAATAGTGATCCTCTTTCTAATGACCCTAACCATCTGCATTTTCCACCTAACCTTGGCATATTTGGCCAATCATGGTTTAGGATTTGTAGTGAGTTGGGGTGGCGGGTTGTCCCTTTATTTATTATTTATTTATTTATAACTACATTTAAACTCAACAAAAAGAATCGAGGAAATTTTAGCTATAGCAGGATGAAGGTAATTTCGCATTCTCCGTACTCTCCACTTCACGTATTCTCCACGTACTAGCACTTTTTGATTTCTTCAGCGTCTTTGCCTGCGTTCTTTCGCACTTCCCGCTTTCCAAAAATAAAATTAACACGTGATGAGGGTCGGCTCGACAGGGTACATGTTCATGTTCAGGCTCAATATGAACAAGTCCTTGAAGCTGCTAAAAAGAGTTCCGAATTTCATCGATTGAGAAAAAAAATTGAGTTTTGAGATTTGGTAAAGATGTTTATTAGACTGAACAATTAAGCATGAGGAATCGCCGCCAGCTTCAAGTATGGTTTTTCAATAATACCTTTTAAACTTCATTAACTTTATATAGCTCAAGATTAAGATTAGCTTCATAAAGTTCAATTAGAAATTAAAGATCATAACATCCTTTATAAAAAAAGGTTCCATTGGTTTTGCCTCTGAGTGTCATAGTTTTGGAGATTTACTCCCGAACAAATTGCAGCACGACTGTCTATGCCACTAATCCGATGACAAACGACTCTGCTCCGCAGTAACCACGTAAATATTTCGTCGCGATGCTCATAACGACATAACGGTCAACCTTTTTGTGTTGCCTGTATGTGTAATCACTGTCTGAAAAAACTGCAAACATTTTGAGATTTCTCGCCTCCCTACAAAATTCCACGGTTTCTTTTATTGGATAAATTGGGTCAAGCACTACTGGGTACCGACAAACAGCATCCCAAAGTTTCATTAAGTTCGGAATTTTTCGAGGTGGAAAGGTCGAAAAAATCACGGAGGTGCACACTTTTATCAAGACGGCAGCGTTTCTACAATTCCAAATTTTGAGGACTATTCACAAAATCAACTGTAGGTCAAAAAAATATTGACACAGTTGTTTTAGATTTAGATGACAGATTTTCAAAACTTTCCGTTTTGAAAATCTTTTCGTTTATTTTGTCTATTTTTCCTTTGTTGCCGGTAGTATACTTTGATAATATGTGGTACCAACTTAAAATTATTTTACAAATAAAATACTTAGAATTATATATACAAATAAAAATAACTAGAATTCTACGTTACTTTAGTCAAACAATATAATAAACTAAATTAAGTTTTATGCTTACAAGGCATGTTACTTTGTAAAGATACTGTACAATGGCATTTCTCCCCATTAAATTAACATCCTCAAATTACTTGCCCAATTAATTACAATATTAATGATATCTAATAATATCATCATTTAATAAAATTGAGATTAGTGTATGTAGCTAAACGTTACAGTAGCATTATAAAAACGAATTTCTCACGGGAAAGTTCTCTAAGTACCTACCAGATAAAGAATTTATTAGCAATATTATCATCACAAACGGTTCGCATTTATTAATATAGGATAATAAATAATCTACTGAAACTTGACAATGCATATAGGCTGAATTACCTATCATATGTCAATATTCTCCCCTTCATAATATATACTCTCCTTTTTGCTTGCTTTTTCCCTTGCTCTTTATAATTATTAACGTTCACTACAATTTGTGTCTCTCCAATACTCGCGTCAAGCCTGAAGAAACGAAAAAGTTCTGATTTCTCATAGATATTACCGATTTTCCAAATATTTTTTTGTAAAGTGTTCAGAAACACTTATTAATCAATTTTGACCTGCAATTTTGGACCTCCATTTAACTTTTCCCATTATTCATTTAAACATTGGCTAATTGGCGAAGAAAATTGTTTAAATGATTAATGAGAATTGTTAAATAAGTAATGGGAACAATTAAATGCAGGTGCAAAATACATATCAAAGTTGATTAATAAGTGTATCTGAACACTGCAAAAAAAATAGGAAAATCGGTAATGTCTATGAGAAATCAGAACTGTTTTGTTATCTCGACAGGACTACAAGTCATTGTTTCAAATTTTCTATCTGACAAAATACTTTGGGTCTATTCGCAATCAGATAACGCTGAGGATCATATTCGCTATGCTTATTAGTTATGATATATTTAAGTATATTGTGGGCCACATTGATTGGTTAATATTTATTATCACGTGTATCACGAATTTTAAGTCTGATTGAATATTTATCTCTTTAATGAGATTTTAGATAAAGTAGGCTCAAACCATGTTAAAAAGGTCGCTTATTAAGATAGCCATCCATCTTAATCTAACATCCGTCTAACTAGAGTGTAAGTAAGTTGGAAAGTCAATTTACTGAAGATACGATTAGGAACTTTGCGCTGTATTCAATTAAGTGTTACTTTGTATCATTTTCTATAAACAGATGTTATATAAATAACAGTTAAATTTGAAATAATACCTACCTAATTCCGGGACACATTTTTAATATTTCGGCCAATATAGCCTTTGGCGTCGATTATTTTTTTGTCTTAAGGGTCGTGGAAAAATCGTTTTTTTTTTCAAGAACGAATCTAGAATTTAGATTCTAGATCAACAATTATTAATATTTTTGATATAAATACGGTAAGATAAAATATTGGTGGTGAAACAGTATACATACTATGCTTACTTTAAACATATAAACACTTTGTAGTTCTATGAATTCAATGTTAATAATAAATACTTAATTAATAATGTTCATTTTTTTACATTTATTATTAATGATTATAGCTTTCTGCTAAAGCACTATTTTCGTGAGTGTCTATCTTTTTATTCAGCTAGGACCCAAATTTACGCTGTGATTGTAGCTTTGGTTATACCTTGGTTCTTTTAAACTTTGATATCACTTGTTTACCTTCTGATTTGAATAAAATTATATGTTGAACCTAAAACAAATCTGACACCAGCAAATGTTTACATCATTTTGTTAAGCTTCGTGTACTTCTTAACTGACTAAAGGTCTCTAAAAATACAAATTGTCGGGTAGTATGAGGCATTTTTTTAGTTTTTTACTATTTTCTTCAACTTTTTTCAACCCTTACTTACCACTGTCCAGACTAAGGGTAGGGCAAAACTCACATTTATATCGGGGAATTATTTACTTTAATACGTTTAAAAATAAATTTGAAACCCTACATAAATTTAACAATTTTAAAACTACACTATAACTATTTGGTAAAACAGGCCTTTTATTCTGTGGATGAATATTTATGCTCTTAATTATGTCATACGTGCGTATAAATTTTAATTCCTATTGAATGTTCTATACTTTTTATATACTTTTTATGTACGTATGTTAGTTTATTCTGTAGTAATTATTTGTATTTTTTTAATCTATCTATCACCAATAAGTTTTATAGATAATAAAAGTAGTCTAATAAGTTTCACATTTTGTACATTTGTGAAATTTCAGGGATGAATAAAGTTTATATTATTATTATTATTATTATTATTATATAAACATATTACCAAGTTAACGGAAGTATTCAGGTATATATTAAAGTTATGTAAAGAGAAAATTAATGTAGCCTAGGACTTAGAATCATTGAACATTTGGCTCACACCAACACAAAATATATTACGTTTAAAAAAGGCGTGGCTCTTTATATACTTACACTGCGCTTATCTGAAAGTTTAGGCAAGTAGGAATCCTGGCCATGTGATCTCTCCAGTATCCAAATATACGTTAGGTAACCGTCGTTCTGTATGTTCTGTATAAACCTGTTCATTTACTAAACCAGTGAATAGGACCCTTTTTGTAGAGAATTTAATTGGTTTTATTTGAAAATTTTCTGTGCGTTGCAAGTTATTTTAAAATAACGACAAAAATATAATTTTTATATGGAATTTTCCAGTATGGCGACCAAATCCGGGATCGATAGACCGTGAAAATTTAGTATAGTATTCAACACATCAAAACAAAGAGAATAAACTGTATTGCAGCTTGCCCCCATTTATTTCCACCTAGAACCCCT
Organism: Tetropium fuscum; assembly: GCA_964058915.1. Lineage (NCBI taxonomy): Eukaryota > Metazoa > Arthropoda > Insecta > Coleoptera > Cerambycidae > Tetropium > Tetropium fuscum. The sequence continues at coordinate 1,236,725 of CAXKVY010000108.1, read as the reverse complement.
TGTCGACTGGCCTATTTCCACAATACTTAAAAATTGTAGCTGACAGGACAGATATTAAAATGACGTGCGACTACTAGACGCACTCTGCTTTTGAGGAACAGGTATTTTTATCGGTGATAAAAAAACGAAGCGCCTTTTTGATCGCTGCTAAAGTGATAAAAAAGGTGATATGACTAACCAAATAGACTTTTTATATATGATTTAATTTATCACTGTAATATTCTATTGCACATGTTAAATTACATTGGTAAAAAACGTTGAGTTATACTGTCAGTATAAGAAATATAATATTATTCTAACCTGCTTACCAGACTAACATCAATTAGGTATATAATTTGCTATTATCCATGCTGATCATATAGAGTACATATTTCTATTAACCTAATGTTAATAACAACTTCGGCAAACATACAACATGCTGTGCACTTGATGTCTGCTGTGTATGCGTTTTAATATAAATAAACACCTATCTACATCAGCACTGCTTTACTCGTATGACAATCCATAGACATCATAGCCTGACTGTATTTAAACATGAACAAGTTTATATACAGTGGAACTAACTCCATTACAGATCGTGGAGTTCCACTATTTTGATAATAATAATGTTTGCTCTAACGTTTAACTAAATTTGCACTAATATATTTGTTTTGTTCGCAGGTGCTAATTTGGGGAAATATTGACTGAGTACGTCAAAATGAACCATTTGCGAGTGAGCAGCCACCATTAGCCTTAGAACGTACACGAAGACAAATGTTAAAATGGCGAGCGGTGTATCTAATAACACAATCACATCACAGTTACAAAACATAATCAATTACAACACAGTGCAAGTCGTGTTTTTTATGGTATACACGACAATATTTGTGCTGGGAATATTTGGAAACGTCTTAGTATGTTACGTGGTATTCAGAAACAAGGCTATGCAGACTGTAACAAATTTATTTATAACAAACTTAGCGTTGTCGGACATATTACTGTGTGTGCTAGCTGTGCCGTTTACGCCCTTGTATACATTCCTAGGAGAGTGGGTATTTGGCAGGATAATATGTCATTCAGTGTCTTATGCTCAGGGGACCAGTGTTTATATATCAACGCTTACATTGACGTCTATAGCGATTGACAGATATTTTGTAATAATCTACCCCTTCCACCCTAGAATGAAGCTTTCGACGTGCATCATAATTATTGTAATTATCTGGATATTTTCCATGTTGGTGACGCTGCCTTATGGGATCTACATGAAGCACACTACCGGAAACGCTTCTGCTAATGCTATCGAAAAATACTTTTGTGATGAAAACTGGCCTAGCGAGGATTGGAGGAAGACTTTTGGTGGCATCACGACAGCGATACAATTCATAATACCCTTTTTGATTATGGCTTTCTGCTATATATGTGTATCAATTAAACTAAACGACAGGGCGCGAAGCAAACCAGGATCTAAAAATTCCCGGAAAGAGGAAGCAGACAGAGAGAGAAAAAGAAGGACCAATCGCATGTTGATAGCGATGGTCGTGGTTTTTCTCATTTCCTGGTTACCCTTAAACGTCGTCAACGTAACTTCCGACTTTTATCAGCAGATGGAGCTGTGGTACTATAATTTTTTGATGTTCTTCTTGGCGCATTCCATAGCGATGTCATCGACATGTTACAATCCCTTTCTATATGCCTGGTTGAATGAGAACTTTCGAAAGGAGTTTAAGCAAGTCTTGCCTTGCTTTGATGGCGCGAATGGTAGAGCGCCCTCAGCCGGTCGTTTCGAAAACTGGAGGTCTGAGAGAACTTGCAACGGAAATAACGAAACTCAGCAGGAATCGTTACTGCCTTCGTCAGGGGTGCATCGAACTCCTTCGATTAAAGAACGGAAACTTACTCCGCCACCTCTGAAGACTGACAGCGTGGAAACGGAGAACATCATAGTACCTTCTGTTGGGGCTGTGTACGATTCCGCTTCAGAGATTGTTAGACTGAAACTTATCACTGAGGAGGAACCACCGCCATATGAAGCACCCAAAAATACTGCAGAATAATTCTAACGTAAGTTACTTAATTTTTATAACTTCAATATTATGGTGTATTCCACGACATTAAAAGATACTGAACTGATACTTCACCCATTAAACTTTATACTTGCGTCCCCCACTGCAAACTACACGGTTTTTCATCTCAACCTAGAGTCTTGAATTTCTGTCGTTTAATGACAGATTCCCTAATAGATAATCCTATTCACAAAACCGCGCAATAATAAAAACTAGGATCTCCTACCATCCGTCATCCGCTCGAAAACTTCTACTCATAACTTTCCCAGGGTCCCAAAAATCCAACGTAGCTAATTCGACTGTCTGTCTCCTGTTTATATATACCTTATCTGCCGCTTAGTTTATGGATTGGGAAAATAATCAACCGATTATCTGGAATTTACGACTTATTGAATCGAATTTAAAATAAAATATACCCTGTGTCCCACAATTTCCTAGTATACTCGCTATTTTATATCTGTATCTGATCTTACGCTGTAATCCTTCTATTTCAAGGAGGCATGGGGCGTATTACTTTTCTCTGATGTAGAGGGCAGGGCGGGGAATCGCACTCTAATGAGCAGGAAGCCCTAGCAATAATATGGGCATGCATTCGATATAGACCTTATATTTCCCAAGAGATGATAAACCCTTTAGCTTACTCACTGTTAGTCCACAGTACAACGTACTTTTTTGAGAGTTATTTCAAAAGTGGTAAAAACGGTCTTAGCAGCTTCAGTTTAACGAGTCTAACACACTGTAAAGTTTTCAGAGTACGTGATGGACGCTTTTGCCCGCAAGGCACCTAAACTTGTCGTTCTAGCGCGATTACGACTTTGTATTAGAAAACTCATTTTTTTTATTTTAGTTGTTTTAGTTGTTTTATTTAATAACGATTATGCGTCAAATCAAAAGAAAACTTTTTTATCCGAAAAGAAAGAGGGCGCGATTGTCCAATCCGACATCTGCAACAGTGAAATGTTGCAACCGTATAATTTAGGCAACCGTATAATTTAGTGCAGTACCAGTCTATTATCACGTCACCTCTATTTCAACTGTGGTGTGCTGTGTATGTCGGTGAGAGGGAAGAGACCTATCCTCTCACCGACATATACGAGGAAAATGGCGCTCAATAATTTTACAGGTGCGGTTGTATGAAAGTATTACTATTATTAATTGCACTTGCTTCTAATTAATACTTAGATTTTTTATTATAAATAATAATTTCATATAGGTAGTACATTTTTAATGCATTGGTTTGATTATAGCTGTTCACTTGCTTCACTTCACGAGCCGCTACTGCTAAGTATACGGACTTTGTGAACAGGCTTGCCCATTTTCATATAGTATGGGCTTCACACTCTTGAGAGTGAAACATTTACCGAGAGTATTCCATTACGTGTTATTTTTGTTTTTAAGTGAATAAGTTTAATGTATATAAGGACACTTTTTCTATGTACTAAAAATGCAAATCATTATCTTCAACTGCTGAATCGTGTACGCTGATGCCAAACCTAAGTTTTGTTTTAGTAAATTACTGAAATGTGATCCGCTGAAAACTAAATTATAAAATATGAGCAATGTTCTTCAAGGAACAGGATACGTACACAGAACAAAATTCAGAAATAGTACTTAATTCACAAATTAATATGTATTAAAGTAATTTTGTACATACATTACCAATAGGGGAATATGTTATTTTCTCTCATTTGAGTTAAGGAATTACTAAGTTTATTTTACTTAATATGAACATACCGATCTGCGTAAAAGTTAAAACGCAACTGGAATACGAGTTTTATGCAATATTACAATACTATAATACAATAACATTTCAATAATACAAATATTATGAAAATTATTGGTATGACATTTCTGGCCAGTTTTGCATAACAAAACACATGTGTACTTTCTGCACTAATTCGTAACTAACAGCGTGTTTATAACATACTGCACAAAAACAAATATGCCTCATGTAAGAGGATTAATTTGGCAAACAGATATTTAATCTGGCCAGGGGCTTTTAAATTAGTTGAGCAGTTTTATATATTTCCATTTTCACAGATAAATAACCATGAAAATGAAAAAGAAATTCACCTCGCATAGAGGGATTAACTTTAATTGAAAATAAAAGAGAGATAATGTCACAACCTATTATTTTTTTTAAATATAATCTTCTTTTTGGACGTCAAGCTCTCAGATTATTTGTTACGAAAGCGAGGACTCTTACGAAGATGAACGAGGATGCTATTTAATGTATACACTACCAGGTACATATTTTCCGGCTACGTGAGGCTCGACAAAATCTCTCAACGTGAATAGCTTTAATAGATACCTACCAATGGCTGAACATTTATTTTACTTCTAAATTACTATTTTATTAAATTACACCCTTAGAAAATATTTATAATGATATTTCTTAAACTCTAATACCATTGTGGAACCTTGGCAACAATACCCTTCTGTCACGTGTTTTACAAAAATGACATCGCTTATTTGACAGACGTGTTTAGTAAGTCATGAGGTAAATTTACAATTATTGCAAGGTGACGATCCGAATTTAATAAAAAAATCACAGACGTTGCATCCTACGCAAGTATCTTAGGCCTATTGAAAATACCAGACCCAACTTTTTCTTTACTGTTGTATACCTAGTACTTGATTAGTTGCACAGTTGTTATGTGTCAATTTTTGTCACAGTTCTTATGATTGTGTCAAAGATATTTTTCGCAGCCTTATGCGCCATTCTGATTCAGCTAACGGATGAGAATCGTCCCCTACTACTCGTATTAAAGCGTTTAGTCATTATGGAGGCTGATATTTTTATTACCTACCCCTGTAATCACGAAAATTGATTATACAACAAAGGCATACAAAACGAATACCATCAAGATAATTAAATTAATATTTAATGGGTGAATATTTCTTTGGAGCATTAATCCTTGCTATAAATATTTTAAAGGGATCGCGCTGTGGCGTGTCTTAAATGATGACTGCCAAAGGAAATATTTCGTTTAGTGCGGTGTGAATAATTTTCCAACACAATGGGTTTAAGTTTAATGGTTTGGACGTGGCCATTTCGTTTAAAATACAGATAATACAAGTGTTGCAGCAAACTGAAATAATGAGTGAAGTGATTCTGCGGATGATGATCCACCAGATTGAATAACATTACTTATATCCAAGAAGACTAGAACAAGAAGACCGAGCTCGCTTAAAATAGGTACCGAGAGAACGACACAAATGATGTCGAAATCCGGTAGGGTATTAGCAGAGCTGTGAGCGGCGCCCTACCTAGCTTCGGGAGTCTTCGTCGGACTTTGTGCGTTCCCAGCCAATGTGCTTTGTCATAGCTTGGATTTCGTACTTTCCCAGCCAATGTGCTGTCTCAGGTTAAGAATATAACGAATTCGTAAACTTCCAAGTATACACTAAACTTTCTATAAAAGATAATAGGTACTTACCACAGATAATTTCATGAAAATATGAGCTCCATATATTAATAATTCCCATATAAACAATAATATTTAATATAAAACGTAAATTATTTAAAACAATCGGAGACACTGTACTTCTTGGGTACTTCTGTATGATGTTTATTATTGCTAAAGTTGAGGTTAGTGCTACAACGAGTCCTAATTTTACAATGACGATTATCAAACAAGCATATTTCAAGAATAACCACGAAAAGTAGCATGCAATTATACAGAATAAAAAAATAAAATCAGTCCTAATTTAGTTTTTTTATTCTATGATAACATTGTGCGGTCCTACCCCTTTTTATCTTTGAAATAAAAGAAGCTGTTAAGCGGGTTGTGTCATCCGATACCCGTGACTGTTTGAAAAGCGCCTGACGGGAAGGGAAGTTTTTAAATGAAGTATGAAAATAAAATCTTACAGAATTGCTGATCTTTGATTTCGCTGTTGTATTCAGTAACAAAATAATTCTTGAGGTACTTATGGTTGGCAAATTTTGGAATCTGTTTGTAAATTAATGGCGCTGAAATTATGTGGTGCCGTATTCGTTCCTTCAGTTCCTCCAGATTCCCCAGTTTTGGGGAGTAAACTTTTATTTCAGGTACCTAACCCCAAAGGAAGAAATTCAATGGAGTTAAATCAGGCGATCGAGCATCGAAGTGCGGGGGTTAATTAGTGTCTCCGATTAAATTTCCTTCAAAAAAATATGGCCCCAAAATCCTACTTCCTATAATACCCGCCCATATATTTATTTTTTGTGGATTTTGAATGTGGCCTCAATTACCCAATTTGGCCTGTCACTATCCCAGTATCTGCAGTTTTGCCTGTTAACAACGCCATGTAAGGAAAACGTCGCCCCGGCCGAAAATAAAATCGATTTTGTTAAAAACATGGGATTTATGCGTATTCCAACATTTCCTGGCAAAATTGAACACGTCGATTTGGATCATCTTCGTTTAACTCGTGTATTAATTTAACTTAATACGGATGATACTTGTTGATCTTCAGAAACTGAAAAATTTTAAATTCCATATTCACCTCGCATCGTCGAATGCCTATTTTCATGAACGGACAACAAAACATTTAAACTATTTTCATCATTAACAATTCTGGTACGTCCGCTTCTCGGAAGATGTTTGACAGTGCCATGCTCTCTATACTTTTAGATAGAAACGTCAGTCCTTAAAAATATTGAATTTATCCGTTACTTTTCTAACGCACGGTATATTAAAATTAAATGACACAGATAGCTGTTTTCCATTAAATATTTCTTGTTTATTAATCTTTATAATAATATCTTTTTGTATAAAGATAACACATATTTCCATGGTTGATATCTATGTTTTCTTATTTCTCATTATAAAAATACTGTGTTTTTTATACTATTTCATGAAACTATCTATTTCTGCATTTCTTAAAATTACAATAAATATCTTTACGTCTTATTTGAATGTGTATTGTGTATACTGAGTATTGTATCAACGGCACAGAATCCACTACTAAGATAAGTCTAGCACGCTACATATGGAATTAGTTTAGCCAGGGTAAGATAAGAGCATGTAGTTTAATAAACATAATGAATAAATAACTAGTATATTTACCTTATATTTTTCTCATGCCTTCCTACGGGAATTAATCACGCGCGCACGTGGAGAGACTATTTTCTGGATTCTAATGAAATATACTAATCTTTTCCAATCCCTGATTTCTCTTTCTACAGCTTCTTTAAATTTTTTCCGAAGGTCGTTTTTCTTATACTTTTTCTTTTTCAATATTATACCATAGATCACTTACTTAAAAAATTATTCGTAGCATTTTTCCCACGTTCCTAGTTTCAGTTCGCCGCAACTATATATAATTAATTAATAGATAAACTATCAAAATTAACCCAACAGTGAGAGGAGAAAAATAAACAAAAAGATACATTTTTATATACCATACAAATATTGTATACTTATCCCAATTAAAACTTCTATAAATACCTTCAAGGCGATTTTGTAAAGTTGCAATCATTAATTTGTACAAACGAGGAAATTACGAGAAACCTGGGAAACGATTAAAATTTATATTACTATTCGTTAGGTAATCGATATTCACCCACCTTCCTCTAATTAGAAAGAAATACGATATCGCCATGACCCTAGACCTATAAATTGCGTTCATTTCGACGCTGTAAAACTGTAAAACTTCTTAGCGCAGTTGACCAGAATAATTAAATTGCACTATTGATTTTTTAAGGGTAGAAAATAAAGGTACAAATTCTTGTTATACTTTTGTCAGTCAAGGATTCCTCACTAATTCAGTTATGCTCTTATGTTGGTCAGATGCTCAACCATTTTCATTTTTATTTAACCTGTCAGTATCATAGATGTTTAAAATAATAATAAATAATTATAACGCACAGCAAAATTATGAAAACACACGGTAAAATATCGCACGCTAAAATAAAACTGATTATTTTTGTCGTAGGATCTTTAACCAATCAGAACATCCAATTTTTTTAAGTTAACTTTTTGGTTGTTTATATTTATGAAAAAATCTGAAATTATTGGGATGATTACAATGAATCTTTTTGTTAAAAATTAAAACTGTTAAAAAATAACGCATGAATTTTGAATTTATATTCGATACAGCATTCTTAGGACTGAATTTCTGCATTGAGAATTCTTGGGGTTGCTAATTACAATGTCTATTAAAATAAAAAAAATTAAATTATATTTAAGTCATTTGGTATTGGGGGTAAAATCCCACCAATGGTCGCAGATTACCCCCAAATTTATGATCATAAAATCATACAAACTTTAGTCAGTGGTTTTGATTTGGTGTGAGTGGCTTCAACCCTTATTTATAGCTGCACTCGGGGCGTGTTGGTATCCAAAGCATCCATACCATCAGAGTACCCCGAATGTGGGAGATTCCAGTTGCCCCAAAAGATACGATTTCTGCAAGTCAAAAACGCAGGACACTAAATGTGGGAGGCGTTGACACCAGGGGGGATCTTTCTCGCATGGCCATGGTCTGTGTGCTCCAGGACCCATACGCCAAGAGCGCCAGAAGAAAGGCTCTGCCGATGGGGCCCATCAGCCAGGACTGGGGGAGGCTGCGCAACTTCACGTGACACTGATCTCATTTGTGGAGAGGGTTACGTGAAACTCGAGGCCTACCCCTTACGAGGCGGTCTCGGCCTACATAGATATTAGGGGTACAGAACAATGGTAGCACTCGGCCCCATCTTATCGAGGTCACATCTATAGCCAAGAATATTGTCGCGTGCTCCACGAGATCTTCCAGGCATCCAAAAAAAGGACGATCAATATCATTTGGATGGTTTGCCCTTTGAGGTTACAATAATTGTAATACTACCCACCCGCCATAGGATTACGTAGAATGCCTTCCATTCATTAAAAATCATAAATGAGTTTTCAAAAAAATTGCTTTAGGCTTTTATGCTTTAACATTTCGCTATTTTTATTATTTTATTATATTATATGCTATTTCATGTTTTGCTATTTTTCTTAGTCTTTGATAAAGTCAAAAAAAAATCAGTCTTCACTTGATACTTGGAAATATTCTTTTAATTGAAAATTCTCGGTTAAAAAACGAATGGGATGATGCGAGGACGCCAGTTAAACACGCGATGAAGAAGTTGACGCATATGTTGCGGGGAAGGCTAGTATTTTATAAAAGCAACATATGCCTTGTCTTTGTAAATGTTGCAATGTCTGTCACTGAAATTGGATATTACAAAGCCGATACCACCAGTACAAAGTAAAGCATTACTCATTGCTGTTGTTGTTAGTTGAGTGGTTGTTCTTTGCGTTACACTTTGTTTGCCTTTTAAAGTGCTTCGTTCGGTTTAAAATGAGCAAATAGTATTTGCGTTTGAAGGCTGAAAGAGAAGCAGCACCCTTTGCTTCTACGTCAAAATAATTTATACGTTGTTTATACACATGCATCCCCAACTTAAAGCATCTACGACTGTCTTTGTATCTATCAACCATATTTCAAACATGACGTTGACATATAATATAATAACAGCCGACATAGACCCGGTCGATATATACTCGTGTTCCACGGATTTGAATTTGTTGCATGGATTTTATATTTTTTACACATAATATTAATTGGTGTACAGTACAGTATAATAACCTCGCACAGTCGTTAACAATTAAAATGTATTTATAATTATTATTCTCTCAAGAGCCGTCATATTTGGAGTAAAATCACGGCCTCTCGCTGTAACACCAGGGATCCTCTATGATCCCTGTACACATTGGAACATAACCTTATCGGTATCGTAATCTTGATCAATCGTATCTAAACGTTTTCAATTGGATTGTGATTTGGATTGTGATTGGGACTTGAATGTTGTTGACCAGTGTGTACTAATCTGCAGTTGTGAATTGGGAAATGTTGGAAGGTAAAATTACCTGGATACAATTGCTGCATCGATGTTAACATATTGTTTTGCAGCAAACAGTTGTAAATATACCGTCCAAAATGGGGTTTTACTATTTTTTGGGATAAATGTTTCCTTTCCGCAGCTGTAACTCGTTACATATTAGACTTACAAAAAAAATTAAAAACAAGGTGGGGCATTTTGCGTTCTTTAACTTTGTATTCTTACATTTTTGTCGTTAGATCAACCGTTGCAGAATTATTGTCAAAAACAAATTTTTTGTACCTTTGATTCAAGATGGCGGATCGAGCGGTCACCCCCCAAGGTCGAAAACTTATTTGTTAGACTTAACAACATTTTAAAAAATTATTACTACCCCACCTTTTGCAAGGTAAAGGTCTTTTTTGTCCTATACTGACTTTTTTAATAGTTTTTGCACTAGTCAATATAGACAATATAGCTCAATAAAGTTTTATTTTTGCATGAACGTAGAAAATAATATTAAATGTAAATAAATTTAATACAATCACATTTGACGTATCTATTAAGTTAATCAATTCATATATGCGAACCCGATTGTCCTGCACCACGCCAATGTGCCTAGCATGGCATAGCTCTCGCCTACAGCACCTAGAGCTATGACCTTGAACTCTCCTTGGTACGTGGAGGCCTCCTACACTCTAGATAGGCCTTATAAGAGTAAGCGCACCAAGTTTTACTGCAATTAGTATTCAGCAAATGGTTAAATGGTGCCCAGGCGAGGCACACATTAATGCAAACCCGGGTTGTACGCGAAGCAGCAGTCCGTGGGCTATTGATCAAACTTCGCGATGCCTAGCCGTGTCCTGCACCAAGCCAATGTACCTATCATATTTTATTAAATTAATTTATAAATTTTAAATTATAGATATTTATATAAATTAGGGTTGTGACGGGCGCACTCGCCATTTTCTGTGGTATAGTTCCCCGGTATATCTTCGGAATCCAATGTCCAATGCCAATAAAACTAGAATGGGACCCACCTGCAGATACCTCATTTCCAACAAAAAGAGAATTATTAAAATTGATCTATAAATGACGGAGTTCTGCGGTAACGCACATAAAAAAAACATACAACCGAACTGAGAACCTCTTCCTTTTTTTCAAGTCGGCATCACTCATGCGTGATGCAATCATCATACATTGCATCTAAATTCTAAACAATAATATAACAATCTATATAATCAAGTGTGCGACAAAAGTTTTATGCGCAGTTTAGTGAATTACGTTTACAAACCGCAGCAAATTATGCGAAACAATTTGTCTAAATTGAATACTACTGTTTCACAATTAAGCTGTCACGAACAAGAGCTTGTATTGTAGCCTATCATGCTATAATTGGTGTAGTTTGTTAAATATAGATAATGCGATGCTGATATGATATGCTCTAGTTCTAGTAAGTGGCATAGTTGTTTTCGTGCCTGATGACAATCAAGGCCCTATAATTTCAGTTTAACAAACTAATCTATGTAGTTATGTCGAAGATTACATTACTTTCTAATATAACCTTACATTTCTGTCAACATCTAATAGACAGCAAGGAGTGGAATATAAACTTAATTGCCCTAATAAATATGTAAATATCTTCAATAAGTTAAATTAGATTAGGCATAAGATAGAAAGAGAAGTAGGATAATCAAGATGAAGCACACAAATGTGGAAAGTAGAAAAGAGACAAATCTAGTAGTACTGCATGGTAATAAACAATGAAATATGAATGTTGGTTACCACCAGATGTATTGTAATTTAATAATAATAAGCGAAATGTTGAACTAAAAGTACCAATATGAATCACATAATAAATTATAGCAGAATATATCAAATAATTAAATTGCAATATATGCAATAAACATAACATATTATGATATTTCAGTATTAATAAATAGTTAAATAAAGAAAAGCACATTTGCAGGCATGGTGCATTGAAAACTGTTGATATTAAAATAAACATTTGAATATGAGGAAGTAACAAACTTACCAGAGAGGAGGACTTCCTTGGAGAAGGGTAACAAAGCCAGTGGAGAAGAAAAAATTTAGCTAGAGGCAGAAGCCTAATTTTGCGAGTCCATATGTTAATTATCCCACAAATTTATTAAACTCTCATAACACATTGCTAATTTACAATACTAAATAATAGCAAAGTGAGTGTTGTACAGACAGTAGTATAAAAATAAGTCGTTAAATTTTATTCAGTGTTAAATAACTTTAAATATCATCAAAGAGAAGTAATCATTTCAGCGAATCAAAAGCACATGAATTATTCCCACGAAACTGGTATAACATCACGATATGACCAAGTAGGTACAATGTTTTAATTAATTATTAAAAATAACAGTGATTTAAAATAAAATGTTTGTGCATCGAATAATAATGATGGTAATCACAAGTGCATCGTAGTATATTCACTAGTACAACGCAAGCAGCGAGCGTAGGAAATTCCACTGCAGCTTACGAGAGATATGGGCAGAGAGGATTAAAGAGCGCGGTAATATTCAATTAATCCTGTAACATTGTGAATTCTAAATGTTACAGCGTCATAATCCGAGGTACCTCGAAAGTAGAAAACTAGGCTAATCTAATAGCTACAATACTAAACTGCCTACTATAACTAAATACAAAATGATCCGCGCTGTGCGTAAAAAATGAGATACAGTTTGCTAGGTCCGGGAAACACCCATAACATTTTTATCCCCTGAACTGTCACTTAGAGCAGTATGTATTAAGAGGATACTGCGGGAACGGTTTAAGCAAGATAAATTGTTGAGTTGATTATATACGTTCGGGAGATGTCACACTTCGTCTTCAAAGTAGATATTTCAGGCTGAAAATACGTCCTTTCCGAGGCGTTTCCAATATTCTCTTAATTTTTAAATATCGTCCACATATTCGTCCAGTCAATGCATATTTCACTGTCATTTATCTGAAGTTTTCATTTTATTTTATCTTTGTATGACCACTTTTCCGTTCCTGTCATTAATATTATCAGAAAATACAATCTTTTTTGTTATTTGTAGTTTCAGATATCAAAAATGAAAAAAGGAAATGTTCCGAAAATATCAGACTTCAGAAGATCAGATTCGGTATCATAGAATGTTTTCAATTGTCAGTTGTTCACTCCACACCCAACTAGCAATTCTATATTTTATAAAAGTGCAGGAACTCTACGACTAATTTTATAAAATATCTTTAATTCTAGAAACATACCTAAAATGTTTATATAACTTTTATACAGTCATAAGCGCAATAAAATAATTTAGTCGCTGCCTGATATTTTGTAAGACATGCTGGGAACATTAAAAAACAATAATGACAACTAACGTCGCGTTGCTATAAAACGGTTTTATAACATTTTTATTATTCACCTTATATAACATTTATCTAGGTATAGTGACATATATAGTTTTATACCTATAAAATACGTATAAAACTTGTTTGTACTTATTTTATATAGACTTTTATATATCGATTTTGCTATAAAAGGTTCGCTAAAATTTAAATTTCAGTGGTAGGTAGGTATTAAGAAATTATTACATTTTTTAATCATTATTTTAAATGTCAAAATAAATGTCATAGTACCATTGTAATATAAATTATATGGGGAGAGAAAGCTTTACGTATGTTCATTCTAACCGAATCTATATTTTGGAATATATTTCGATGAATTCGGGTAGGGTAAGAAATAAAATAAAAACCCCTCATTCTTAATGAGCTTAATTTTAAAAAAAATTCCAGCAAAATGTACCAAATGGTTAAAACGTTATTTCGTTAAAACGTTATTTCAAACTATTTTATAATATTTGTATTTTATTTTCTTAACTTTGTATAGGGATTGTATAGGGTTGTACCCACATTACCTTGGGTATGGGTACAACGGTTTTATTAACATTTTTAAGGATGCCCAATACAGTTGATTAATCGGCTCATGGAGCAATTTGTAGCCGAATTTGAAGTACTACAATGCAGTTTGATTTTATAGTGATTGTTTGGATGTTTCGAAGTCTCACGCAAAAGAACAGTTATAAAATTATTTTATAGCTGCTTGTAATTTATTTACGTATTTTGTAACGAGAAGCTAAACTGTTATTTTTGCTGCTCTAATATAACTTTCCTAGCTTCTTCTTAGTAATAACAACCTCAATAAAAGAGTTATAAATGTATATGCGTTATATGGAGTTACTACTGTTATTGCAATACTGATATAACACCTTTATAAAGCAATTTGTTTTTGTATCTACTCTTATAAAGTAATTTAATCGCAAACTCGATTATAAAATTTTTACGTAACAGTTTCTTAGGTATTTTATAACGAATTTTTTTGTAGAAACATTTTTATAAGTTATAAAATGATTTCATCACATAAAGAAAATTGATCTCCGTGGAAGCTTGTATATAATATTCTTGCTTTTTATAAATCAACAATGCAATATTAAGAAACTGAAATGTGGGTTAACCAAAAGCTTATAAAATAAATTTGCTAATTGGGCAGGATGTCTCTAAAATGAATAAAAAACCATTACTTTCTTTCTGTTTATGTATAGGCATTCCTGAAGATGCCAGCTACAAATTAAAAAAATATATTTAGGAATCGAGTGAAGGATTCAAGAGAAAATTGATGTAAAACTTTTTGTTCGTTTCTTTAATTTTGCCGGTATGTGTATAAGTGGGTTAGTTAAAAATAAAACAAATACTGGTACCTACATTTCAGGTATATTTGTCATATTCAATTAATACTCAATATTTTTATATAACAATATTTTTATATTAAACATATTTAATGTAATAAATTATTATATAAATATTCATGTAAATACCCACGAATATATGGAATAAAATATTTCCCCACATATTATACTACACACAAACGATATTGTCGAGGGAAAAACAGATCCTTCTGTAAATATACTGCACCTACTAATTGTACTAAGTATTAAGGACTCAGTTTCCAGACGTTATTCAGTGGGGATTATATTCCGTATGAGGTAAATATGAGTATGAGGTAAATCCCAGTTAAGACAAGTTAAGACGATTGTCAACACTTCATCACTATTGTATAGAAAGCGTATTTCCATCAATTCAATCTATCTGAAAAGTTTATACCGTCATTTCGTTTACTGCACTTTCAAAGTTTTTAAGTTATTTGTCAGGCAGCGGCAGCGCCGTCGGGCTGCGGGGCGCCACCATCCCTAGGCAAAAGACGATGATTATTTATTGTTTCATATTCATACTTTTTTCTTCAAATTCAATTCAATTAACTAAAACATTTACTTATATTAACATCTAATATACCTACAAGAAATTATAGAAACTATATTTATAATATTATTTACACTGCGTTCAGCGCCCTCACTATCTGCCCAGCACTTATGAAGACACCTGCCGACCGGGTTTGAGAAAGTGAGCTTATCGCGACGTACTGTTGTTCGACGTATAGATATGATGGCTAGTGATATCAAAAAAACATTGACCGATAGATTGGCTGGAGCAACCGCTATGAATGTGCAAGAATGTGATTTAATCATTCTGCATTGCATTATTCACCAATAAAACTTGTGCTCTAAGTCCATTCGACTGAAGAATGTTATGGATGTGATAGTAAATACCAATAATTTCATTAGATCACGCAGTCTTAATCATCGCCAGTTTAAAGCATTTTCGGATGAACGATGATGAACGATGAACTTGAAGCAAAGGTAAAATGCTAAAAAGGTTCTATGACCTAAGAAAGAAATAGCTGGTTTTATGCTAATAAAAGAGAAAACTTTGACGCAAATTTGTGATCCAACTTGGCGTTGTGACTTGGTATTCATTCCTGGTAGACACTTAAACGACCTGATTTTGAGGCTTCAAAAACAAGGGCAATCGGTAAATCAGCTGTTCAGTCATCCTAAAGCTTTTCAAAACAAAATTCGTTTGTGGGGAACACAAATGAGAAGTAACAACTGTTTTCATTTTTTAACATTGTTAGGTTGCCCATATCTGGTTTACATGTTCACATAACGATACTGATATCTTACAGTGTTAATCAGAATATAATTGTTATTCCTTGGGGTGGTTTGCACAGCCAAGATCCCTTTGTAACACGAAAAAGAGCAATTAGAGTTTTATCAGGATTGAGATTACGAGACGTGTCGTGTAGTTTTTAAAGTTTATTAACTCTTCCCTCAACTTATGTATATAAAATTCTAAAGTTTGTCTTTAACAACATCGCTCTCTTTGAATATTATGTAAATCCGCATTTGCATGATACTACATTTAAGTATAATTTTCGCTATCCCAATCATAAAACAAGTCTACTCGAAAAAGGTTGCTTTTATAAATGTTTACATATGCATAATTTACATGGAAATAATATAAAAGCGTCCAATGCTCCAGGGAATATCAAAAAACAGAAGAGATAATAAAATGGAGTACTTTTAGATAAATAACGTCGCCATTGCTGCATCGGATAATGATGCAAGAAAATTGGCTTATAAATCACACAGCATACAAAATAATATACGCAGATGTCGTTCTGTTTTGACAGCGGTAGCAGATTACTAATGTAATAAGGTCATTCGATATCTAAATTACGAGCAAAATTGCTTTGATGATATAAGTGGAAAACATGTCAACACTCGAATAAACATGTTTCTCATCTCTTTATAAATATATAGACTGGAAACTTTATTGGAATAAATTATATACAAAGGCTGCTCGTAAATATGTCTAAGACACTTTTGTGCCACATTTCGGCAGTAATTTTCTTAGCTTATCACTTATCACCGCCCGGGCACCGGATGTGGCACCCACCCCTAACTTTTTTTCTGGAAGGGTGCGTCAAGCGACACATCCTTTGAAAACGTACCTAAAAACCTTATTTTCTAAATATGACAAGACTTAAAAGTTATTAAAAGTGAAAGTAATGATAACAAGATACCCCGATAGCTTTGCTAAATATTTTTTGTTAGTAGGTACTTATGCGTTGTACCGTTGGACACATGTACCTATGGATATGATTCAATAAAATTTATAACAGCAAATTTTTGTGTATTTCGTATTTACATTATAGAAAATATACCCCTAAAGATCTTGAAAATATTTCAACAAAAACTAAAATAACCTAATCGGGGCTCGGGTCCCTGGATATCATATTACGTATTAATAAGCCTCAAAAGCATTATCAATATCCACTGTCAATTACGATTAATCGACAATCTTTAAACATTGATGTATTCCGAAGTCGGCAAGTTCTAAAATAACCCTAATATATAAACTAAGCACACGTGCATTTTGCTTACGCGAGATACATAGAAGTGATTTGCTTAAATTTATAGCTATACAGTATAGCTATGTAGTAGGCTATATACTAAGAGGGTGCGAACACGACAAGTTATATGACCAATTAATGAGTGGCCGCTTTGCGTATACACGGCCGCTCGAGACTTGTCAGAAATACAAGGCGGTACTGGCGGTAGCTGATTTACTCAGAGACAGATGGCGTGTCGCAACTTCCCTTCCCAGTCGCAGTCCCTTTATAAAATATATTCACTACGAGAATATTCTAATTGTAATACATTTGTTATACATAATGAATCTTTACGTAATTAATTATATATGTTAGAACTTTCGAACATACACGAAACAGTATTTTTTTTATAAATACAAATATTTTGTTGTGGAATACATACATTATTATTCATCAATGTTCGGAGTAATTATATAAATACTAATTTATTTTTCTTTTCAGTTAATGTCAATTGAACTACCCATGTTAGTGAATATAATGAAGATATTTATATAGGAAAGCTGCCATGGTATTGTATATATTATGTGAATAAATGTTCTATGGTGCCAATTTATAGTAAATAAGATATTAGCTAATTATTATTGTAAAAATAAATATACTTTACTAGGTGTTTTCTATTATTGTCTCTCATTTTACACGAAATAATTCATTACTGATCAACTGACGATTTACATAAGATAATATTGATATATTCAATAAAGACCCGACAGAGGGGGTAAAATTTAATTATTGCATTTGAAAATCGCTACTTACAATTTTTTCCATGTCATCACCTTTTTCGGTCTGAACGTCTGGACTATTAATTTTAACCGAGCATAGTGTAAAAAATATTATATTCTTATAAAACTTATATTCTTATGAAATATTCTTATAAAAAGGAATTTTATTGAGGAGTTCGTGTTCTATGGCCAATAAAGAAAGATGATTAGTTTTTTTGAGATTTTAGATTATTTTTAGATCACCTAATGAATTGCTTTTATGACTTTTAAACCTTTCTAAGGTAGATAATGATCTCTCCCCACTACAGTTAGTTACTGCCATAGATAATATTAGTCTGCTAAACTTTGGTCTAAATCGTTCTCTTGGAGCAAATTGGCTTATATTATAATATTACCTTAAATAATTTTCTAAATATAAAAACCCAAACATATTGAAGACTGTCAAGGGCTATAGCCCCCTTGGCTATAGCCTACTTAGCCTATTGGGCAATCCGGCCCTGTTCCCCTAACCCATAACAAATGCGACTTTGCCTCCGATCGAGTCACAGTAGTAGAAAATCCAATAGAACCTATGCCGGCCGCTAGACTCTCTGGTCCATCGGCTGCTGAATGCATCGGCGTGCACTGGCTGAGCCGACTGGCTCAGCCAGTGCACGCCGATGCAGGGGGAAGCAGGGAACTCCCTGCTTTATGCAGGCGGAGTAGTTATCGTTGGAGTAGGTTCTTAGTTTGCATCGAGAGGATATTAAACTTTCCTTTCCACCTGCTGAATGCATCGGCGCACGCTAGCTGGCTAGTGACATGCTTTATGTAGGCGCGGAAGCTATCGTTAGAGTAGGTTCTGTATTTTTAAGTTCTATCCGTGTGTGATAAGCGATAAGATCCAGCGAAATGGAAGACAATAAATGGGATGTGGACATGCAAACACCGTCAACTTATATGTGTAGTGTGTGTCGTAATAATAAAGGGATATTTCATCGTTAAACTTCGCAAAAGGAAGGGCAAAACCACCTATGAAATATTTAACCATAGAAAAGACAAACTGTATTATTATATTATCATATTTATCCGGAAAAATATTATGAACAATTTAAATGGTTAACAGGGTGTGAAAGTATTAGTAAATTATTTTATTGGCCATGTTCAATTTTTGAAAACAAAAAAGGTCTCAAAAAGTATTTAAATAATTTAATAAATTGGTAGGTTTTTGAAAATTGCTTCACTTACTTAAAATTTCACCGCACGCCCCTGGGTATAACAGTCGGTCTAGCACGGCAGCCATACTGATATGACAAATCTGTTAAACCTACCGGTGTCGTTTCTATATGGAAATTTGTACGCATCATCCAATACCCATAAATCATGGCGTTTTAAACGTAAGCGTTGAAAAACCTCCCATTTCAAATGATGAACATTGATACAAATGGATATATAGGCGAAGCCACATATAAAATAAAAGGTAACGAACTGTGCAGGCTTTTAAAGCATAATGCATAGATGTAACCGTATGTAAATTAAAGTCAATGTTGTTTATAACAAAATTTCGTCCAAAAACTATAAAAATGGAAAAAAAGTTTTTTTTAATTCGTAGCAATAACTACAAGTGCAATCGATTTGACTATAGAACGAGTTCTAGAGAATTGAAAAACATACAAAATGAGCTATACCGGAACTCTCTAGCAGCATTTTCGGCCGAGAAAAACGGGAAAGCCCGCGAAAAGAGCGTTTTATTGAAAATTCGTAACTCTTACAATTTTTAAGCTACGGCGTTCGCGTTACGCGTAAGAGCAACTTTAAACATGTAAATTATTTGTACAAAAACCTGGATCTGCCGGCTCGCGCTCCTAGATTTCTGCTCCGATTAGTTAATTGGGTGAAAATAAACACTTTTTGTCTTTTGTAATGCACCGTTTAGTTATAGGTGATTTAAGGTTCGAAAATATCCAAAAGTCGACAACTCAAAAATTCATATATCGGCTTCTACTGAACGTTTTTAATGTTTTGAGTCGCAAAATGATCGTTAATACTTAGGCTTAAACATATTATTTTATGTAATACAGCAACTTTTCATTTTCATCCTGAAATGTATCATCGATATGTATCATCGATATATCGGATTGCTGTTAAGTGGAAGTCTGGCGCGAGTTGTTGCGTTTTATTCCAATATTCGGGCGCGTTTTAAACCATTTTAACATTATTTTAATGTACAAGTAGAATATACAAATTTTAGATAATGTTCTATTAAGTTTCCAAAGCCATTGTAAAAATTACGATCGGACCACCGTACGATCAAGGTTGATTACCTGCATAAAGGGCCAAAAAAATTTAATTGGAAATTGTAGCAAAATATCTGTCCGACAGATCCAAGTTTTTGCACAAATTTAAAAGTTGTAAAATTTACGAATTTTCAATAAAATGCTCCTTATTCGCGGTTTTTCCCATTTTTCTCGGTTGAAAATGCAGCTAGAGAGTTGCGGTAGAGCTCGTTTTGGAGGTTCTTCAATTCTCAACAACTTTTTTATTGTAGTCAAAACGATTTTACTTATAGTTATTGCTAAAAACTCAAACAACGATTTTTTTGCATTTTTTTTCAGTTCTTCGGGCGCCATTTTGTTATAAACAACAATTGGATGTTTAGTGTATACACGGTTTCATCTATGTATTATTGTTTTATACTTTAAAACTCTGCACAGTTACTTATTACTTTTTAATATCCTAAAAAACCTGTGTAGCTTGGTAGGTACCTGAGGTAAATAAATAAATAGATCCAACTTTAATCCAACTACAAATTACATAATATTTATTTACAGAATACTAAATATTTAGCTTAATCTTAGCGTACTTACCGTCTTTGCAGGAAAGGTTTGTTTTAAAGAAAACGAATAATACATAATTTAATTAATAGTTATAAATAAAAGTAATTTTAAACTAGTAGAATTAAGATATCACATAGTTAATATAACATATCAATTGGGTAGACATATAATATAATACTATACAGTGGCGCAACCGGGGGGGGGGGGGCGAGAGGCCAGAGCCTCCCCCACAGCTAGTCAGCGTTTTTATTTCCGCAGCGGCTTTTGTAGCTGTGATGTTTGGTTTCTTGGTTGTTGAAGGGTGTGTGAGGGACGTACCTTGCTCAGTGATACGTTTCTTCTTTGCAAGTTTGCACACATCTTCAATTTTGGTGCGCTGTTTTCAGGGCCTGTGTCCATTTCTGTAGGTCCCGTGTCAGGAACTGACGTTTACGTCAAAATTTTTTTAATTTGCTTTTTTTAACGGATTTTCCGGGGTTTTGGGCGTGTACTCGATGCCGCACCCGCGAAGGAGGTTGTATACACGTTTCTACCAGAATAAGGGTCTTTGAAATGCTTTAAAAGGGAGCTTTACCCTACTTTACCCGCAGGAGCGTTACATAGCCGAGCGTGACGCGTGACAGCCCAGTCTCATTCAACACCCAAAAAAATAAAAGCACAGAACGCGCTTAAAGAAGTCCTCACTTCAAAAATCATACTTGTATTATTATTTTTTGCTTTTTTATCCGTTTTCAGCATTTAACAGATCTTAATAAAAACACACTTTTAAATTTGCTTTGCATGTAACACTTTCATATTTATGACTCTAGTCCCCTCAAGAATATTTTCTGGCTGCGCCACTGATAAGGTACCTATATTGTGTGCCAACTTATATTTTATATTCTTTAAATATTATGCCCTTTTCGCATAACCGAAATTACTCCCACATATTTTAGAAAATTAAATCTTAGAATCTAGTGTTGTAGCTTTCCAATGAAATGGAGTTGTAGGTTCGTGACCGGTGAGAATTTGCATGTTTTAACAATTCTATTATAATGTATTTAGGTATATACCCTGAGCTAGAACTAGAGAATCCACTCAAATTCTCTACAACCCATCCGGACTTAACCTGATCAACCGCACCATGTCGAGTCCCGCTTTAATTTAGGCACCCTATTTCCATTATTCTTTGTGTTATTAAGGCACCTTGATCATCTACCAAATTGTATAGCAATAACTTTTTTAGTAGTCAAATGTTTATAATATATCGTCGATCCAGTAAATCAGGGGCAGGTAATCCGGTAGTCGTAGAAAACCGAAAAATATAAAATGTGGTCATATTTTTGTATTTTTTAATAGTTAAATTAAGTAATTGGTCAATATAAATTGTTAATATGGTAAAAAAATCAAACAAGGAAGTAATAAAGTGATAGAACTTACCAGTGATAGAACTTCTTTGGAAACAGATATCAAAGCCACAGAGGAGTCGTAATAAGTAATCAGGGCAGACGCTACGCAATTTTCTACTCTTTGTGTAAATTATTCCCATTAACTTTATTTCAACCAGTATCGAGAGTTTAGCTAGGAAGCAAAATATAAAAGGAGAGGGAACGCGCCACACAGAAAATGAAGTTATACGTCAGAAGTTCAAATTAACAGTATAAATGCATTCAGAATTTAAAATTATATTATGTGATAGTCAAGATGTAATAGTTTCAAGTTTAATTAAAATATTATTATGAATTAATCTGACTGGTAATTATAATTTAGAGATAGAGATAGAGATTTAGCAGTGCAGCGATATCCCGCGAGATGACACCATAACCAGAGCCCAGCAGCAGTTCGCGTATAAGTGTAATCGAAAGTGACAAGTTTTGTAGAAGTACAAAAAAAATTAACACATTTTACAACAAGGTAATAAATAATTTAAATTTGCTAATTTTAAGGAATATTGTTTCAGAGGACTTGGTCCCATGGAATTAGATTTATGTGAAGTAGGTTTTTCACAGGATAGTAGTAGGTTCTAAAATTTCGTTTCACATTAACAACATCTTATAATAAACATATGCAATCACAGCTTCTTCTTTCTTGTTTTGCAATTTCAGGGAAACAAATTTAAAATAATATAACTATGCTTCACAAAAATTCAACATATTAATAAAAAAAATACATATAGTTTAAATTCAATGATGATGAGTCGTTAACTTTCATTATCAACAAATCATTTAAATAAATTTTATGAAAAAGAACTAATAAGCCTAATTGGACCCCCTCTAAGACGAGAGAGTGCTCCTGACTCTAAAGTGATCGTTCAATTAAATTAAGAAATGTTCATAGAATTGGCGCCCATAAAAAAAATAATAAGAAAGATTCATCAGCGAAGTAGTAAGAGTAAGTATCCAATAAGCAAATTAAATATTTCTCTATCATACTATTTCTATATCATATCTCTATTCCAAAATATTAAAATATATAAATCCATTTATCACATTTGGCTCACCAACGTAAGAGTTTGCATATGAAATCATTAATCTCAATTGGCTACCCAAAGTGGGCCCATAAAAATCCTCTATTGCAATATATATGAAACCATAAAAATCCAAAGGAAAATAGCTCAAGTGGTTCTTTAGAAATAAAATCTTATCAAATTATAAATAAACGTTCATAAGAACTGGCGCCCATAAAAAGAAGAGGATCGTCAGGACAAGCAAAAATAGTAAGTATAAATAATAATAATAATAATAACAATAATCATAAAACTATAAATAACTATGAAATAATAACCAACATAGAGCTAATAAATATAATTAATATATTAATTAAAAATGATTAATAGAAATAATACATTATAAATTCGCTCAAACAACGTGGATCTAATATAATAACATGATTAACTTAATTAATATGACATTAATTAATAAAAATATAAAATATAACAATATATACATATATATATATATATATATATATATATATATATATATATATATATATATATATATATATATATATATATATATATATATATATGTATATATATATATATATGTATATATATATATATATATATATATATATATATATATATATATATATATATATATATATATATATATATATATATATATATATATATATATATATATATATATATATATATATATATATATATATATATATATATATATATATATATATATATATATATATATATATATATATATATATATATATGTATATATATATATATATATATATATATATATATATATATATATATATATATATATATATATATATATATATATATATATATATGTATGTTATGTCTTTACATTATTGTAATGCCATTCAGATATACCCCTGCCTGGTATTCCATTAACCTCGCACGTCAAAAATCTCTCATTCATTTTGGCTTGCGTGTCGTCTCCTACATAATGTACCACGTCATGCTCGTAATTTACTTTTACTTCGTAAATTGTGCCATTAGCAACAAACGAAAAACATAGTTCTTTATTCAGTACGCCGCTTTCTCCATGTTGATAAAGTAATAAATCGGAACTCTCTATTGCTTCTAGATTGCCATTAGGGTGAGTGACAAAGCCGACTTCTAACAGGGACGAGGTACAAGGTTGACAAACAACCCCCACTGAAATTTTCGTCTTGTCGGATAGGTAGAACATGTGATAAATGTACCGATGCATCAGCGACCAATCCCTCTTGTAAGCTTTAACCAAGAGATAAAACGATGTCAATTGAAATTGTAGTTAAATCACAGAAGAAAGTGTGGGTAAATTAAGCGAAAAGTATTTCTTAGGCAACTTATTATACAATAATAGGGAAATATCACTTCTGTCAAATCTCAGTGACGCAAAAATTTTTTTTTCATTTTACATTACAACACCCAAATCACTTGCTGCATTACTCGTATATACGATATTTAAAATTACCTATTGAAATTAAGCCGTCCACAATAAATTTATATTAATTATATTCTAAGTAGCTACTGGCTTTAAAATGGTAAGTATACTTACCAAAACTGTGATCTCTAAATGCATCTACTTCTACTAATGGAATTATTTTGTCATTTATTGTAATTGTTCCATTTAGATAACCCATCTGCTCGTAGTGAGTTTGGTGTGCCCTAAATATACATAATATTATGTTAAATAAAATCGTAACAAAGATGAAATAATGTGTACTGTGTAGTAGAATTTACATCCACTTTCAACGACGTTAACACTGAGATTGTTTGGAATCCTAACCTTAGCAGTTCCTATCAGTAAATTTAAGATTTCTAGTACATAGATGGATAGTAGCGTCAATCAAGAATTGTTTTCTTAAATTTACTTAATTGTGCCCAACAAAGTAATGGACGTGAAATTTTGCAGGTCTTGCGGTTGGTTTTTATACATTCAGTACATGTATTTAGCACCCAGCGCAATTTCATTAGTCAGATTCGAATTTAAAACCAATCAGAGTTCGAGTTCGAAGTCTGTGTACGGAATATAAATCGGTGCCAAACTCGCATACAGAATGTAACAGTTGTAACACAATGTAACAGAAATGCAACAGTTTATAGACCATTTTCAGTGTCAACAACATATTTTTATTTAAATACTTACTTTAAACTAACTAATTCCTTTTGATATTTATTATTTAAATACTTTTATATTTTGAAAAGTATTTAATATTTAAAAACTTTCGTGTTTTGAGAGTATTTAGTATTTAACACTTAAATACTTCTTTAAGGTATTTGAGCAGCTCTGCAGGTAGGTATATAATTATGTTATTGCTTTACATAGCTAGTGTTATTAAGTAGTTTTATGTTCTTTTCTCTAAATCACTGCAACTTTTTACTCAAAAACTTGGTATAAAGAAAAATATGCGAAAAATGCAATGCCATTAAAATCGTGACATAATATCATCATAATATCAATTCATTCGCCGAGTAACAAATTACAACAACTCCTAGACAATCCAAAGGATAAAATTGTTCCAAATGAAAGGTCTGGGATTTACGAAATTAGTTGTAATGACTGCGATCGAGAATATGTTGGACAAACGAGACAATCAATTAACACCAGGTTTAAAGAGCATATGGCTCATCTAAAATATGGAAGAACAGATAAGTATAGTGTTGCACAACATGCTTCTGACAACGATCATAGAATAGATATTAGTAATTTAAGATTAGTTAGAAATCTGACCAATAATACACAGTTGGATGCATTTGAGAGCATAGAAATTATAAAATGTAAAAATAGTATGAATAGCGCCAAGGGACCTATACCGTATAGCCCGCTTTACGCGTTGAACTGATTGAAGCATGACTAATGACGTCACCATAAAAATAGTATAAATAGGGTATATTTTTTAGTTTAAGATTAGTTTTAATCGTCTCCGGATGATGCCAACTTGGTTGGCGAAACGCGCGTCGGGCAAGGCAAAAGTGTTTGTGGAAACTAGTTCGAGTGTTCTCAGTTCATCAAAGGTTCCAGCCCTATCCCGTTTTTACATAATATCTGTTCAATATTGTGTTACGATATGAGCTGTTATGAAAATCTGGAGATTTTATGGTTACAAAAAAATTCTGGTTGGGGGTTATTACAATAGGTGAGGCAAATTAACCCAAAAAACAGCAAAACCTATGAAATATATCCGACTGGGTGGATCGAGATACGGTTTCTCGACATAAAGAAGACATTTTAAAAAATGTTATTCCATATTTTTAGGGAAAAACGTTTGTGTGCATTTTCCCATAGAAGAATGCATTTTTTTGAGTGTATATTGTTTGATTTTTTTTATTTGGTAAATAATTAACGAACTGATCCCAATTTCCTTACTCGGAGGGTTTTTGGGTCGCTGGTTTGGGACAAATATGATGCTCAAAAAGCCCGCCGATGCACCTGGGGACCACAGCACTCTCGTCGATTTCACGGCGCCGTTGAAAATATGCATATAAACACCTTCTACTTTCACCCCCTAAGAAAAAAATGTCTACGCCCATGAGAAACATTTTGTAGATCAGAGTTGCCGGTCGTTGAACTACACATACTTATTAGAATGACTTCAGATCTCGAAATTTTCAACATTACTTGTCTATTCTATTAATGGTCGAAGCTGTCCCTAGGCAGGACGAGAAGATTTATTTTTCTTCATAAATATAACTTAATACCATCACCATTACATTTTTGTCTCTGGAGTTGGAGCCTAGTCGAAATTCTGGTGTGGACTGTGGTGTTTATTATAAATTTTGAAACCTAAGTGTGTATTTCTTGTGTTGTACTGTTTTACAATATAATAAAATATGAAGAAGTGGAAAAAAAAGAAAATACATATGAATGATGATGTATTCAATAATGTATTTTCACTTTTATTTATTTATTTTATTTTTTTGCATACATTAAATGAATTTATGTTTAACTTACTCTTTCAAATATTGAAAAAATTCCTTTGTCCATGGCTCCCGGGCTATTGCTCTAGCTAGCACTTTACTGGGCATGTCTATTTCGAACAGAAACCAAGGGTAGTCGCTTTTCCACTCAGCCTCAAGGTTTACATTCAAAAATACGTCTGGGTCATCCTGTCGCCTGTTTTATCATCAAATTAATTCGATATTCTAAGAGGTTATTAACATACCCGTACTAGGTATATGAAAATATGAATATATAAAGTACCAACCTCATATTTCCTTTAAATGACACCTTCCACAGCTTCATCGGCTCGACAGGTGTAAAACGGATACCTTCGGCGGAATACTCTTTTAGAGAAAGAATAGTTGCCGGATCAGCGTTCAGGGTAGTTTTTGGTAATTTTTCGCTTAGAAGTACTCCATATTCAGGTAGCTGAAAACATGCAGGGGAGAGTGGGGAAGTAGCGGTCACTTGAGATAATTACTTATGAGGGTCAAAGAATTAACTACTTATCACATCAAATTAGTGAGTATATGAGCAATTATTTTTACTAAACTGTGCTGTATCGCTAAATTAAAAGGATAAACCGTAAATAAGATAGTAGGTCTTAACCGTAGGTGTGACAATGAAGTAAAAGTACGTCTAGCTAATTTAAATAGTTAAATATCAAAACTACACTGATAGGAAAAACAGTTAACACAATACGTTCGTCTACACCGAAGCTCAGCAATAAGAGTTCGAAAAATATATTTTTAAAATAATTTACACAGCGCAGAACTTTTAAAATACTTATGGTTTACCAGTGAACTACCTTTTTTAATATTTGATTAACCTAAAATCTTTGCGGTTTTTTTTGTTTCTTTTTGGAAGATATACGATTTTAAGTAAAACCCTAACGATTTTGCATTATTTTCTATTCATGTCGATTATTTTTTTTATCTTATCAAACATCTACTTTGCATATATATGTTGACTAATCAGAACACCTATGAAATTACTCTTAAGTATTCTTATCTATTAAGAAAGTTCTCCATAACAGCAAATTTAAATAGGTTAAATAATAATCGAAAAAAATAAAATTCTCACCACAAGATAAAATAGTCCGTTGATCTTTGCGTTATGTCTGCGTTCGGTCCCCCCGCAGATATAAATTCCATCTTGAGAGACAGCTTGAAAAAATACCGCATCAGTTGCCTGCGCCAAATGTCATTTTTTATGTTACTTGGTTTTTAAAATGTAAAATATACTTACGAGTTTGTGGTCCGATAAAGGTTGCAGCTTTTCTAAATGTGCCTCATTGTGAAAGAAAGATTTTCCATGCACATAATACTTTAATCGTCGTAATATTAGAATGATCCGAAAAACATTATACTTCAGGAAATACCATTTTCCTGGCTGGCTGTACACTCCAAATATTTTTTGGGGATCTTCCTTGTTAAAGTGTTTGATTAAATATGCTACAAGCAGCAATACAAGGATTGTCCACAGGAGCATTTTTTTAAATAAGCAATGTTACACTAATACAGATATTTAGTGAATAATATCTAATATTTTTTATCATGCTCTTATCTTTATCTTGAGTATTTATCTCTCATAACAATTAACCCGGTCAAAATAGCTCAAAAAAATAGTGGTAAACTTACAATAATTCGCATAGAGCTGAAAATTGGTACGAATATTGGGAACACCATTATAAATAAAATGTAAAAAGCCCCCATCGATCCCACATCTGCAAAAAATGTATTCAAGGTCAAAGTTCGCAAATGTATATATTTATATAATATATATATATATATATATATATATATATATATATATATATATATATATATATATATATATATATATATATATATATATATATATATATATTTGTATAATGTATATATTTTTTATACAACGGATCCAAAACGCAAACGGTAATTATCACTATATATAGTTACTATACAATGATAACAATCAAATATCCGAGAAACCCAAAACATTCATTGTTATTCCTAATTTTAAAAAGTATTTTAAAGATTCCACGAGATTTGGAAAATATCCTGAAATAAAATCAAATGAACTCAAGCGAAACAAGTAGGTAGGCAAAAATATAGGAATTTCCTTGGCAGGCAGCGTCTGAAGGGCGGTGATTCACTGTGGATTCCCGGATTCTAAATATTTTACACCCATCATTCCCGATGATACTCGTTTTTATTCTGGGCTTGTTAGGTTTAAGGTTATAAAATAGGAACATAAAACACGCTTTCAATTACTGATACGCCGTACGAGCACAAGTAGAAATAATAAAAATCCGCCTACTAGGTACCTACCTTTGATTATACTGCTACTGATACTCGTACACAGCATTTCTGTGACTCGTACGTAAAAAGAAAATTCAGGATGTACCTACCTTGGCTCTTGATTTCGGGCATTCCCGGTCAGATTATATTGGTTTTTATTGTGGTATATTATTGTTATGTTACAATAAAGGAAACTGTCGTTTATTGACGAAACTTTTGTGTGTAATATGTTTTATTTAATTGTTGTACCTCTTGTACACTCACAGTGTACACCTACACCTACCTGATATTTTCCTCTAGTAGGGTAGACTGGGGCAAGTGCGAATCATATTTCACAGATCAACAAAACAGAGTTCAAAATTAGGTTAGGTAAATGGTCTGTGGGTAACTATATATGCTGTGGCAACTTATATTACCGATCTGGTACATCATTTCGCAGCGGCCAAACGAGGGGTGGCGCCACTTGGTATAGCAATGCAGACTTTAATTTTGTCTTTTGTGACGCAGCATTTTGTTCGTAGGTAAGTTTTATTATTTTTGTTTTATAGCGTCGTTTTATTTCTTGCTTGCAGTCTCGTTTATTTGGCCAATGTCAAAAGTAATAGCAATTTTTAACAAAAGAGAAGATGTCGGGTAAGTTCGGGAACATTCCACTGGTCATGTATTTGATTGGGAATGCAAAAAATTCGTGGCGTTCACAAGATGGGACTTGTTATGGACTTTAAGGTTGTAAATTTTTAGGAAATTTTAGTTGTAGTACCAACATGCACGAAGGTTCTAAAAAACACATTACCATCACTGCAACACACTTCACCTGTTGCAGGTATACCACAAGCGGCACAAGCCGCCACTGTGTAAAGGGTTTTTTTAGTTGAGAGGGTCAACTATCATAAAATGTAAAAATAGTCAATATATTAAAATATATAATCACAACCAGTATAACAGCCACTCTGGAAACAATATTTTAGCACAGAACGCCAGTGGCCATCCAAACAAAGTAAATTAGGGTTACCTATTATAATTAGTAAAACTTTTGCTCTAGATATAGCGACGTTTAATCTTTTAGGACTGCTTACAAATCCCAAGGAATTTCTAATATCGGAAGGAATAAAGTCCTGGCAGGATCTTACAGTAGAGAGAATAATAACATCAAACTCTTGACCCTGAAATTCTTCCACTGTGCCAATTTTAGGAATGTCAAACTCCGCTTCCCTCAGAAGTCCTCGTATTTCTTTCACCTAAAATCACATTCCATACTTAGGTATTAAAGGTTTTTGTTTCATTTCCTTAATAATTGCAAGCCCTCGTAAACGCAAATATAAAATTTTGGCAATTATAATTTCTTCAAAATATTGTTTTTATCAGAATAATAAAAAGATCAATGTGTAAATGGTGTTCTGTAGCTGTCAAAAAATTCAATATTTTTCTTTTAATATGTTCTCTTACCTGTTTAATATAAGGGGTAATAATTCCTATTTGGGCCGAGTTAGTTCCCAAGCGATATAATTCGTTTATATAATAAAACACCTGGGCTGCCTCGTGAGGATTATACCATGACGGTGAATCGGCACCTTGATAGTTGACACCAATAACACCATGAAAAACTACACAGGGGATTTCGTTTAAGGCAGTTTTTGGTAAAATTGACTCGAGTTTGTCAAGAAAAATAGCTTCTTTACTCGAGCTCTCATCAATCTAAAATATCATGATTTTTAAATGAACAAAACTTTATACAGCGGACTTACTGTTGCTAATAGCTCATCATTATAAAACAAAGAGCTACACATTTTCAAAACTATAGGAAGGGAACGATAATTATGTAGTAGTTTTGTTACTAGTCTCGGATCGTATCCACTACTATTTGGAAATCCTTCCGGATCTCTTATATAGGGGAATCTGTTTACCATGCGTTCTAAATATGATTCACTTAATCCACATTCAGCTGCAATTTTGCACTGAACTACTGATCCCAACTGCATGGGGTCGCCTACCAACAAAAAAAAACATAATATGTAAAATACATACACTGAACTCCATTTGAAGTTATTCCGCTATTTAGTGTGACAATTAGAAAACTAGTCTCTTTTCTTAAATTTGACAGTTTCCAATAAAGCAATTTTTCCAAAGCCACCCTTCATTATTTCAACAAATTTTAAGAAAATTCTTTACTTCAAAAACAGTGGTTTACGAAAACCTCCATATCTCTTAAAATACTGGGTTTAAAAAAAACAAATCAAAAACGGAAATGAATTAGGCTACAAAAGAAAATAACTCCCAGCATTCTCGTTCTATTAGTACAATGTATGCATTTGAAATTTATGAAAAAAACATAATTCTACTAAATCTGCTGTGTCTCTTAAAATAAACAAACTGGAGACGTACACAACATAATATGATTTTGCTACAACGATAGACCTATACAATAAAAAAAAATCATAGCTCTACGCCACTGGGTTCGAAATTTTCAGCAGCTTAAATTTGACCCTAAATTTCGTTGGCCCACTTCAAATGGAGTTCAGTGTATATGTGTGTTATCAATGACTTCCTAAAGTCATTATGTGGTATACCTCACAAATCCTGGAAGATTTTGTCAGACGATATCGCAATTTTAACTAAACTAGTTACGTTTTCACAAAATTTATTCCCTGATCTGTAAACATGCGATGCCATATGTCTTATTAATACAGCATTTTCTTATTAATACAAAGTGAAAATCAGTGTTAGTCTATTTTATTGCTTTTGTCAATTCTGTTTTGTAGGCAACAACACGAAGCCCATTAAAGTCGGTTAATAAATAAAAAAGTTAAGGGCAAACGTAGAAAGTGGAAAATTTGCATACTTTACAGTCATACTTTACCAAATTTAAAAGTGTATTTTCATTAACCCATTATAAAACTCAAAATGTTTATATTTTGCATAAATTTTACTAACCAGCCAAGATAATTTGTCCTGTATACTTATCCAACAGCGACAGTGGTATCAGCACATCCGGTTCAGTAGTTTGTGCTGCTTCGTCAACTATAATATGAGTGAAATGTCCTTTTGGAAATCCCATTGCATATAACTGGCCAGATGAAGAACAAGTAGAAATGGTAATACGATGTCTGCCCAGTACACCACGACCACAATCTGTAAACCAATACACAGATGTCAGATTTCCTTCCATAAAAAAATCTAGCAAAAATGTATCAAAAAATGAGAATGACGTGAATATTTTCTCCTTCGTTTTGAACAATTCAAGGGTCACACCAGTCCTTAATTATGTAGGGCTGACTCCTTATCTTTAAGGCTGGTCATTTATACGCTAAGTATATTTATAAATGCAGAATAATGAAAGTATGAGAAACAATATCCGAGTAAGTATTTACCATATTGAATTCCAGATGGTGTCCTTTCGTTTTCATCTGTGCCTTCCTTCGCTAAGTTTGCCGTAGCACAATAAGGTACGAGATTCACAGGTATTGAATCACTTAAAGCATAATTATACGATACCAATCTAACCATATCACCTGGCTTTAAAACTCCTGAGCCAATCAGTCTCAAAGCAATTAAATCTCCAGCACTATTTGACGGTGTTGTAATTAATAACCTAGATTGAGGAATAAGTCTTATAATTTGTAAAACCACCTCGACAAGTGTTATGGTTTTTCCAGTGCCTGGAGGTCCAAAAATTATGTATGGTAATGGCCTCGCAACACCTAACAGAATATTTATTACAGCTTGTTTTTGATATGAATTTAACAATTTGTTGTACCAGTCTAATTTTAAATTCATTTGAGGTATCCTATCAGTACTAATATCTACATCAAGGTCTACATGGTTTTTACCGTTAACAACTTCCCCATTTTTATTTATATCAGATAACTTTTGTAGAAGCTCGCGTGGATTCATTCTTTTCTTTCTGTTGTAACTATTGTCCAATTCGGAGGAACTATCATTCATATCCACTTGGAAACTTATTTGCGGATTCTTTTCCTCTACCTTGGTTGGAAACAAAACATCTTTGCCTAAATTTCTAACTGCCAAATACACTGCATGATGCAATCTCCTGTAAGTCACTCTGCTCGGAACTACCTTAATGGAGTAATCTTCGCCGTTATATGTAGAGTGGAATAATTGAGAAAACTTTATATAAATGTGTTTAGCACCAACTTTGTGTATATATCCTTCAAAATCGAGGTGGTTTTTCTTCATAGGATCACTAGCAATGATTTTATCGCCTATAACTAAAGATGGTCTACGTTCAGATAAGTTTTCTATTTCCATCATTAAGAATTCTTCGTTTGGAATGAAACATGTCTTTTCCTGATCATAATTACTTATCATTATCAGATTTTCAATTTCGTCTAGATGTATTAGGGCATGAAATTTGTCTTCATAGTTAGTATATGACAAGTTTGCATAAATTGACGGTTTTACCAATTTTAATTCTTCTACTAACATGTTTAAATCGCAAAAATTATATTTAGTGACTGTATCGAATATTTTTTTAGGAACAGTGTAAGGTGGTAGTTTACCAGAAATAAATCGAGGTTGGACAGCCACTCTTTGCCCTCTCACTAATTCATTTTCACTCTTCTGCTGATATCGTGTTCTAGATCTACTTTCGAAATAACTTACAGGTTTATTGAAATCTACATCAACTTTAACATATATCCATCTTCCAATATTAAAGTCTTTAAAAGACAACCATAATAATTCGTTGCTATCACCAATATTTTTTGCTATACATTCACAAGTTAAGTTATGTGACGTGTTCCTCAGTATCAGTAAGTCCGACTCAAATGTATCCAAAACTCTGCACTGACTGTTGGTTTTATAAAAATCGGCTCTTTGTAAAACAAAATCAATATCCTCAGACTTATTTGAAATTGTAATAATAAATGCTTTGCGGTCAAGTTTGCTGAAGGTAAGCGTTACACTTTCAATATGTAAACCTGGATAATCTTCTCTAAACTCTGGCAAGTGTGAAAGTAGTTTATTAGAATTATCCACTTTGGTGACAATGTATTCTGGAATTATTTTTGTGGCTCTCCAATAGCACATATTCTGATCACTCTCAATTATTTCTGCTGTAATTTTATCACCAATTACTGGAAGATAACCACAAGATAAACTGTTTTCATTGAAAAATATATTTTTATTTACAACTCCTATTTTTTCAACTGGATTCCAGTTATTTATTGTACCAATCTCAATATGGGCACGAACAGGCGATATCCTATTTATATCTAACAAATCGCCACTTAAATCTATTGCATTTTCATTTATTGTACACTTAATATCCAATTCCAGCCAATCACCTGCTATAGGCAAAAATTCTGTAGAGACTTTATTTAAATCTACTTTAATATCTCCTGGGGACAAGAATAAATTTCTATTTTCGCGTTTTTCTACTTTACATATCATAATCCTGTAATTCCATAAGGTATCAGTTGTGTCTAATGAATCCCAATCGTTTTCAATTAAACGCACATTGACTACGTTTTCTTGATTATCATGAATAAAAACATTGTATGACACATTTGACCCAACGGGTATGTTAATATTGGAACAAAATGTATATAAATTATCGATAGTATGGCTATCTTCTTCACATTTTGTTATTATTCCTTTTCTGGTAATAACCAGATTACTTACAGGTGTTGCGTCCGACTGCTGTTCTATAGAAGGTGTATCTTCAACAATCCCATCTTGTAAAACATTACAAGCCCCTGCCAAGGACAAATAATCATCTGAATTTTTTATGTCTTCTTGAGACCAAAAATATGATAAGAAACTTCTCCACATAATGATATAATGACGCTACTAAACACATATATAAAACTTGGGGCTCAACAAATTAATGTATATACCGAGTATCTACACTAAAATCAAAATATGTTGTATTTTTTTATAATTTTTGCATTTTCATGTAATATAAGAAATTTATATAACCGGCACCAATCAGTGATTGCACATTTTTTATTTATTTACGCTAAATACATTTCCCCGCAAAACATTATTTCCAGAAAATAAAAACATTAAAATATTTTATTATTATTTACACAAGACATGTTTTCATACTTCAATTTTTAAATAAGTTTTAGGTTAGGTTAACCTTCGACTTCGTCTTCTTCGTAGTAAGTTAAGGAATGAGCTACAGGATGTATGCGCCAAGTGGGATAACTATGTAACCCGCCATATTGACCCCATGTGAGTAGCGGCAATCAATAATTATTCCTTCAGATAGGTTTCACGTTTGAAATGTGATAATTTGTACTGTTTACAGACTGACTTATTTTGACACATTTGCATGCAAATATGTCAAAATAACTCCAACTTAAACATAACCCCTCCGATTAACACGTACGGTGCACTCGGCCATACGAGTCCGCCGCTATTAAGTTTATCTTTCGACGTATTTTGTGCCGCCGAAAACACGCGACCTCGGTCTCCTTCTAGTCTTCTTACAGGTAACTTGCCGTAAAGACAATGTTTGGAGACTGAGCGAAGCCAAACCTCCAATTTTTTGTGAGAACGGTATAACCCAACGTTCGTGAGGCTTATACTATTTTTCTACGATCACAATAAATTAAAGCGAAGTTATACATAGGTATTTAATTTTTTATGTAATGTCAAAAATGACGGTAAATAGAAATATAATATATAACTTAAACCAAAAAAACATATACTGCTTCAATTTCTGTAAGTAATTGTACAAACTGCACATTTAATTTTAACATCAATAAATAGATTTAAAAATACATTTTTCTTTTAATTGTTATAA
Organism: Tetropium fuscum; assembly: GCA_964058915.1. Classification (NCBI taxonomy): domain Eukaryota; kingdom Metazoa; phylum Arthropoda; class Insecta; order Coleoptera; family Cerambycidae; genus Tetropium; species Tetropium fuscum. Next base: position 1,200,523 of record CAXKVY010000108.1, on the reverse strand, counting down.
ACCTACTTAATATATTTAAATCCTTTGTATGTGTGAACCGGGCTTAATGTGCACCTTCATCTATGATCTCTGCGTGATTGTGTAAACCGGGCTGTATATCCTTGATGTATGTTATGTATTTATCGTTATCGATAAGACACGGTGTTATGTGAAGTAAGTTGCATAGGTAAGTGAAGTGGTTCCTGGTGGTTGTATTTGAGCCATAGATAAGACACGGAATTTGAGCTGTCAATATCACGTCCATATAGAGGTATTAAAAATGTAGGGAATTGTTTAATTAACACTATTAAAAGCGTTCAAATAAACTGCCCAAATGCGATGTTTATTATGACAATTATTTATTTATGTACCGTTCTATTTGTTAGCCTTTGCCGCTAGTAAGAGCATCCTATTTTGGTAGAAACGAACACAGTAAGTGAACAAAAAAGCTTAATGGTTCAAAAAACAACATAGTCATGACATATAGCACAATGGGGTCAATATGGCCGCTTCCTTAACCCGATTTGAAATAAGGATGCGCACT